>CM056947.1:15812002-16337191 GCA_029856935.1 Cyclocarya paliurus | reverse complement strand
CGAGGTCACATTGAGACTATCTGGTTCTTTGTATCCTATATCCAATGATTTCTGTCAACAAATATGTAAGGTGAAAGAAGAATTGGATAAAATGTATAGGGTGACCATATTAAGATGCAAGAGATGACACTGATGATGAGGGCCAAATATAACAAGTATTAGGGAGATTTGAATAGGCTAAATATTTTGTTATATATAGTTATTGCTCTTGACCCTCAGATCAAGATTGATGACATGATATATAGTTTAAGAATTACGCACGGGGTCGCATGGGCTGAGCTTATTGGGACAATGGTTAGAGAAACAGTTGGTAAATTATTTGATGAGTTTACCATGACCATGGGTGGTAATGCACCTACACCTATCCCACCGCCTTCTCTAGAAACCAAGGCTGGAAAAAAGCCTAGGCACTACAAGAAATAAGCTAGGGTGATTGAAGTCAATGCAAATGCTCACAGAAATCGCCACAATTTATCAATTCTGACTAAAACAGGCTGCCAATGAGTCACCGCTTCTAAAGAGTCAAGTAAAAATTTTGCTAGTGACTTTTGAAATTGACAGAAATAGTAACCTTAACTGGCGATTCAACTCACCGAAAATCTAAACATGATTGCCAAAAAAAAAAGTTTGCCAACATTTTGGAAATCGTCAATATGTGTCGCTGCAAATATTTCCCACACATTAGATGCTTGCCTTTTGCCGCTAATGTAACATATGTCTTTTGCGGTGATTATATAATCGATATAATCGTTGCAAATAGTTATTCAGCAGTAAAAAATCGTCGGAAGTACTTTGTGGCAGTTTTGTAGTCACCTCTGATGTAATTAAGGCGAGTTATTTTCGCTGGAAATAGTTGTTTAAAACCACATCAGTTTGTTCGTATTTTGTCCTACACGGTTGTTTTTTTTCCTGATATTTGTTTCTTTCATGACAGTTAGTTGCTTGCTAATAAATTAAAAAATGCTAGATTTGGAGAAATTTATATTTGATTGCCAACATATATGTCAACATCATTCAAATAACCTCGACGTGCATATTTGAAATTAACCAGGATTTAGTCTTAAGTTTTAAACAATACCATCCAACATATCACAATGAAATATGAATTTACAAGTGTTTTTCTTTCTAACCATAAATGTCTAGCTAACAAGAAGTTGTCTTTATGAATGCACCAACTTCTTCATTACAAGTGTTTTTCTTTCTGACTATTAATGCACCAGCTCAAAGAAAGGGGAATGCAGATTGCACCTTACTTTTGAATTCCTCAAGTGATTGGTCATAAATATCTTGGTCTAGAAACCTCTTCACAGCGGCCACTTCCTATGGAACCAAAGAATGACAAAAGAAATCAACATATAAAGCTTCCAAAGAAATGCAAGCAACCTAACATATAACAACTAGAAGACTAAAAAATATGGCTACACATTTGATGTTTCTATCACGAGCAATACAATTAAAGAAACATACAAAAACAGAGAAGATAATGATGTGCCATTATGCATTTCTGGAATAGCAAAATGGGTGACGATGCTCTGGGCTTCAAATACGTAAACAGGGCCCAAGAACACCTTGATAATTCAATCACGGGTAAACCTTCCACAACTTAACTTAACAAACACAACGCAAGCTTCAACCAGTCTATCTATCAACTGGCCCGTTCTGTTTTCTAGTGCCTCTCATAAATTTTCTTCCACCTGAAGAGGTCCTATATGTTTGGAAGTTTACAGAGGGAGGAGTTCCTTCAAGTTTGAAAACATGTGGCCTAGGAAATAGAGTTTTTCTGAGGATGTTGAAAACTTGTGGAGTGATTACAATCTCAATAGTTGAGTCATATTTCTTAGAAATCATTTGATTCAGCTTAGCCTAGTTCAAACAAGCTTCAAACTCTTAGGACAACATATCAACGAATGAGTTATATTTGCTCGTGTTCTGATGCAGTGTGCAGGGAAAAAACCTGAAATGTGGATATAAAACAAAACTACTTGCCATAACAATTAAGGTGAATCACTGTTTCATGTGCAAAGATTCTAGCAGTAGCGAATTCAAGTTGGAACCAATATTATACCCAACATGGTTTGAAGGAACATAGAAATGTTAAAAGTGCAGAGGAATGTAGTCCTACATGTAATCTTAAAAACTTTGATGCAGCTAGAGCACACTCATTAAGAATACCACATTTTCATATAAGGAAAGAAAACCAAGGAAAGTGTAAGTATAAGGTAGTGCATGCTGTATAAACATGAAAATTACCTAGCTGACCAAAAGCATGTTTAAAAATCCAAACCTAATAACTTGGAAAATGCTCTTTGTTAGAATACTACTTTAAACAATCCAAATCCCAGGTTTTAGAAATTTCAAGAGTCAAAATATCTAAACCTCGCAAATCCATCTACCCAAGCGCACTAATAATTAATGGTTTTGAGATTATAATGGGTAATCAAAACACTTTCGACATAGTCATATTCTTGGATTGAACATGATGACTTACAAGGCGGAGCCATGGCGCATGTTCATGAATATATATTAAGATACAAGGCTGAACCAAACGAATACATTAACCCAACACGAAGCAAAATAAACCCTGAATTTGGTTATCATTGAATAATACATGTATAAGCTGAAAGCAAATTAATGTCTTATAGACAAAAAGAAACCCTATGAGAAGAAAATGAGTGAAGGTAAAAAGATTCAATTGACACATTGATAACTTGACAATTACTGGTAATAATCAAGCTTGTTCAGCTTCTGCACATAAAAAAACTTAAAAAGATCATCATGCATGGACTTTTTGGTATGAGTACTATATATTTCAAATAGATATATAATTTATAACGGATTAATGGTCCATATATATAATAGTCCTTGATAAGAGTAGATAGTTACCCCATCTAACACTCACAAGGCCCACCCCTAAAACATGGGGAAAAAGCCTAATTTTGCTAAGCCCCCCACCAATAAATAAATAAAATAAAATCTTTCTGTCAACTCTTGAACATCATTCATACCCAAAAAGTTAGACAGTATAGAGCGCTTGGACTTTGCCTATTCTTGGTAATAAAATTATTATTAACTATAAAAAAAAAAAAAAATTAAATTGATCATATGAATATAGATTGATATTTTACCTGGACCCTCTAATGATCAACTAATCTAGCCATTCAGCTAACTGCTAGCTAGATAGTTAGCCAAGGTAGAATATTGATCTCCAATATTGTTTATAAAAAATTAAAATAAATAAATAAATAAAAACTTCCAATAATGCTTGATCATAAGCATGTTTAGGCTGGTGTACTGTGATATAAATGAATAAGATTTGCATGTCACTATAGATGTATATGCTGTATAAATTAAATAAATAACAGTAGGTACAAATTTAGAAAGCAAGAATCTGTACATACAAAGAACGGTACTGATAATTAATCTGGTTATAAGCAATTAATTAGCTAAAACATGATGCGACAGAAGTTTCTTTAAGGTTGTTTGCCCACTAATATAGGGTACTAATTAATGAATGAATATTTTAGTTGGAATTGTAGATTTTATTGCAGACCCTAACAGCTCATGAGCTAAAATATATTGATTTCTGTTTAAAACTTGAAATAAAACTTACCAGCAAGCCAGGCACAATGTGAAGCTGTCGTTGAAATACATGTCCACATGATTGATTAAGTAAAAGGAGAAGGAACTACATGTACATGCCATATTATTCCTTTTTAGATAAGAAATGCACTGAATTTATAGCATGCAAGGGTAAGTACTTCAAGATAAAATGCAGTCATTCGGTTTTATGAAAACGATATTATACCCAGGAAACCAAGCGGCAGTTAGAGAGAGAGAGAGAGATCGGTGGAGTCTAAAATAGTGAAAGAGAGAGAGCCAACAAAGGCAGAGGCAGTTGTGGAGAGAGAGAGAGTTTGTGAGATTGTGTGGCACAACAAAGGCAGAGGCAGTTGTGGAGAGGAAAAATTGAAATGAAGTGGCGTGAATGTGGATGAGATGGTGAGAAAAAAACTGACGGGAAGTAGACAAACACGGGAGGATAAAACTGAGAAATCGTCGGGGGTAAAAGGAGAGGGAAAAGTAAAGAGAAATTCCCGCATCAAATACACGCCGTTTTATAGGCAGTTTGGGCTCCTCCATGGGTCTGGCTGTTAGGAGGGGGAAGATCCTCTGCTGATTGTGGTTGTTCATCATTAACCCTGTAATCTTCTTGAGATTGATATAGCAAGACCTGTGACTACCCCAACAGTGAAAAGAGCTGCTGCAAACCCAATCAGAATCGAAGCGGCAACTGATTTTCCCTCCTTGGCTGATTTTGGTGAAGTGTTTGGTGTTGTAGTGTTTGATGTTTTAGTGTTAATAAGATGCTCATTTCCTCTTACATCAAGAGTAAGCCATGACGGAAACTTTGGAATAATTCCAGATAGTTGATTGTTAGAAAGTAGCAACCGTGTGAAGGATCTCATTTCAGTTAGAAACATTGGAATTTCCCCTGAAAGTTGATTGTTTGAGAGATCCAAAACTTCTAATCCTGTAAGCCGTGAAAAAGTATAAGGAATAGGTCCCACAAAGAGGTTGCTGCTGAGATTTAGAGCAATCTGCAATGTTTCCGGCATCATTGGAATCTTACCGGTAAGTTGGTTTCCTCCAAGCTGGAGTTCTAACAGAAAATCCAAACCGTCAATACCGTCTGGTATCGAACCACTGAGATGGTTACCTTGTAAGTTCATGTTAGTAAGGTATCGCAAGCTTGAAATCCAAGAAGGTATTGAACCGTTCAGCAAATTCCAGCTGATATTCAGTGCATACAATTTCTGTAGTTGAGCAATTTCAACCGGGATTTCTCCAACCAGCCTGTTGGATTGAAGCTTCATAACTTGAAGACGGCATAGATTTCCCAACTGTCCCGGCAAAGTACCAGTCAGGTTATTCCCTGCCAAATTCAACAGTTCCAAGCTCAGGCAAGATCCCAAATCCGGAGGTATAAGCCCGGTCAAGCTATTGTTATCCAGCTCTAAGTACATCAATTTCTCAAGTTTTCCAAACACCGAAGAAGGGATTGGCCCATCAAGAGAATTGCTTCCCAACCTCAACCTGACCAAACTTGTAGATATGTTTGAAGGTATCGATCCCTTCAACAAATTATAAGACAAATCTACAGACTGCAAATTTGACGGCGACAACATGTCTGAAGGAATCGACCCACTTAGCTTGTTATAACTAAGGTCTAAGTTCTTGAGGAATCTTGTAATTCCACTGGGAATTGTACCTTCGAAGTGGTTTCGATTGGCTGCAAAACGCGAAAGGGTTCTGATATTTGAAACGGCTGCTCGGATTTGCCCCATGAAGTTATTGGAGGATAGAATCAAAACTTCCAATTTAGAGAGGTCTGTAATTCTATCAGGAACAGGGCCAGAAAGCTCATTTTCACTAAAGTCAATCAGAGTCAAATTCTGGTAATCCATCATTAGATCAGGGATTCCACCTTGAAAGACATTCGCAGAGAGCTCAAGCTGCTCTAAAACCATGGCTTTCCCAAGATTGGTAGGGATAAGGCCATTAAAACGGTTGCCACTAAGACTCAAACCTTTGAGGGCAATCAATCCATCTAACTGTAAACTAATGTTTCCACTCAAGGAATTGTAAGACAGGTCCAGGAACTTCAACCCAACGAATCCTTGAAAAGTAGGCAGAGGACCTTCTAACCTGTTTCTACTAATATTCAAGAGCTCCAGCCCTCCAATCTCACCGCAACCCTTGATGAATCCCTCCGGGATTAAGGTCAGGGCGTTGTAGGAGACATCAATGTTGAGGATGAAGATCCTATGCCTTAACATAAGGCTTTCCTATTTTAGTCGTCATTGACCCGTGATTAGTGTAGCATTATTCTTTCCATTTATTTACTTGATTTCTCTCATTTATTTGTAATCAATCTCTACATGTAATTTCCATACATAGATGTGTAAATACAACTATATAATACAATAGACTCACCAACTCAAAGTGTGGTGGTTCCACATGCAGTATGTGCCCACTGATCTACAGGTTGCCGACATCTTCACCAAAAGTGTTCCTCGTCCTCTTTTTGAATTCTTCCGCTCCAAGCTTCACGTTAATTCTAATCCGACGCTCAGCTTGCGGGGGGTGTTGAGGATGAAGATCCTATGCCTTAACATAAGGCTTTCCTATTTTAGTCTTCATTGACCCGTGATTAGTGTAGCATTATTCTTTCCATTTATTTACTTGATTTCTCTCATTTATTTGTAATCAATCTCTACATGTAATTTCCATACATAGATGTGTAAATACAACTATATAATACAATAGACTCACCAACTCAAAGTGTGGTGGTTTCACTAAACCTTCTCAATCAATACTCATCAAAGAATCTATCCGGCAAAGACGAGGCAGAAAGTCTGAGGAAGAGAGGGAAAGGCCCGATAGAGAGATTTCTGTTATGTAAGAATTCCCAGAGCAGCAGGTAACTCCGTTCCATGAACATGGATCCTTGCTAATATTCCATGATAAATCTGTTTTGTGAATGAGATTAGAAAGATCGATCATGGTGGTTCTTTGGTTTGAGGGTAGTTCAGAGAAGACCAAAGGACAGAACAAGAACATGAAAAACAAGGAGAAATGGAGTAGAGGGATGCTCTCCTCACACTTCTTCATTCTTAGCCAAGTGCTGAGAAATCTTTCCACCGTTCTTTCTCAACTACACATATGCATGCATAAATGGGACAAATACAGTGATTGTTTTCGTTTCGGAAAATGCGCGTCCCACTCCCAGCGGATGGGAGCTACCGCTTTTAATTAGTACGCCTTTTTTTTTTATGTGTTTTTTTTAGTTTTTTTTTTATATAAATTTTTTTAATAATTTTAAATATTAAAAAAAATCACAATAGCATTAAAACATATTTTTTTAATTTTTTATTTTACTTTATGATTAAAAAATTATTTTCTTAATGATTTTTTTTTTTTACCTTATGATTAAAGAAATATTTTTTAATAATGTTCTAAATTTATTTTATTTTTTTAAAATATTTATACATATTAAAAAAATTTATATAAAAAATAACTGAAAAAAAATCTATAAAAAAATATATGCTTGAGTCGGCGGTAGCTCCAACGGGAGGTACAGCAGTGGCTCTAGCAGGACTCGTTTGGTTTCAGGTGAGACGAAAACCAAAGGAAGAAGATGGGGAGATTGCAGAAAAAGGAAAGATTTTACTAGTACTTGTAAAGAGAGAGTACTTGAGTTTTGGGGTCATGGAAATTCGAAAGAAATGGGAAAACGAAGAAAAATGTTGGCGTATCCATGGGGGGAGGTTGAGTTGACTGGACTGCTGGACTGCTGGACTGCAACGGCGAGACCCTCCCATACGTTTGTTTTAGCCATATTTTTGCTCCTTCTGCAATTATTAGTTGAGTGAGATGTGTTGGATGATATTTACTAATTAAGGAAAATGATATAAGAACAATTATACAATAATTTGTTTATAACTAAATATAAAAAAATTATTATTTTATTTACTTTAAACTGCTATAAGTATAAAAAAATCTAAATATAAATATATTAATATGTTAATATATAGTAATAGTTGAATTATAATATAATTAGTGGTGTATCATTGTCCATTTATTAACCTATTCAAATTATAATAACAAAACATATATTTGGTTCTTTTCTACAGTCCAGTTCTTGGAAAAGCGAAAATAATGTTGTATTCACCTCAGTGAAAAGTTTAGGAAATGGAGGTAGATTAAGGGAACTTAGACTAAACTAATTAATTTTAAGTTGAATCTAACATATAAATACTCAACTCTCAAATCATTAAACTCATCTCAACTCAAAACTTTTTTATATGTAGAACTTACAATCTTTTTTAACTAAACACCTTTTTACATGCGGAAATCGACAGAATCTATAATCTTTTTCAACTTCTCAAAAATACATTTAAATTTATTTTAAAATTCAAACATATCTAAACTCATTTTAGGTGAGCCTCATAAAATTCAGTCTACTATCTCAACTTATTATTATTTATAAAGAATTCAATTCATTTCAATTCAGCTCAACATCTAAACGAAACCTAAGGTCATGGGGATGCTTGGAGTTTTTTAAAAACTTATGAACAATAGTGACAAGTTTTTAGAAGAACTGTTATAAGGTTTTGTAAAAGTGATGTGATTTTTTGAATTTGAGAATATGTTTAGATAGAAAATTTGTTGGTAGAACGTTTTACACGGCAATAAATAATTAAAAACAAACATAAATGAAAATAAATAAAAAATTTGTAAAAAAAAACATTTCCTTGGGTAGGAGAGGCTAGAGCTGTTTATATTTTTCAACCTCTTTTTCAATATTACTGATTTTAAGAATTTATTTTACCGTTTAGGTGCTTTGAGAAATATCTCTAATTGGACAATTAAAGTTACGTTTAGATGTCAAGTTGAATTACGAATAATAATATTTTATAAGTTTTATTAAATTAAGTTTAACTTTTTAGATTAAAACGTATAAAATAGGTTGAAATAAGTTTAATTTTTTATGAAAAGTTGAAAAATTAGTAGATCTCATCAATGAATGGTTTGAAATGATTTGAGTTTAGTTTAACAACCCAATATAATATATACACTACAATGTTTTCGAGTGTTTATAAAAAAAATACATATCTAAAATGTCAAATCCAAACAAGACTTAGAATTTTTTTTTTTTTTTTGAACGGATCATATATGATAAAATATAAAATTTTGAATTTCTTTGTTTTTCAAAAAAAAAAAATTGTTAAATAGCCAAAAACTCCCCACAATTTGTTTCTCACAAAATTTAAGGGTCACACGCCAAGCCCTCAATCTTTCCCATTGGCTATTGTTATCCTTTACTAAATTTATTAAATTAGAGTTTATTTTATAGGAAATATAAAAAAAATAGAAATATTTAAAAAAAGAGGAAGTAAACTTATTTTTGAATTTATACCGTGAGGAAAAAGAGCTTAATATTAGAAAATGTGTTTCTTCTTATTTTAGAAAAAAAGAAATAAATTTTGGTCGGAATAATCGGAATAGATTAAAAGTTTTGTTATTCATTATTCCCACGCAAACATATTTTTTTTATTTTTTTTTATTTTATTCTTCTTAAATTAATTGAATTATTCTATTCATTATCCATATATCACATAATTTGTAAAAGAAAAATAAATAAATATAATATATGATATGAGAAGATAATAAATAAAAATTTTAATAGATTAAAATGAATCGAAATTTAAAACAAAACGAGGCGAGGATATAGTATACTAATTACTGCATCGAAACAGAAAATTCTGGTTCTCGTCGATGTGGTACGAAAATCAATACCATGCCCTTTATTCCTATTGATTTTGCTTCTTTAGCAATTTCCTTTTCCGTGCCCCCTCCTTCGGGTGGAGAAGTTTTTGAAGTGGTTATCAATTAGGATGGTCAAAATAAGTCAACGGCAAGATCTATCGGAGGAATTGCTCTTTTTTTTTTTTTTTTTTTTAGAAAAATACTACTTTCACACCTAAATTTGACACCTCTTTTATTTTATTTTTATTTAATAATTAAGGAAGTAATTATTATTATATTAAAAATTTTTAAAAATATTTTAAAATAATAATAAAAAATATGAATAAAAAATTTAAAAAAAAACCCAATTAAACCTATCGGTCAAATGAAACGGTGCTACTAAGGTGCAAAGTAGCACCGCTCATTTTTTTTTTTTTAATATTTTCTCATCTTTCAATGAGCTCTATTTTTCAAAATCTTCATTTAGAACTCATTCTATACCTATGAGCTTGCTAGACTTTGGAGTCTTTCCTTTGACTTTAGAGTTCTTTTTAAATTAAGTTTAGATAGTGAGTTGAGATGAGATGAAATGAATTGAAATAAAAGTTAAAAATTAAATAAAATATTATTTTTTAATATTATTATTATTTTAAAATTTAAAAAAATTAAATTATTTATTATATTTTATGTGAGAGTTTTTTAAAACTGTAATGATAAAATAAGATGGATTAAAAATATTTCTTAATCCAAACTAAGTGGGGGAATGATGAGGATGAGATTTTTATTGGTAAGATAGTTTTGGCTACCCAGGTGAGGGGGGCTTTTAATCCCCAAAAATTTTCAAATAACCTGTTTTATTATATATATTTTTGTAAAGATTTCAACAATATAAAGACAATTTACTCCCCCGTAATTTTTCAATAATCTTACTTAGTACTTAGTTTTCTAGGTTTGTTTTAGTTTTTTAACATTTTTTTTCATAATTACACCTATTTTCTTTGTCATCAATAAAGTATCACATCCTCACATTGATTTTTTTTATTTTTTATTTTTTTCACATCTCATAAAAACCAAGAAAATATCTCGGTTTCTTTTTACAAGCTCTTTGGTAAATTTACAACCTCATTTTCTCTATTTTTTTACACTTTTCCTTTTAAGTTTCTACCAGCTAGCTTATTTTTATTCGTTTTGTCATTAACATATATGCTATAATCGAATTAACAACAAGAGTGAAGGCAACAAATTTCATATGACTATTTCTATTTATATATATATATATTATAGAGACTTTACAACATTCAATCTTAAATTTAATAAAAAAATTTATTTTTTATTTGCTTAATTTTTATCCTTTACGTCTGCTCTTATAATATATATGTAAAACAATGTTGACTTTTTATTATTTAATCAATTTTGATCGAGTACAATATTGATTTTGTACTCAAGTCTTTAAACATATCTTTGATGCTGCACACGTAGTCATATAGAGGTGACTATAAGAACTTACATACTTTTATATTTATATTGGTTGGCCCCCTAGCAAAAAATTTCTAGTTCCACCCTTGGCTACAGACTAGGGTTGTCTCCTTCCCTTGCTTTGGTTGTTTTCTCTTTGCCTTATGATTTTTGGGTATTGTTCTCCTTCCCTTCATGCTCTTACCCTTACTCTTTATAGAAGTGGTCATGGCCATTCAACTATAAGAGCAAATGACAATGAGATTTGTAATATGAAAGAATTGAGTAGCTGGAAGAGATAGATTTCGATGATGTTTGGATGTTAAAAAGTTAAAGACATTTTTTATGAATAGTAAAGAAATGAAGTTTAGTCGAAAGTTTTATAGATTTTTGCAAAAGTGTGGATCCTATCTTAAAATAATGTATTAAAATGATATGTTTTTAATAATATTTATCAATGTGTGTGTTGAAGCGTGCTTTGTAGCCAGGCAACGATGATGCTCTTGTACCTGCGAGAGTGGAAGGAAAGGGTGGCGGGTGGTGGCCATGTCACTTCTGATACCAAAGTCAAAATTTTCCCAAAGGACTAAAGGAAGCAAAAAGTTATGGAAAAAGCTAGTGGGAATGATCAAGTGTGCAACCTCTATTTTGTTGTCAGCCTTTCTCCCTTTACGTTTGATCCACGTGAGACCTTTTTGTCTTTGTAATGATCACCCTTGTACTTGATGGCATGAAGTTGCATTCAATGCGGCTTCGGGACTAGCACTCTGAGTAGCATCAATGCGACCGATCTGACAAGAGATAGGATCCCAGCTTATCTGTCCTTTATTAATGCGGTATGACTAGGGAGATCGTCGGCAATTTTCCCTTTCTTTAGGCCTACCTAGGCCTTCTTCCTTGCCCTTTTCTCACAAATTTTCAAAATCTCATTTCTAGTTATCTTGCAAATTTTCGCCATGCCCACGTGGCAAAAATTTTATTTTTCCACATGCTCCCACTTCCTCTCTTGGATTCGCATTACAGCTATATATCTCGTCGTCTCAAGTCCTGGCACAACCGTCGCATTTCACGTCCCATCACTCTTTCTATTGGGTCTTCTAAATCATCACTCCTCCTCTATTTATTCCTTGTTTCTGCCTCTATGACTGTCTTTGCTTGTTTCCCTCTCTTGTTTGCCTTTGCCGTTACATTCTCCTATTTCCCTAGCAATCTAGCTTCGATCCTTTTTTCCAGATCTATTTCTGATGGCCTCCAAGATTGCTTCCCGTGGCAAACCTCTCTCCTATGATGAACACATGTGGTCCACCGTCATCGACCCTGTGACCCTCGATGTGCTGCGCGGCATGTACGCAACCCTAGACTTAATGGAGGTTCCAGCTTCGGGCAATGGAGCCGTTGACATCGAAGTCAATGCCGAGAAGGTGGCCCTATACTTCAGCATGTTTTCACAAGGCATAAGGCTCCCCTTTTGTCGTCTTATATGTGACATTTGGACTTCCTAGGCATGGCCTCGGCTCAGGTGCACACCAATGCTTGGAGGATCTTGATGTCATGTTGCGTGGCATGGCACATGGTCCTGGAGTTCGTTGGGGAGGAGTATTCGAACTTGACTGGTTGAGAGCTTCTGTTCACTCATGCCTGACCGGTCTCACATGGTGGGTCAAGACTTACTGGGGGTACACTTGATGCCACAAGGAATGAAGATATTCTGCCATCGCCATTAGGGAGTTGGCGAAGATATTCTGCCAAGAGGGAGTAGCGGTATCTTTTGAATTGGAGGGACTTGCTGGCGGCTTGGGGTTAACTGGATCTTCTCCCTTAGAGGCCATGTCTACCCTGCCATTCTTCCAGGGATGTCGAGGAACTGGAGGCTATGTTCCTTGAGGCTCTGCGTGAGTCAGGTTTGGCATTCTCGGCTGTTCCCACTTCTCTAGAGACATCAGCAAGGAAGCTTGTCTATGCTAGGGCGCCTCTTGCTGATCGGTGGGGATTGTTCAAGGTAGGGATGGTAACGGTCCATGCCCTTCCATCGCTGGTTCAGCTGCGGCTTCCATGGGTGGGACTCCTCCCCAGCCCATTGTTTGCCGAGCTAGGATGGGTCCTCGGCATGCTTGCCTTCTTCCGACTAGTCAATCAAGTACAACACCTCCTCAACTATTGATTCTGGCAAAGTTTCCCAGCCGACCAAGCCGGTGGATGACAGCCTTCCTCCAAGGCCAGAGGAGAAGACGGTTAATGTCGCCGGGACCACGACCTTCTCCCTCAGTCCTTCTAGGGGCTCGGCGCCTCTGGGTGGGGATGGCGCCTCGTTGTTCCACCCTACTGGGATGGACACAAAGGAGGCCAAGGCCGAGGTGATCAAGGCGATGGTCAACCAGCTAAACGGCATCCTCTCCTCGGTAAGTTCCCTCTCCCCCCATTTTTTGTCTCATTCGCCAACCGGGCCTCATGTTTTGATTTCATATCATCCTTTCAATTGATAGGGCATTGAATTTGTGGCAGCATGGGTCGTGGACGATCGGACTGAGGTGGAGAACTAGGTCGAGGCTCTACGAACTCTAGGTGGTCGGGAGGGTTGATGTGGAGGTCGAGGACTAGAATGAGTACTTGTAGTGAATCATCAAGTACCTTTGCAAAGAGGCTTCTGACCTTCGCATAGAGGAGGTGCTAAGGCAAGAGACCTCCCCGCCTTCAATTTACTACAAGGGCCACTACAAAAGGAGGAAAAGGTGAGAGAGGCCAAGAAACGCTATCAGGATTACATTGCCACACTTGCAAAAGCTGCAGATGTTCATTGCAACCTAAACGCACCTCAACGAACTCTAATCTAGGAGGGACGCATTTATGGTGCAAAACACAATGCTTTAGAGGGACAAAGAAAGGCCGAAGACCTATACGTGAAGCTATTGACGTCCCACTTGCATCTCGAAGAGGAGTCAAGGTCCCGCTAGGAGAGGATGAAGAGGTTAGAGACCGAGCTCGCCTTCACCAATGAAAAGCTTGCCTGGATCACACCCCAGCTTGAGGCAGCTGAGCGTCTTAGTAATCAGGTATGGAGCCACGGGTACTCTCGGGGGCTGAAAAGTGTGAGAGGGCATTTGGTGGCAAGTCCATATGATGCTTTTGGGACTCTGGAGTTAGCCCGGTTTGCATCTACTCAAGAGGACCACAACTCTTTCAACTCTCTAGGGCATGACCTAATGCCCAACGTTTTCCCTGACCTCACTGCCCACCCTTGACTATTCGAGATGATGTCTCTTATTTTTCTTCCTTTTTTTGCCCCGCTAGATGCTAGGGGGTACTTTGTATTTCATCAGTACTTTGCAATTATGCGAATATCTAATAAACTTGACTTTTGGCATTCTTTTCTCAAGCAATTGTGAATTCATATCTTCCCGGTTTATTGTTGTCTAAAATTTTATCGAGGTTCACCTTGTTGTGGAATTTTTATCATGCTGGCTCGCCTTCACGAGGAATCGGCCTAGAGAACCAAGCAGGATTTGAGGTCAACCGTACTAGGTAGCAATTGGTCGCCAAGGTTCGAGAGCAAAGCGCTGACCTAAGGAACCAGGTGGGATCTAAAATTGATTACGTTGGGTGGTGAGGAGGACTTGGACACTTGGGAAAGGTGTTCCTCCTATTCGTTGCCAAAGCTCGAGCATGTAGCATTAACCTAAGGAACTAGGTGGGATTTGAAATCGAACACACTAGGTTGCGATTGGTCGCTAAGGTTCAACCGTGGAACATTGACCTAAGAAACTAGGCAGGATCTAAAATCAATTGCATTGGGTGGCGATTGGTCGCCAAGATTTGAGTGCAAAGCATCTACCTAAAGAGCTAGGTAGGATCTGAAATCGATCGCACTAGGTGGCGAGGGGAGAATGGGACACTTGGGAGAGGTATGCCCCCTTTCATCTCCGAGGTTCGAGAGCAGAGTATCGACCTAAGAAACCAAGCGGGATATGAAATTAACTGCATAGGGTGGCGATTGGTCGCTAAGGTTCAAGTGCGAAGCATTGACCTAAGGAATTAGGTGAGATCTAAAATCGACTATGCTGGGTGGCAAGGGGGGTCTGGGTCACTTGGGAGAGGTGTTACCCCCTTTCATCGTCGTGATTCGAGGGCAGAGCATCGACCTAAGGAACAAGGCAGAATCTTAAATCGACCAAGTTAGGTGGCGAGAGGGGACTGGGACACTTAAGAGATGTGTTCTTCCCCCTTTCGTTGTTGAGGTTCGAGTGTGGAGGGTCTACCTAAGGAGCCTGGTGAGATCTGAAATCGACCATGTTGAGTGGCGATTGTCTTTGAATGGGACTGTTGAGTCATTCAGTCCACACATACACGCTCATGCACGGAAACATCACATTTTTATTATTCTCATCATCGGTTATTTACATGGGGAGTCAACAAATGCAAAAGAAAAGAGGGCTTCTGCCCACACCAGAACGCCTCGACCTGCTTGTTCACGAGGCTCCAGCTTGGTCGCCCTGGGTGGCATTGGGAAACAAGAGGTTGGCTTCTCTTTCCCCTACTATACCGACTTGAACTCGCTAGGTTCCCTGCCTTGCAGTTCTTGCATGTAGCATTCCCTTGCTACTACTTGCTTTTTGTGCACCACTCCTATGCCATTCTCCATTGGGAACTTCATCTTCTGGTGCTTGGTGGAGGTCACCAAATTCAAGTTGTTTAGCGTCGGCCTCCTTGTTCCAACGGTTATGGGAACTGTTATGGATCCCAATGGCTACACTCACCAAAAAAGCCCCTAAGCAATGTGGGGATGGCCATAGCCTATCTTGACCGATTCCTATTTTGGAAAACGCCTCCCAGAAAGGATGTTGGCCGATCTACCATTATCTACTAGTATCCTTCTGGTGTTGTAGTTGGCCACTAACATCATCACCACTAGGGCGTCTTCATGTGGATAGATGACTCCCTCACAATCGACATCATTAAAAGCAACAAGGGGTTCTTCTGAGTTCGGGCCTACTCGAGCAACCTCCCGACACTGAAGATCTCTTTGTACCTCGCCCTCCGAGCGTAAGCCTTCGTGCCCGATGCCGAGGTGCCTCTGCTGATGAGTCTTTCAACGATGGTGTGGATTCCTCCTAGTAGGACGTTGTTTCCATCCCAATCTAGCAGGCTTGCCTCTCTTCTCCTTACATTCCTCCATCTTGGTCTCTCACTCCTTCGACCTTCTCATCTTGACTCCTGCCTGTCTCTGCCCTCCTGCTTGGGGGCAATGGGCAGCAGGCGCACAGTTGTCTGTACATTTCCCCCCAAACTTCGCCCCAAAAATCCTTGAGGTTTTCCTCCATGACTCAAGAGCTAGCAGTCTTCAGTCCAATGGCCTCCTCCTCATGGTAGGCACAGTCCGTGTGAGCCCTTCAATTGCTATCTCCATCCTCCTGCAAGTGCCCTTCTTCTCGGGTCTTGACCACGCTTGTTTACCTCGGGGCGGTCAAAACCTCGAGGGTGTCCTCGGCATTGACAAAATTTTTAGCTCTATCCATGAAATCTTGCAGGTTCATTGGGGCCTTTTGTGCAATTTCTGCCATAGAGGGGCTCAAGGGCCAAATGCCACCCAGGAGTGCCTCTTGGTTGATATTCTCGTTATGGCCATATGTGGTCATCTGCTCCTTATTGAAGCAGTACAGATACGCCTTTAAGACCGCTTCCTCCCTCTAATTCACTGTGAAGAGGTAAGTGGTTGGCCATCTTCTTTTTCTAGTAACCATGAACTAAGTCAAGAATTGGCGGCCCAGTTCTTCGAAGCTATGGATGGTGCCCGGTCGAAGGCATCGAACCATGCCCAGGTAAAGCCTTTCAATGTCAGAAGGAAAATTCGGCAAGCTATCTCTCCCGGAAAGCCGTGCAACGTCCTATGAGTTTTGCACATTTTCAAGTGCTTGGCTAGATCTTTCAACCAGTCGTACATCTCTAACTAGGAGGCTTTGAATTTTGGGAGGAGCGGGACGACCATCACTTCGGCATTGTAGGGTAGGTCTGTGCCGCTAAGTAGCTAGTCCACGAAGGATGACCCTTATATCCTCTTTGCCTTCTCTTCATATTTGTCCATGAGACTGCACAGTTCGAAACCCATCCGTTGCATTCCTCATCCTCAGGTGGTACCCTACCAGTATTCTATAACTCCCCTTCAGTCCGCTCAGTCAGTCACCTCCCTCGAACTAACTCAATGTTTCTCTGGTTTAACATTTCATTCTCTCGCCCACATCTAAGGTCAACCATTTCACATGTTCCTCCTTTTTGTGAATCTTCTTTTCATACTTGCCGATGTAGACTCCTACTTGAGAGTTGCACGAGAGCGCGTTGTGGCTGACATACAAAAGGCACGCTGACGCTGTTAGGCCAAAACAATATCAGATCCCATAAGCGGAACCAACTGTTTTGTAGTCGCCAAGCAACGACAATGCTCTTGTACGCGCAAGAGTAAAAGGAAAGGACAGCGGGTGGTGGCCATGTCACCTCCGATGCCAAAGTCAAAATTTTCTGGAAGCAGCAAAGGAACCAAGAAGTTATGGAAAAAGCTAACGAGGTTGATCGAATGTGTAACCTCTATTCCGTTGTTAGCCTTTCTCCATTTATATACAATCCCTTGTGAGACCTTCTTGTCGCTGTAATAATCACCCTTGTCCCAGGCGACATGATGTTGTATTCAATGTAATGTTTTGAATACCGTACCGGATGTCGTACCGGTCAAAACATTGGAATGAAATATTTCGGTACCGGTACCGTTTCGTGTACCGTTTCGAGATAGTCGATATATGAATAAATTATATATATAAATGTATATATATAAATTATATTTCAAAATAATAATCTATATATGAATAAATTATATATAAATATATAGATATATAAATTATAAATAGCCTAGTTTAAATTGGAGGTAAAAAAATGAGTTTATAACTTAAAAAAAGAAAAAAAAATTATATAAATTAACTAAGGCCGAAATATCGGCCGGTACGGCCTAAATTTCGGTCGATACGAAACACCCAAAAATCTGTACCGACCATTGGCCGGTACGGAAAATTTCGGCCGTACCGGCCGGTACGGTACGAAATTTAAAACCTTGATTCAATGCGGCCGCTCTTGTCCGCTGCAGGGATCCGACCTCGGGGCTGGCCACTCTGAGTAGCATTCAATGCTACTAATCTGACAGGAGAAAGGATCCCGAACTATCTATCCCTCATTAATGTGGTATGACTAGGGAGATCGTCGACGGTCTCCCCCTTCTTTGGGCCTACCTGGATCTTCTTCCTTATCCTTTCTTGGTTTGCCCTATCATGAACTTTCGGCTTTGACGTGGGAGGCCTGAGCCCAACTCGGCTGGGTGCAAAATTCCATTTTTAATGTGAGATGAAGTTATGGGTTTCACTTTAAATTAATGGATTTTTATATTAATATATATTTAATGTAAAAGCAAGTTTTGTACATTTGGAAAGAGGGTGAGAAAATTTTTCACATAGACAAAAAATAAAAAATAAAAAAGGTAGTCTACTCAAACATGCCCGACAAGTCCTCCATTCATCAAAACATGCAAAATGATTAATTGGACAAAGACTTTCAATGCATTTAGTCGTCGATAACACAAGTAAAGGCTGAATGGAAAAATGTCTCTCATGATTTCTTGCCAATGGGTTCTATTGCAGCATAATACCTTTGCGTTCAGATTTCTTTATAATCTGTTGTCCCTTTTGAGCAAGGAAGAGAAGCTAAAGCTAAACCACACCTAATACCTGAAATCACAAATTCCTTCCGCCCTGAGATAACTTATGGGCTTGGCCCCCATAAATCAGGAAGAGCTTATTATATAACTCAAAAGAAGACGACAAAGCCTTTCCTTTATTTTTATTTTTCCCCCTAAACAAGCATTTCATTAAAATAAAAGAAAAAAAAAACGAAAAAAAGAAGAAGAAGACTGTTAGATGGAATAAAACACAGCAAAATGTAAAAACATGTTTAATTTAGACACTTATAAAGAGGGTGGAGGTGGTCGAAAAATGGATTGAGAGGAGTCCCTCCACTCCTGGGAAAAGAAGAAAGAGATGGGTTTGTGAGTATTGATCTAGACGGAAATTATTTCTCTCTCTAGATGCGGAAGGGATTGTGACATTTATGTCAAGAAGACCAACAAAGTAGATTAATTTGGATAGTGAGATGAGATGACATAAATAAAATATTATTAAAATATTATTTTTTAATATTATTATTATTTAAAAATTTAAAAAAATTATAATAATGAGATGAGATGTTATCTCTATATTCAAAGAGGACCTTAATTGTATAGGAGCATCTTTGCCAAGAAGTCTCCATTTTCAATTTTTCATGCAGCGCACATATTGCTTACGTGCATGCATTACTAATCCTACAAACTTTGACAGCTTCAATCTTTCCCAAGAAGTGGGCCACATTCCATTATCTTGACTTATTTGGGGTAATTAAAAAAATTGTTTGTATAGATTTATGATATGCTGATGCCTGCAAACTCTTTAAAAACATAAAATTATCAGCGTTTATTTTTTCACAAGTAACCTTAATTTGCGTCTCTACATATAACAATATTATGTACAATTTTTAGGTAAATGAAAGCTGCTTAATAGATGAGAAATGATATTTACAATCTTAAAATGTACAAATTTCATGTACTTTATTTAAAAATAGTGAGTAAATATGATATCTATATGAAAAAATAAATTTTTTAAAGATGAACCTTACTTTTTTTCCAAAAAGGATACGAAGAGCTTGCGCATGCATCCTAAGACTATATGTATTAGTCCAGTTCAGCTGATCTACTAGTAGCATTTTATTTTAAGTAATGAGGCATTTGTGAGCAACTTTGAAAGGAATATTCAATTTTCTTTTCTTCTTCTTCTTTCCTTTGCGGAAGGGCAGGCTAGAAAGTAGTCTTTGCAATTTGGCAAGGCCCCATTGAAATGAATTCTTTCCAACCAAAATCTTTCCATGCCTATAGAAATTGGTTGGCACAATTTACTGAAGGTAAAGATTATTTACTTGGTCCTTTCACTAGGTTCTTCCCCGACCCATAATAGGTGCATTAGGCACAAGTAGCTTACTTGGTGGACCTGCCATTGATTTCTTGCAAATGTTTCTCCAGATGAGTGTCCAAGTAGCATTGCCATCCCTCCCAATTTTCAAACCATCATTGTCGACAATGGTACTGTAGAAAATTCAAAATTTTAGCAAAGGAAAAAGGGTCCTTGATCCTATTAATCCGGCACTGGATGGGTTATCTTAAGTCTGACAATTTCTATTGAGGACGATAGACATGTCAAGTGGATCTTACGACATTTATTAAGTATTGAATGTGTAATTAAAAATCTACACAGGCAATAATTAATAGATATTATAATGTTTACTTTATATGTTTATCTCTCTCACCTATTTAGAGCTTTCATGTTCGAGAGTTTTATCGTTTATTTTCTTGTTCCAGTATTCACTCACTTTTTACCATATCACCGTACATAATTTGTTCTATAACAATATGCAACCAATCCAAACAAATGGGCTCTTTCATTCATTTTTTCCCTTAGTAAGTAAATTATGAACACAAGAAATTAGTTGCATATGGACTGTTAAGTCATTTTCCCTATCAATTCCTCATGAGTAAAAGTAAGAAACAAATCGTTAGTGTCAAAGACATCTTTACCCTTGAGATGTCAATATGTAAGTTGGTATAGGCAAATGATGGTTACCATCATTACAAACCTCTGTCCTAGTCAACATGTTTAAGGAGACAAGAATCAAGATCTCTATATATACCTATTAAATTCACCTTTCAATATTATCCTCTTTTTTACAATAATTTTGACACATAGAAGTCAATGAAGCACATCCCTCCACTTTTATCAAAGGGCAAGAGCAGATATTTTATTACCATAACAGGATTATAGTTTTATTAGATGGCTGATTATTAGGTAAAATCTCATAATATAGATGATGTGGAGTCTCATTTTATCATAAAATACCATATCATTAATTTTCTTATTATATTTATTAGAAAAATGATATTAGCACTTGTGGGGTGTGCAAACGTATTGCAATAATTTAGAAAAAAAATGAGTAAAAAGAGGACCCATATGAAAAAAAAAAAAAACTAATTTTTTAATACTTATCATATTTATTAGAGAAATAATATTAACAGCCGTAGGGTGCGCAAACGCCTTGCAATAACTTAAAAAAAAATAGTAAAAATGGGACTCACATGAAAAAAAAAATTAATTTTTTAATAATAGACTCCACTCTTTTTTAAAGATAATTGCACGATACTTACGCACTCTACAACTGTTATATAGCATTACTCTATTTATTAATTTGTAATGACGTATATAATAAAGTAAGAGTATAATATATCAAACTTCGACACTACCTAATAATTAATCAATTGGATGGATCAATTGAAAAATACTACAACGTCACCAGGAAAATATAAAACAAGCGGCCCCAACCTAGATTCTTCAAATAAATGGACTTTAAAATTTAGAATGTAACCTGTCGAAGCAGTTGAACTAAAACTTCCGAAACAACTACCGGGACTCCAATCCCACAACACCCTTGTGATTCCCATCTCTCCATAACATACAAAATCAAGAGCCATGGCCACAGAAGATTTCAGCTTCCCCGTAATCGGGAACGCCTTCCTATGCAGCATCGGTTCGCCGCAGTTGTGGCAGCTCTCTCCGGCAGCCTCTACAGACTCTTGCAGCCATGAAGAAGATGTGGAAGATTGTTTTGCACCAGAACCAATCAAGAACAGCCAAAGAGGGAGCTTCTCATTTGCAGAGGATGGCGGAAAAGAGGTGAATAATGGGAATGACGACGACGACGAGGAAGAGGAGAAGATGGACATGTTGTGGGAGGAATATTTCAATGAAGAATTGTCAATAACTTCTACATCAATATCCAATTCTTTTTCTTCCAGAGATATGGTGGAATTGGGCAGTGTTAAGCCATTGACTAGGAAGCCAGGCATGCTGTTCATCATGAAGGTCTTGAAGAAGGCTAGAAGCTTCTCTTGCGCGCTCCATAAAAATTCTCATGGAAAGCTCAGAGTGACTCGAAATTAGCTACACTAGAAGTCTTGCTTTCGATTATTGAGGGCTATACTTCATTCATAGTGCTGTTTTTGTCATTAATTTACTTATAATTGTACAGCAATTAGCATGAAATATTGTTCATTTCATGGATATACAAAGAAAATGAACATTTTTTTAATAAGTATTTTAGTTTGGATGCCTTTTGGTGACGCTGCAGCAATTATGCAGCATTAGATATTAGTTTGGGATCTGCCGTCTTGGCCAGGGATCTTGGACCATTTGGCTTAGTATTATTATTAAATATTGCAGTGTTTGGTGGAATGAGTAAATGATTTCCTGAAGTTTTCCCAAATTTGGTTTGTGAGAGACAAATGCAATTGGCTAAAATGAAAGGAATTCTGCTAGTTCTTATGTAATGTTAAAATAATAATATAAATAATTAAATTTACATCTATTAGTTTAAATTTTTGGAATAAATGATAGTTTAAAATCATATTGAAGTAAAGGTTTTGAGTTCAAAACTTTGATATAAAATTGGAATCTTGGATGGTTATGAAAAAAATTGAAACACAAATACTTTTTTTTATACTAATTGACACAAGAGTCTTTCCACTAGGGGTGTAAAAAAAAATCTCGAAAAACCGATTGAACTGGATCGGATTGAATCAAACCGGTGGGTTAGGTCAGGTTTGTAAACAGTCCGGTACGGTACCGGTTCTTAAGAATAGAAACCTATCCTACATCAGTGCAGTACCCGTTTTCATATTTTGAAAATCGATTTAAACCAAACTAAACCGGTATATATATTTATAATTTTTTATATTTTATATATATATATACATATATATTATATGCTAAATTGCTAATTAATAAACATGAGATTGAGATTCTAATCTTGTTATTCAAGTCTATTAATCCTATTACATATATTACTAAAACATGTGATATAACATAAAATTAATTTTATAATTTTTAATATAGCATTTGATATAACATATAAGTTTTAATCTTGCAATATAATATTAATATAATATAAAATTTTAATCTTAAACATAAACATTACTATTAAGTTATTAATATAAACTTATTTTTGGTATATATATATATATATATATATATATCAATAATAAATACATTTTTGGCATAATAAGTAATAATATATATTATTTTTGTAAATTCATTTTTAAGCATTTGACCATATATACTCATATAAAAAGTCAATTTATGTAGACTATAGTTAAATTCAATACTATACTAGTATGTGTTAATTATTATAAAATAATGTACTTATACTATAATATAAAAAGACTAATAGTTTAATATATGTAAATATTATATTATTACTAACACTGTATTGGAGTAAAGGTACTGAGTTCAAAACTTGATATAAAGTCAGAATCTTGGATGGTTATGAAAAAAATCAAAATACAAATACTTTTTTTTATACTAATTGACGTGAGAGTCTTTCCATTAGGGGTGTAAAAAAAATTGAAAAACTAGTTGAACAGGACCAAACCAGTGAATTAGGTCCAGTTTGTAAGCAGTTCAGTTTAATATATATAAACATTATATTATTACTAACATAGGTAATCCATAAAAGCCGAAAAAAAGGAGATCGGATCGCATTGGACTGGAACGAAACCAAAAAAATCGAAAATTCTGATTTTAAAAGTGAATTGATCTAGTATCGGTTCTTAAATTTTTAAAATCGGTGTATACCGGTTTAGTTTTAAAAAATGTACAAAATCGGAATCGGACTGGCTACACCCCTACTTTCCACATTATATGTGATTTGCTTGCATGCTGAACTTGGAAACCATCTTGGTCCCATGTTTGTTCCCGTAAGAGCATTTCTAGTGAACTAGCTATTCTTTAGTTGAATTTTGATTAGAAAATTCATTATTCTTATTTTTAACAAGCAACTTTTCAAATGGATCATAAAACAAACTCTCTAAATCTATCTCTATTCCATTTGAAAGAAAAACGAAATAAAAGAATGATCAACCAAATTTGCTCGCCAAATTTAGCATAGAGAAATGACATAGGCTAAATTTATCATGGCACAAGTTTGTGTTTTTTAAGATAACTAGCTAAAAATCCGACTAAAAGTGAATTTGGCTATAGCTGATTACTATAGCTCTCAACCCCTATCACAATGCAGTGGACCTTAGCTGGAAAGGTCTCTTCATCCATGTTTGTCATGCTGTCCTAAGTAGCATCCCCAAGACTATATATATCCTTCCCAATCAAAATCACCCACGTGCCAAAAAGTCACTTGGAGATCACAACCCAACGTGTTGCAGTCATTGTAGTGCTAATCTTAACTTACTTTAGTCTTGTATGACAACTAGACCGCTATAGGGAGTAAATGAGGTAACCAAACAATTTTCTCCTTTCTTAATCGCTTTGACAAACTACAAAGCCTTTCTCTACATCTTTCCTGAAAATGGTCATATAAAAGGGGATTGAAAAGACCAGTACATCAAAGAAGAATCTGTTTAGTTTAATACTCTCCGATTTATTTTGCAGAGTGATAACGCTTCTCTTTTTTAATACTTCATGCCCTCTTATAAAGTAAGAGAAAAGTTTCGCAAGTTTCTCTTATAGGGGTGTACTTTCTCTCGTTTGACATAGCTTGACCTACTTGACTCATCGGTTATGGTTCAAACTCGTTATTAGGTTAAATTTGTCTACAATTCTATTTCCTTCCCTTACAATTTGAAATATGAGTATCGAATTAAAGGTTCAGAAAAAAAAAAAAATCAGAAACAAAGAGAATTCCTTGCAAAAGAATTTGCACATTCTCATATTGTCCTAAAAACAGAGCAACTTATCACCACTAGAGCCACCGAGACTAAGGTTAGGTTTGAAAGTTTTTTCAAACACAAAATTCTCATCTCATCTTATCTCATCATTATAATTTTTTTAAATTCTCACATAAAATATAACAAATAATTTAAAATTTTCAAATCTCAATTCAATTTTTTCAAATCCCATAACAATAATAATATTAAAAAATAATATTTTATTCGATTTTTAACTTTCATCTCAAATTAAAAATTCTCATCTCAATATCCAAACCTAACCTAAGGTTTAGCACTCCAAGAAAAAAAAATTGACAAAATGACATTAGGAAACACAAAGACAAGGTAGGAATATTTAAGCAACCTATCAAAGCGTGTTTTGTGACCACAAGTCCCGAACTGCACCGAGTTCTTGTAAAATAGAAGAATGTGGTGGTCGGGTGTATATGTGACTCTTCGATGCCAAAATTAGAATATATTCAATGCTGGAGAAAATAAAGACAGAACAGAGAATGAGTTTGGAGTGATTCACCTTCCCTCTTTGCCTACTCACTCTTATTTATACCCCTGTTCCTTGAAGGATCTTTGGCTCCTTTGTCACTATAATGATCACCCCTATTCTAGACGGCGCGGTGTCTCATTTAATGCGATCGTTTCTGTCAGCAACATGAACTCAACCCTGGGGCTAGTCATTTGACGTCGCATTTAATGTGGCTAATCCTATCGGGAACAAGATCTCGACTGGTCTTTCCCTCATTAATGCCCCACATCTAATGGTATGCTACGTGCTTCTCCCTTCTTTGGTCGGCCTGGGTTTCCTTCATTTTTATTCCCTATTCTACCAAGTCATGGGTCATAGGTTTCGATGAAATGGACTTAGCCTGGTCTGGCTAGGTACAAAAACTCCATTCCAGCTACCCTGCAAATTTCTGCCACATAGATGTGGCGGGAATTTTATTTTCTTGCACGTTTCAACTTCCCCTTTTTGAATTCATTTTTTCAATGCACATTCCCACATCTCAGGAATAGGCACAACGGTCATGTCCATACATCCCATCAACTTCTCGTTAAGGCTTCTAAACCGCCACCTTCCTCTTATTTAGGCTCTACTTAAAACAACTTCTACCCTGTTTCCTATTTCTGTTTCTCTCACTTAACATGCTTTTTTTCAATTTTGACTCGTTTCCCTTCACTACCCTTTATATCTACCATTGATGGCTTCTAAGAACGCTTCCAGTAGCGTCGAGTCCCAGAAGAGGCCTGACTCTTCTTCCTGTCATGAGCTTTCCTCCTATGACAGGTGTGGGAGGTCCTCTACTGTCGACCCCACGAATCTCAATGCATCGCACAACACGTTCAAAGTCCCAGATTTCATCATCCTAGATGTCCCAAAACCTGGTTGCAAGGTAGTCAATTCCGAGGCAACACTAAGAAGGTTGCCCTGTATGCCAGCATGTTTTCACAAAGTCTGAGGCTTCCTTTTTGTCCCCCAGTCCTCAATGTTGTAGACTACTTGGGTGAGGGCCCAACCCAAGTGCATCCTAATGCCTGGAGGATCTTGACTTTGGGCTGTGTGGTATGGCGCATGGTCTTAGAGGCCGTTGGGGAGGAGTACCTGAATTTAATAGCCTAGGAGTTTGTTTTCACCCATGCAGTTAGGGCGTTGGATGGAAACATTTGCACCTTCCACTCCCGTCCCAAGTTTTGAGTCACCTGCTTTAAGGGGCGCCATTCCAATGTCAAATAGTCGTAGCGTAGGTTCTTCTTCTTGTCGAGTGAGGGATGGGAATTTTCGACCAACAAAGCTGCTACCCAAGAGTTTTTTGTACGTTCGAACTAAGAGATCATCCCTGACAATAGAAGGATTGGGGTTGACCTGTTTGAGAGTGAGCGAACTCGCATTCAACTAGTGTACTCCTAGGTTCAGAAGCACCAGGAATAGGTTTGCACAGATGCCAGCCTGACTGAGGCCAATGTCGACTGGTTCCTGGTGGCTCTAGATCAGTCCTTCCTGGTGGACAACAATTTCTTAAAGGAGCCCTCTGTATTGTGCGGGGTGAAAAGCCCATTTGAGGCCTTATCAAGGGGCAGGCATAAAGGCTTTCCTAGAGGGTGAGGCGATCGCTCCTAAGTTGGAATGCTTTGACGTTGGTTCAAAGCGATCTGAGTCTTCTGCTTCGAAGACCATGGCTACACCTCTATTGTTTTAGGATATCCCTTATACCCCACTGGAAGACTAGAGGAGGACGTTTGGTCCTAACCAAGATATCGAAGAGTTGGAGACAACGTTCCTCGAAACCCTGCAACACCTAGCTATCAACTGGCCCAGGGAACTCGCTACCATGGAGCACCTTAAGAAGAACAATCATGCCCACACCGCCTCAGGGGTTGCTAATCAGGGGGCCCCGTCGACTTTCGGGGGTGTTCCTTGCTAGATGGAGGGAGCCATTATGTGATGCCCCAGCCCCCCGCTTGGGATTAGGCAGTGATTGAAGTATTGGCACATGTAACTCAAAGCTACATACCCCTCATACATGATAGTTAAGATGCAATGCATTTATAATCTAACAGTATACAGTAATTCACAGCGGATAATTCTTTTAACTACTTAAGGACGATGGTAATAAATAATCATGGTACTGAATGTAAAATCCCAAAAGTCTGAAACTTCCATAATTGTACTTTTTCAAAATAGATAATTATTTTTAAAACCATTTCCCCAAAACAAAGGGACCATCAAAATACTGTTTAACAAAAACTATAATTCATTGTCTTTTCTACTTTCCTAGGTCCCCTTCTTTTTTTTTTTTTTCTTTTTCTTTTTTTAGTCCTGCTTCTTCCTCTTTTCCAAAAAGCAGTCCTTATCTCTATTCTTCAATCTCTTCGCCTCTCCTATACACAGTAAGACCTCGAAAATGAACCAGTCAACATTCTCTATCCTATCCAAAATAGAGGGCTCTGATGAGCTCTTAGTAGTCTTCGGCACCTCCTTAGTGGTAGGGGTACCTTGGTCCTCTTGCATTTCGTCATCTGGCCCTGTCACAATTTCTACCATTCCAGTGGGGAATGGTAATGGAAACTACGATAATGAGATTTCAAGAAATCTCAACAAGTAAACAGTCAACATACAACAGATATCATAGGCATATACAAGTAAACCACAAATAACAGCAATCCATAAATAAATGCATGGACATGAACTTTGCATAAAAACTTTGGCATATGCAACATAGACTTTTCATAAAACATACTTTCATCTTTTAGACTTCTTATCACTTGGTTATATCATTTGAATTCGGGTACTTGTTCTTGTCGTAACAAACCATGCCATTCTTGTCATTTGATAATATTTCCATATTATGATTATATCACATCGTAGCATATCATGGCAGATCATAGCAAATCATTTCATATCAAAACAACAAAAACAATATCAAAACAACTTTGATCCTTACCTCAAACACTAGCAGTCGTAGACTCCTCAGACAATGATGGGGGTGGTATATCATCTTCACCTTCTGACACCAAATCTTGCAAAAAATAAAATATCGCATCTAGATCATAGTCAAAATACATGTTTACCAACATCTCATTCAACTTATGCTCTATCTCAAGCTCAGTGTATTCGATAGGTTGACCCTCTTCGCAGAAACGAATACAATCCGTAGATGTATCCGAGGTCTCAAAAGGTATATATCTACTCATGCAGTCTTTAGCAATGCAACCAGACTCAGCTCCTTGATCAAGTCTGAGCAAACGTGTTCTATTGGCGTCCTTCCATACTTACAGGTCATGTGGGGGTTGTCACTCTTCATGGGGTAGTGCTCATCATGAGAAAATATTCCCTTGGGAATCTGCATCCATAGATGAGTATAATGATGCTCGAATTTTTCCATTTGTTTCCATTGAGCAGCCATCATGCGATCTCTCCTTATACGTTGGTTCCTGCAACTACTTTCTCACCTTTCTCTAATTAGTGCTACTGAGGAAATAGACATACGTGAGATTTTTCTAGTACGTGCCATACCCTGGTATAATGCATGCAACGTCACTAACAGATCATTAAAAACAAACATAATTTATTCATGACAAACTAGAGTTCAATCAGTCATACACAGATTTATTACAAAAACTCAAATCTATGATACAAACAAATGAGGGTAGTTAGTCCTCATCACATCTTCTCTTTCCCAAGTCACTTCTTGAAAAGCTGGATTATTCCAGAGCACCTTCACTAAGAGTATCTTTTGATTCCTTAACTCTTGCTTCTTCCTATCGACAATCTGTACTGGCCATTCTTCATAAGATAAATTAGGTCGAAGCCGAATACTACCAGACTCCATCACTACTACATTTCTTTCTCTAAAGCTTTTCCTTAACGATGAGATATGAAAGACATTATGCACTCCTTGCATTTCGACCAGTAGATCTAGTCAATATGCCACTGCACCAACTCTTTCTACAACTTCATACGGTCCTACATAATGGGGACTCAATTTTCATTGCTTGCCAAATCGTACAACTCCCTTCATAGGTGAAATTTTGACTTATACCTAATCACCAGTGGAAATTCCAAAGTTATTCATCTTTTATCAACGTAACTTTTCTGTTAACTTTGGGCCTCTTTCATCCTTTCTAGGATCAGTGCTACTTGCTTTCGCACCTCCTGCAAATATTCAGGCCCTAAAATTCTTCTTTCCCCAACTTCGTCTCAATAAAAAGGGGATTTATACTTTCTTCCATACAACGCTTCATAAGGTGTCATCTGTATTGTGCCTTAGAAACTATTGCTGTAAGCGAATTCCAATACACATGCACGCAACATATCTTCTAACATCTGGATGGTACGTTCGGTCTGTCTGCAGATAATATGCACTACTAAATCTCAAATTTGTGTCCAACATCTTTTGCATACTCTATAGAATCGTGAATTGAACCTTGTGTCTCGATCTGACACTATGGACTTAGGCATTCCATGCAAACAAACATTTCCTTAACATAAACTCGGGAAAGTTTTTCCATCAAATGGGTATTAACTATTGGTAAGAAATGTGCGCTTTTTGTAAGTCTATCAATTATAACCCAAATTGAATTCTTCCATGAAGACGTTCTCGACAAACCTACCACAAAATCCATTGACACATCTTCTCACTTCCATTCTGGGATTGGCAATGGTTGTAGTTCTCCCGTTGGCCTTTAATGTTCGGCCTTCACCAATTGACACACTGAATATTTTGCAATGAATTCCTCTACATCCTTCTTGATTCCTTCCCACCAAAGCTGACCTTTTAGATCCCTATATATCTTTGTACTTTCAAGATGAGCAGTGTAAGGGGTACATTGCGCTTCCCTTACGATTTGCTCCTTCAGTTTTGGGACATTAGGAACTACCTTCCTACCTTTGTAACAAAACATTCCTTTCTTTTCAATTATGAAATGATGTAGTCCTTTAGATCTTAAAATCCTTTGTCGAAGCTTATCTAATTTCTCATCCTTGTTTTGTCCTTTTATGATTTCCTCTTATGTTAATGGTACGATTTCTGGCACCACCATTAACACAACATCTCTTGGCAACTCTCCGATCAATAGATTTCTCATTCCCGCCAATATCGATGGCATGTTAACCTGAGTCTTGCTACTAAGGGCATTTGCCACTACATTAGCCTTTCCAGGGTGATACTTTATCTCACACTAAAAATCACTTATTGTCTCAATCCACCTTCTCTGTCTCATATTCAAGTTCATCTCACTAAACAGATACTTGAAACTCTTATGATATATATATATAATATATATATATATATATCTCGCACTTTTCTCCATATAAGTAATGTCTCCAAATTTTCAATAAAAACACTACTGCAGCCAATTCCAAGTCGTGCATAGGATAATTCTACTCTTGATCCTTAAGTTGTCGCGAAGCATAAGCGACCACTCATTCCTTTTGCATCAAAACACATCCTAATCCCATCTTAGAAGCATCACTGTATACTACATAAGGCTTGTGCAGTTCAGGCAAAGCCAAGATTGGTGCTGTAGTTAATCTCATTTTCAACTCTTGGAAGCTCCTTTCACATTCCTCGCTCTAAACAAACTTGACATTTTTCTTGGTCAATGTTGTTATTGGACTAGAGAGTTTTGAAAAACCTTCAACAAACCTACGATAGTAACCTGCCAAACCAAGAAACTACGTATCTCATGGACATTCTTCAGTCTCCGCCATTCGGTCACAGCCCCATGAAGATGAACTAGGGTGAATAAAACCCTTCTCAAGGAGTTCTTCAATCTTCACCTTCAACTCTTCAACTCTGCCGAGGCCATTCGGTAAGGTGCTTTGTGTATTGGAGTTGTTGCTGGCTCTAGCTCAATCACAAACTCTGTTTCTCAATCTGGCGGTAATCCAAGAAAATTGTCAGGAAATAATTTAGGAAAATCTTCAATCACCAGAATTCCCTTGACTCCCTTAAGCTTTTCCGTTGGACTAACCATAACTACGAGATAAATGGCAACTCCTCTCATCATGCTCTTCTTAACTCATCCTGCCATTACCACTGATGGAATTACTCTAATTGCTTCTCCCATGTAACAAATTCTATCCTTGGAGGGTACATAAAAAATTACCTCCCTTCATCGACAATCTATCTTAGCATACTGCCTCGATAACCAATCCATTCTTAAAATTAAATCGAACTCCATTAGATGGAAAAGATTAGGTTGACGGTTAAGATAAACTAGCAACTTCCAATGGACAATTCTTAACTATACAAGTACATCCAACAATCTTCCTATCTGGAATAGCTATTAGGACTCTTTTGGACAAGGGTTTCATATTCAACTCACATCTTCGCACACAATCATAAGACACAAAAGATCACGATGCTCTATAGTCAAATAGAGCACATGCCATGTGATGCATCAATTTAACCTTACCTAGAAGGGTAACTAAGGTTACTCAAGGATTTTCTACAAAGACAAGCTGCTAATTAGAGTAGGGTTGAAAATTTTACCAGTAATTACTCTAGCATTCGTGGCCTCATCGATTTAGCCTTCACAGGGGTTTTCCTTTGCTTTCTGGCATCGTCGTTCCGTCAAGCATGTTCTGTGGACAATCTCAGATCATATGGCTGGTCTGACCACATCAAAAACATGCTCCAGTAGCGAATCAATATTTACCGCTATGCCATCGTCCACATCTTCAGCAAGGTGAGGGTATAACCGGTACTGCACTTTCAACTACTTTCCCTTTTCCTTTGTCCATCACATAAGGAATCTTTCTTTTTCCAACATCTTTTCCCTATGAGTAATGCATTCCTCTCTTCCGGTTCATATGGACTTGTGAAATCAGACTCCTCTGTTCCGCCTTCACGATTGATGCAACATTCACCAATTCTTGAAAGTTTTCTATCCGCAAACAAGCGACCTAATTCTGAATCCTTGATTGCAGTCCATCTTGAAACTTCCGAGCTTGCATCTGCTCCATTCCAATTAAATGAGGGGAAAATCTTGCTAACTCCATAAATCGAGCTGCATATTACTCTACCTTCATATTCCTTTGCTTTAAGTTTGCAAACTCCAACGCTTTCTGCTGCTTGTCCATCTCCGGAACGAAACGACTATCAAACTCCCTCTTGAATCGCTCCCAAGTAAGGGTAGCCACATCTCCAAATTCTCATGCCAACAACTGCCTCTTTGTATCCCACCATATTCCAGCTTCTCCCTGGAGTAAGTGTCCGGCATACTAGACTTTTTGTGACTCCCCGACTCCCACGTATAGAAAGCCTCAGGAATAGTGACGTCAGAATGATGACAACCCGGTCACGCATCCCAACGACAAGTGTCAAGTGTGTGCAACAATTAAACAGTGCACAAATAAAATACACAGTGAAAAGTAATAAGTAAGTCACTAAGTACCAGAGTTTTAGTTTAATACAAATATCCAAATACAAATCTCTTAAAATAAAAGCCAAAGTCTCACAAATAATAATACAAGTCTGAAATAAAGAAATATAGCACGAGTGATCCCAGATCATTCCTCCGGCGGAGCCAAATCCTCAGGCTCGGCATCTGCATCAACATCAACAACAAAGTCTGCAGTACTATTAAATGGTACCACAGGTAAGTTATAACCTAATCAAGTCCTGAGATAAAAATTATATCTAAGCAACTCACCATGCATGCAGATGATGCAATATGTAATAATGCAACACACGCCAAAAATCTCTTTTGGCCTAAAAAAAATATTTCCAGTAAAACAATTCCACCATTTTCCCAGAAAATGGCACACGAAAATCAACTCACTTTATTTTCTCAGAAAACAGCCATTTTTCATTATCCAATTAATCCAATTAAACCATATGCACCATGGTCTCCCCTATGGACCATCCGTACGTCCTGGCTACTTTACGAGCGATGTCCAGTTTCGCACCCAGTGCGTTCGTGGCCAGGTCATCCTCTAGCCCCCGCTAGCAGAAGGGCCACGGAGTCGGCACGTCCAACGTCCGCTCCCGTTGTCGCCCGGCGACAACCCAGGGGACGTCACTCAGTATTTTACGCTCCCGAGTGACAAGAGGAGCTCCACCGAGATAATGCCCCATCTCGGCTTGGGGTCGTGATACACACGCACTCAAAAATCCAATCAACTTAAAAAGCCACATGATCATGCATGCAATATACGAAAAATCCAGTTTTTCAGTTTACAAACATGACATGCGTGCAAAATGCAGTGAACCAACTCAACCATAATATCCAAAAACCAATTCTAAACCACAACATAACCAATCTCCAACAATAATCCAATCACCAAAAATCACACAACAATTACTCCGATCTAACCATCCACCCCCGAACTGCTCGCACTCAGTTCGGAACCAACCAGGATATATATATATAAATATAGCAGTTAATTGTAAAAATATAATTAAATCTCAAAAGAATTGTTTAGGAAATACTTACAGTGCTTTAAAAATATTTTAAGGAGGATCCGAGGCACAGGGAATCACCAAAGTAGCAAAATTACACAGTATAAAAAACACTGACCAAAATGCAGTGAATTTTGAATTTCACACAAGTTCAAACAAAGACTTGAAAATGGTAGGGTAGGGCCTATAGAAGGTGGGGAATCTAATGGTGGTGGCTTTTGGCCGTGGATGGCGGCGGAAATAGTGGTTTTAAGGCCAGAAAACTCAAATCGGATTTTGAGTTCGTATGGCAGGCTCCGGTGATGGATCGGGGCCGGGTTTGGGTGGAAAAGCTTGGTAATGGGCCGGTGAAGAAGTGGTGAAGAAATGGTGGCCGGAGGTGGCCAGACGGCGGCGGAATGGAGTGAAAACCACCGCGGGTTTAAGCGGTTCGTGGCAGCTAACGGCGGCGTTAGCCGGCCGGATACTTGGTGGGTAGACTCGCCGGCACACGGGGGAGCCGATGGTGCCGGCAGTGTCACACACGGCGGGCCGGAGGCGGCGCAGCAACGGTAAGGCCGATTCACGGTGGGGAGAGGAGAGAGAGAAGAGAGAGAGAGAGGGGTCGGGCACGCGGGAAGAAGCAGGAGAAAAAGAAAAAAAAAAGAAGAAAAAGGAAGAAAAAGAAAAAGAGGAGAAAAAAAAGAGAAGATTTAGTCTTTCAACATGGGTCCCGAAAAATCCAACGAAAATGATTTTAAAACCGAAACCTAAATAAAATAATTCAAACGCAGTGAAATATTTTAAATACAGCAATAAAAATTTAAAACTCAAAAATAAATCAATTTAAATTAAAGACCATTTTCGAAGCCAAAACAGTAAATAAAATCTAGAAAGCACATAAAAATAATTTTCACAACATAAAATATCATGAAATAATATTTAAAAACTCCCAAAATTTTAAAACAAGATAATAAATCATAAAATAAATTAAATAAATCATTCATTAAAAATACACTAAAATCTGGGATGTTAAACTTTTTGTTCTTCTATGCATCCACTAATATCAAAGGTCCTATCCAAGTCAATCAACCACTTGTTGGCTCTCAGGGCTCTTTCCGTGTCCACGAAATTAGGTATCAATACACCAAGAATCTCTCGAATGGACATCCTCGATTATCTCCTCTAGGCGGTTCTTGCCTAATATTTTGTCCTTACTCCGTCTGATTCCATACCACTTCTGTCATTTGGTAGATAGCCTCCATTATTTTGTTTGTCCTCCTTCCAGTGGAGGCTTCCTAGCCTCTTGTTCTAGGGTTCTCGAAGAAACATCTTCACATCGCACCATCAATCATTTTCCTCTTACAATGCGTAAAACCAATGCTTGCCAGCCTTGTCTCGTAGAGGAATTACTTCTTCGCCACTTCACAAACGTAGTCTAAACTGCATACTTCCGTCCAAGCATACTTCCTTAGACATTCAAACCTATAGTTATAAGATTAAAAGCCTATGACTATAAGATTCAATCCTATTCTCAGGTACCATGTATCCCTAGGACAACTTGTGGGTTTACCAAGAGACATAATTGCTCTGATATCACAGCTCTGTGATGCCCCCAGCCCCCGCTTGGGAATGGATGGTGACTAAAAAGTCAGGACAAGTAACTCAAGGCTACATACCCCTCGTACATGATAGTTAAGATGCAATTCACCTATAATCTAGCAGTATGCAATAATTTGCAGTGGATAATTCTTTTAACTACTTAAGGACGATGTCAATAAATAATCATGGTACTTTTTCAAATAGATAATTGTTTTTAAAACCTTTTTTCCAAAACAAAGGGACCATCAAAATACTGTTTCACAAAAACCATAATTCATTGTCTTTTCTACTTTCCAAGGTCCCCTTCTTTCTTTTTCTTTTTCTTTTACTAGTCCTACTTCTTCCTCTTTTCCAAAAAGCAGTCATTATCTCTATTCTTCAGTCTTTTCGCCTCTTCTATACACTATAAGGCCTCAGAGATGAGCCAGTCAAAATACTTTATCCTATCCAAAAGAAAGGTGCTCTGATGTGCTCTCAATAGTCTTGGGCAGCTCCTCAGTGGTCAAGGGTACCTTGGTCTTCTTGTGTTTCATCATCTAGCCCTATCACAACTTCTACCATTCCTGGTAGGGAATGGTAGTGAAAAATACCACAATAAGATTTTAAAAAATCTCAGCACGTAAACAATTAACATACAACAGATATCACATGCATATACAAGTAAACCACAAATAACAGCAATCCATAAATAAATGCATGGACATGAATTTTGACATATGCATCATACACTTTTCATAAAACATATTTTCATCTTTTAGACTTCTTATCATTTGGTCATATCACTTGAGCTCGGGTACTTGCTCTTGTCAAAACATATCAAGTCATTCTTGTCATTTCATAACATTTTCATATTGTGATTATATCACATTGTAGCATATCATGTCAGATCATAGCATATCATTGCATATCGTAACATATCATTGCATACCATAACATAACATAACATGAAGTTCAAATGCCTTAATCATTTCATGATTCATATGAATAGATACCTCATGGCTCCCCTAAGCACCGTGTGTTTCCCACTATTTACCACATCAATCAATAATCCACTTGATCGAAGTGACTACGTCATAATATCAACTTATCCTTTTACTGCAGTTCGCTTAGTTCGCCTTCACCATATGACACCCACTAGCTTTAGGTACAACCTCGCTTCAGTGTCCTCTTCTTAAGGAACCATTCGAGACCCATCAACTGTACTTCATCGACCTAAGGGTCTCCACTCAACTTTAAACACTCCAAAGTAGACAAGAGTTTCATTAGGGCATTTTCCCGTCCTATCACTTGGAGTCATGATAAAATATACTTTTAACTCTTTTCTTTTGAAAACATAGACTTACATACATGTGACATGAACATATGACGTTACACTTTACCAGACTCATGCAAATATGTACAACACAAAATATATATGATCTAATTCACAATGTACATTTCACAATATGACTTGAAAACATTAAAACAAGCAATCATATGATGAATTCATGTAAACATACTTGAATCACACTCATCAAAACCCAAAATAGATACAGATTCCCTTGATATGGCCTTGGTCGAAACATTCAAGTCCTCCAAATATGGATTTATATCATTACATGGCTCATGTACATGTAAACTGAAACCCTAATCATGGATTTTTTGAAATACACTTAAACAAATCATCATAAAATCATGGCATTTCATCTTCATATTAAAACTGAATATACATACCACAATATAACAAGATTCAACTAATGAAAGACAAACAAACGTTCACAAAATATATACAAGTGCTATCTAAAGTAAGTTGGAAGTTTACTAACAAAAATCTGAAGTATAAACTTAACAAAATTTGAAAAGTACATGCAAGACATATTTGAAAACAACTAGAGAAACCTTAATCTCAAAATAAGAGTGGTTGTGTATGCATCTAGGGTTTTTGAAAATGCTTTTCCATGAGAAACTCCAAAGTCAGAAACTCTTAGGATTAAGAAACCCTAACCTTCTTCTAAGTGGTGGCCATGACCCTCAATACCCTCCACACTTTATGTTCAAGAGCTTGAAACAAAGGATATTTTCGGGTCCTTCCTCTTCTTGAAGAAAAAACCCTAGTTTCTAAAGTGAGAATATCTGCACATGTGGAAAAGATCCTAAATCTGAAACTTGGTATTTTTTTCCCTCTTGGCTGTGTGTGTGTGTAAGAAACGATAGAATGGTTCTTACCTCCTTGTGCTTTCCTTTCTCTCTAATGGTGTAGAAGAAATCCTTGTGATTCTCGAAATGGTGGAGAGAAATAGTGGTGTTTGGTTGGTGAGAAAGTGTAAGAACTTTGAAAGAAATGGTGAGTGCCAAAAATCTCTTAGAAGAAAGGTTGAAAACTTGAGCAAAAAGGCCTCCATGACTTTCGATTATGCCCTTATATAGAGCTTTACCTTTTTCTTGAAATATCCAAGAGCCTTTGCATACTTGACACTTGGCAAAAGACTCTTCCCTTTCCCCCATGTTGGGATTGCATGGAAAATCAATGTTTTGAATACAGTTTTGGTGACTGTTTCGGTCGAGGTATTAAAATGAGATATTTCAGTATCAATACCGTTTCAGATACCATTTTAGAATAATCTATATATGAATAAATTATATATAAATATATATAAGTTATAAATAGTCTGGTCAGAATTGGGAGTCCAAATATGAGCTTGTAGTTTGAAGAAATGAAAAAAACAAAGAAGTAATAGGCCAAAATAATCTGATATATCAGCCGATACGTCCAAAATTCTTACCGGTACAAAACAATATACTTCTCTGTACTGGTACGACATATTTCAGCCAACTGGCTAGTATGAAACGAAATTCAAAAGCTTGTAAGAAGTCGAAAAGTTGCCTTGTGTGGGGTGGCGTATGGCTCTCAAAAACCAAATTCATTTCTTGCCTCACCTTCCAATTTTGCCATTCTTCACTTGTCTAGATACAATACACTTGGTGGCTCAAAAGTAAAAACACAAAAACCTTAATCCTTCTTGAAATCCTACTAGTGCACATTGTTTCCATGTGGCAAAAAGGGTGTGTCTTGCCCTTTCTGAAATCCTAGGTCACTTCAAGTGACTTTTTGTCTTCCCAATGTGACCTTGAGTCTCCCCCATGTAGTCCCCCCCCCCTATTTCCTCTATCTTACTCCTCCAAAAAGCTTCTTCTAGGACATACCTTTCTCTCTTTCCAAACAAGATATTTCTTGAAACTCCAAAAGTTTATTTTCAAGCTTGACAAGTGTCACTCTCAGGGGAATAAGCCATGCAAGTGGGTGTGTAAGCCCTTGGCAGAAACTCTCTACCTCTTTCCTTGATTCTTCCACTCATTCTTCTAAAATCCTTTTGCATGTTGGACAAGTGTCACTTCTTGCCTCTTCCCTAGGTTTTTTTCTAGAAAAGACTAAATGACCCTTCTTGTGCCATGTGGTACCTACACCCATCTTTAGAAATCACATTTGGGCTTCCAAGCCCTAAGTTTAACCTAGTTGGCCAAAATTTACATGGGCTTTGTTGGGCTCTTTCCTTCATCCATCTCTGATGGACTCCCTATTGTTAGAACTCTTAGGATCTAAAAATACAATATACTCTAAGGCCTTTCCTTCCAATAGTTAGAATATTCTAAGGACTAAAATAACTCTCTAACTAAAAATAGGAATGGGGACTTGGCAAAGACTAGGTTCTCACACATTCAAAGTGGCATCGAGGGCAACCCATGTCCCTTGGGCTCTAGCTCTACCATAGCTTATGACGGCTGGGCGCCTTTTAAGTTCATCGTCCCCAAGGGCCTTTCACGTGAGGATCCCATGACATTGAGTGAGGATGGGTCTTCGGCATCCTTATCTTCCTCGAGCTCGTTTGCCAAGTGGGACTCCTCCCCAACTACCGCATTCGAGGTGGTTTCTCCGCGACTTGATTCTTTGAACACTACTCCTTCTCAACATTGCGTGCACCCAAGGCTCCCCGACTCGGGTGCAAGAGCGAAGTATCTGCTTAGATAACGAGGTGCAAGATGGACTAGACCTTGGGTGGCAAAGAGAGATTGGGACACTTGGGAGAGGTGTTCCCTCCTATAATCATCAAGGTTTGAGCACGGAATATCAACTTAGATAACCAGGTGGGAGATAAACTCGACCATGTTGGGTGGCTAGGAGAGACTACAACACTTGGTATAGGTGTTCCCTCCTATAATCGCTGAGGTCACGCGCTAAGCATCAACTTAGACAATTAGGCAGGACATGGACTCGACTGCGCTAAGTGGCGATAAAAGACTGGGACACTTAAGAGAGATATTCCCTCTTATAATCATTGGGTGTGAGCGTGGAGCATCAATTTGATAACCAGGTGGGAGATAAACTCAACAATACTGGGTGGCGAAGAGAGACTAAGACACTTGGGAGATATGTTTCCTCCTATAATAGCTAGAGTGTGAGTGCGGAATATCGGCTTAAAAAACTAGGTGGGAGATGGACTTTACTGCCTGGGTGGTAAGGAGATACTGGGACACTTGAGAAAGATGTTACTCCTATAATCACTAGAGTATGAGCGCAAAGCATCAGTTTCGACAACTAGACAGGAGATAAACTCAACCACAGTGAGTGGTGAGGAGAGACACTGCAACACTCAATCACATACACACATATAAATACATGCATACTAGATTTTTTATTAAGTTTATCAATTGTTCTTTACACGAGGAGCTACCGAACAAAATAAGGAGCTATCTCTCATCATAATACTTCTTTACCTACTGTCTTGGGATTTTTAGTTAGTTGAGCTTTTGTCATCTTTAGGTAGTGAAGCCGATTTCTTGCCCCTCAGCTATTTCAGCTTGTGCCTGTTACCCTTTTTTGCCCCTTAGCTCCCATAATAACATTCCCTCACCAATACTTGTTTGCCATGTATCACCTCTACACCCTCCTTCATTGGGAATTTTATTTTCAAATGGTATGTTGAAGTTACCATCTTCAAGGTATTCAGTGTTGGCCATCCGACTATGGCATTGTACAAGGAGTTGGCCTTAATCATGAGGAAGTCCTCCATGGTGGTCTTTTGAGTCTTCCCGTTCTAATGGTCATAAGCAGGGTTATGGAACCCAATGGTTGTACTGTCCCACAAAAAATCCCCTCAACGGCATGGGAGACAGGCATAATTAGTCTTGGTTGATCCCTGTTTTGACAAAAGCCTCCAAGAAGAGGATGTCAGCTGGCTACCATTGTCTATCAGTATCCTCCTAGTGGTGTAATTGGTCACCAGCATCGTGACTACCAAGGCGTCATCATGCAGCTAAATCACCCCCTCACAGTCAACGTCATCAAAGGAAATTGTCGAGGTCTTTTGGGTTCAAGCTTGTTTGGGCAGTCTCCCGACACTAAAAACTTCCTCGTATCTTGCCCTTTGGGTGTATACTTTCCTACCACATGTCGACGCACCCCTCCAACTATAGTATAGATCTCTCCCAACAAAATATTACTTTGGTCCCACCACAGATGGCTTTTTTCAATTCTCCTCACGTTCCACCTTCTCCTCGAGCTTTCACTTTGGTGACCCTGCTGACTTGGTTCCTGCCTTTCTCCAATTGCTCACCTAGGTGGCAAGAAGGGTAGCACCCAGACCTCTTACCGAACCTCTCTTCTCTGATCTTAGTCATCTTCTTCCTCAGATGGTGGCAATTTTCAGTCTGGCGTTTCGCATTATGGTAGGTATAGTATCTATGAGCCTATTGGCTGCAGTCGTTGCCTTCTCTCATGTCGCTTTTACACGCTCATGTTTGAGTGCATTTTTCGTGGGGTTGTGCCGCCCTCATTTCTTCTCTCGAGTTACCCCTTCTTCGCATTAGGTTCCTTCCCATGGATTTTTGTGCTGGTGCCTCGCTTGAATCCACTTGCTGGCTACTCTCCTCCTATGCGTCTCGGGGTGGTCAAAGTTTAGAGGGTGTCTTCGGCATTGATGAAGTCATCAACACAATCCATGATATCCCAAGAAGGGGATTTGAGGCCAAATGCCACCCAAGAGTGCTGCCAACGTGATCTTCTCATCTTTATCATCCGTGGTCATTCGCTCTTTATTGAACTGATACAAGTATGCCTTAAGACTTTCTTCTTCCCGCTGTTTTACAGTAAGGAGGTAAGCGGCCAGTAGCCTTCTCTTTTGAGTGGCCATGAACTGCATTAAGAACTGCCAGCCTAACTCCTCAAAGCTATGGATGGTGCCTGGCCGCAGGGCTCTGAACCATGTCCCGGCAAAGCCTTTCAACATTAGGGGGGAACACTGGGCATGTGATTTCCCCGAAGAAGTTGTGTAGCATCATATGGGTCAATGTTTATAGATGTTCGACAGGGTCTTTGGACCTGTCGTACATATCTATTTGAGGTGCTCTGAACTTGGGTGTAAATGGGACGACGATCACTTCAGCGCTGTAAAGGAGGCCTGTGCTGCTGAGTAGTTGGTGCATGGACTATGATCCCCTTATTCTCTTCATCATTTCCTCGTATTTGTTCATAAGGCTGCACAACTCATTACTCATCCTCTTGCGTTCTTCGTCTTCAAGTGGTACCTTGCCAACATTTTGCAACTCTCTCTCGATCCATTCGATCCAACTTGGTTCGATGGCTTTTCCAAGCTTGAAATTCCTCTGTTTTAGCGCCCCATTCCCTTGTCAGAGGGCCTCCGTATCCTTGGCCATTTTCTTTATGAGTTCTTCCATTTCTGTAACTCTCCCCTCCATGCTTGTCGATGTAGATTCTTGTTCAAGGGTCGCTCAGGAGGTGTTGTGGCTAGCATACAAAAGGTATGCTGATGCCATCAGATCAATATATCTATCTATTCCACAAACAACACCAAATGTTAAAGTGAAATTTGTAACCACAAATCTCAAACCGTGCCGAGTTCCTATAAAAGAAAAGAATATGGTGGTCAGATGTGTCTATGACACATTCAATGCCAAAGTCAAAATATATTCAGTGTTGGAGAAAAGAGAGAAAGAATAGAGAGTGAGTTCAAAGCGACTCACCTTCCATTTTTGCCTACTTCGTCTTATTTATAATTTTATACCCATGTCCCTTAAGAGATCTCTAGCTCCTTCGTCAATGTAATGATCACCCCATGTTTCAGACAGTGTGGCATTGCAATTTAATGCGGCCGTTCATATTAGCAACATGAACTCAACCCTAGGGCTGGCCATTCGACATCGCATTTAATGCAGCTAATCCAGTCGTTAGCAAGATCCCGAGCGATCTTTTCCTCATTTTAATGTGTCGCGTCTGATGGTATATTACGTGCTTTTCCCATCTTGGACTGGCCTGAATTTTCTCTCTTTTTGTTCGACTTATCAAGTCATGGGCCACATATTCTAGTGAAATGGACTAGCTTGGTAAAAAACCCTTTTTTCATAGCTACCACTCTAATTGATAAAAGCACCCAGCTATAATCAATTGCAAAATTAGTACTACGCATGGCAATCATGCAGTTAATCGCTACTCCAAACCAAAGTGATGCCCTCAAAATTATATAACCAGGAGGTCCCAGATCTACATGCATTACTGGAATCTTAGAACGTGTTTATATAAATACATATATATATAATTTTGGATTAATTGTAAAATTAGTATTTGAAATTTCATGTATCTTTAATTCGAGGTATCAATTCTTAGTTTTTGCAAAAATAATATTTTAACATAAAAAAAAAATGCATAATTCAACATGATGGGAGGATTAGAGTACATTGAGAATCTTCAAAATCTAGTAAGTTATTATTATTTTGAAAAAAATTATTGGAATATTTTTACACAGAAATAATGCATTTTTCAATTTTTCATCACCCACTGTTACTGTTCTAGGGGGTCGTCGGAGTTCATCAATGCTGCTAAACTTCGTGGACCTTGGGAGCACGTTGAAATCCTCAAAGCCGGTGACTATTTCGCCGAACGAAAGTGAGGATCCTAGTTTTTCTATTTTGGAAGAAGTTTAGCACGAGGAAGAAGAAGATGGACGTTTCGTCCAACGATAATATATTTTCAAACTAATCTTGGCTTTAGCTAAGGGAGGATAAAAATGGCAAAAATGACATTTTCGTTTTGCCCATTTCTGAAGAAGGAATTCTGGAGCCTAGCCATCAAGCTGAGCCGAGTCACCAAGCCATTCTCTAAGCCGAAATTCAAGCCATTCTCTGAGTCGAGCTCTAACAGAGCCGTTGACCAAGCCATAGACCGAGCCGCTGACCTTCGGTTTTCTCCAGAACCTGGTTTGAATCTGCTAAGCCCGTCTACTCGGTTCCCTGAACCAGTTCATGACAGATTTGTTCAATCGGGTCGTTCGAGATCATTTTAAGCCCGATTTGGTCCGTTCAAAAGTCGTTGTACTCTAAATTTCGTGCCAAAATGGTACAAAGCATCTGTTGGTCAAAATTATTGCCACAAATTCTTTGAAAAAGGTGAAACATCAAGGAAAGGTCGTGGATATCCGCAATCAAGGCGTCATTTTCATTATTCTCCTTATTTAAAATATAATAGGAGAATTTCTAGGCTGTCACCTTGGATTAAATCCAATGGTTATTATTACTATTAAGTTTGTAATAATTTTAATTTTTTCACAGTTAAACTATTGTATTTAAATAGTACACATTTATTATTTCTACATTCTTCTTGTTGATTAATTTTTAAGATTTATTATTCATGACACCGAAGAAAGGTATTGATCCCTCGGGAATAGAAAAACTAAATGGAAGAAATTTTCGGGCTTAGAAAAGGCATGTAACTTTTCTTCTAATTCATGAAAATACCTTATATATATTAAAAACACTAAAGTCATGGGAAGAAATTATAGAAGATGGTATAAGTGAAAGTGGAAGTAGCTGCTCAAATAGAGATGAATGGGAATAATGCATGGGTAAAAGCTTTAATTTTGCATTGTATAAGTGATTACATTATTCCTTTATTTGAAGACTATGAAACTGCTAAAGAAATTATGAATGCAGTTGAAGTAAAATATAGTTTAAGGTCGGATACTTATATATAGTTATTATTATATAAGTATAACCAGACTTTTATGAAAGAGAATGATGATATTGGCGATCATGTACTTCAAATGGAGTTAATTGCAAAAGAATTACATGATGCTAGTCATCCTTTCACTGATAAAATGCAAGTTACAACAATCATAAATAGTCTTCCTTCATCTTGGAATCACATTGTTACTTCTTTAACACACAGTGGAAACAAAGTAACATTGATATCGCTTCTAATACTTTTAGTACTTGAAGGAAAAATGATGAAGAGAAGGAATAAAGATAGTGAATCATCCAATTTATTGATGGCTCAGGACAAGCGTTCTACACAAAACAAGATGAAGGAAAAACAGTTTAAGAAAAAGAAATAGTTAAAAAGGAAACAAAATAAACTATTTTCTGGAAACTGTTTTAAGTGTGGAAAAAATAGGCATTATAAATCATAATGCCCTAATAAAGGAAAAGCACAAGAAAGTAAGGAAATTGTGATGACAGTCTCAGAAGTAATGCTAATGGAACCAGACTCAGATTCATGGTAGGTTGACTCTGCAACAACAAGACATATATGCAGGAACAAAGATATGTTTGTCAAACTTGAAGACAAACAAATAAGAGAGCATAGAGTGTATATGGGAAACAATACATACTGTGATGTCTTGGGGCAAGGTACATGTAAATTCAAAGTGAATGGTTCCATTATTTTACTTAGTGATGTTTTATATGTACTTACCATTCGTAGAAATTTAGTATCAATACCTGTACTAGATAAGAAATGCTACACAGTTGAGTTTAAGTCTGGAACCGTTGTAATAAGTAAGGGCAATGTGTCAGTGAAAGACGTGAAAGATTACGATATGTATGTACTGAATGTTGATATTAATAAAGTACATATTTCTGATTATTTGAATGTGCTTACAGATTGTGCATATTTATGGCATTTAAGATTATGCCATATAAATAAAAATAAGATGATCAGAATGTGTAAAAGTAGATTAATACCACAAATAAACTCACTATGTATCAAAGGAAAATTGAGTAATAAATCTTTTTCAAAAAGTTGGAAATCCACGGATTTACTAGAAATTATACATTCTGATTTTTGTGGACCTTTTAAAACAAAAACCATAGAGGAATGGAGTACTTTATTACTTTCATTGATGATTATTCAAGATATGGGAATATCTACTTACCCAAGCATAAATCTGAGACAATTGAGAAATTTAAAGAATTTAAATTAGAAGTAGAAACTCAGTTGGATATGCCCATTAAAAGTTTGAATAGTGATAGAGGAGGAGAATTTTAAACTTTGGATAATTTCTACAAATTGAATGGTATAAGACACATTTATACTATGCCACATAAGTCTCAACAGAATAGCACTGCAGAAAGGAGAAATAGAACTCTATTGGATATGGTACGATCGATGATGGCAGATGTTGATCTACTAATACATTTTTTGGGTGACGTATTATCGACTGCTATATATATATATATATATATATATATATATATATTAAATAGAGTTGAAACCAAAACAAAATCTCTTACACCTTATGAATTATGGACGGGACATAAACCAGACTTAACCAAACTTAAAGTGTGGAGTTGTAAGGCACAAGTGCTTATCCCAAGGCCACTAAGGGATAAATTAAAAAGTAAAATTTTGGAATGCAGGTTTATTGGGTATGTAGAAAACGGAAGTGGCTACAGATTTTCTCATTCTGAAAAAGGATTGATAGAAAGTAGGGATGCCGTTTTCTTGAAAAATATGAACCTTATACTCATGTTGATCAGATAGATTTATTAAATGATTTAGAGAATTAACAGATCTCAACAGGGTCTGACAATGAAAATTATGTTATTATTCAAATATAGAATAATAATAAAAAAAAAAAGTTAAATGAAAATTAATCTTCAAGCATTGATGTTGGAGATAGTGGGAGTAAAAGATCCAGCAGACCGTCAATATTATTTCAAGATCATTATGCACTAAATACTAGTTTAGAAAATTTAAATAAGGATCTTGAAAATTTTTCTGAGGCAATCAATAGTATTAATTCAGATAAATGGCTTGAGACCATGGAAGATGAAATATAATCAATAAACAAAAACAATATTTGGGAGTTAATAGATTTTCCAAAAGATAGAAAAACTATTGGTTGTAAATGGGTTCTCAGAAGAAAATCTAAAGTTAATGGTAGTTTGGAAAGGTACAAAGCAAGGTTAGTGGCCAATGGATATACTCAATAACCAGGTGTAGACTTTGTGGATACGTATTCGCTTGTGGTAAAATTCACATCCGCAAGCATCATTATGTCTATTATTTCCAGGATGAATTTGGAATTACATTTGTTAGATGTAAAATAGCTTTTCTCAATGGTGAATTAAAAGAGAATATTTTTATGATTCAACTAGAATGATTCCAAATTAAAGGACATGAAGAGAAAGTCTACAGGTTGAGGAAGTCACTGTATAGACTTAAGCAATCTTCAAGACAGTGGTACTTAAAAATTTCATCAAGCCATTTTAGAAATAGGATATGAAATGAATCCATTAGATCATTGTATATACATATGAAAAAATGATAATAAATTAACATTATTATCATTGTATATTGATGATATATTACTAGCAGGTAATTGTCTAGATATGATACATGAAACAAAAGAATTTTTGAAATTTAAATTTGAAATGAAAGACATGGATAAAGCCGTTTATGTTCTTGGTATGAGAATTTCTAAAGATAAAAATTCAAATCTATTATATTTATATCAAGAAAAATATCTAGAAAAGTGCTTCAAATATTTGGTATGTAAATCTTTAAGTATGTCTGTTTGCAAAGCTTATAATTTAAATAAAATTATGTGCCTAAAAGATGAGGAGCAAATAAGTGAAATACTTAAAATTTCCTATGCTCAAGCTACGGGAAGTCTCATATATGCAATGACAAGTACTAGATCTGATATTTGTCATGCAGTAGGATTGGTAAGTAGATTTCAATCCAATCTAGGTAAAGAACATTGGCAAGCAGTGAAACGTATATTAAGATATTTACAAGCTACTAAAAATTTAAAATTGTGTTTTGGGAACAATGATCTAAAATTAATTGGCTGTAGTGATGCTGATTTTGGAAGTGATGTAGATGATAGAAAATCTATATCTAGATAGATATTTCTATTTGATGGAACAACAGTTTCTTGGTTAAGTAAGAAACAAGACTGTGTTGTTAAGTCTATTATGGAAGCAGAGTATATTGCTTGTAGTACTACAGTGAGTAATGCGGTGTGGATAAAATGCTTTGTTGAATGCTTGAATTTGGGTACATCCACATAACCAATCAATGTGTTTTGTAATAATCAGTCTGTCATTTCATTGATAAAAAGTGAAACACAGAGTTTTAAGAGAAAACATATTGATGTGCATTATCACTATATTTTAGATATAGTGGAAAGAGGTGAGATCAATATTAATTTTATTTCCTTGACCTGGTAGTAGATCCGATGACCAAAAATTTATCTCTGGAGAAATTCAAAGAACATGTGACTAGAATGGGATTGAGAGAAACATAGGTGAAACAATCTCAGGGTCGATATGCATAACTCAGCAAATTCTGGGGACGCTTAGAAAATTGGAGTTATGGTGATACCCAAATGAAAATTTTGGTCATTTGTAAAGTCATTGATCAAGTGATCAAGGAAAATCTCAGTGATGGCCTTAGAGTGAGTACTTGACGAAATTTCAGTACAGGTTGATTAACCAAGTAAAAGGTTGATCATGGTAAAGTCGTTGATAAGGTGATTAAGGAAAGACTCAGATGAGTAAGTACTTAACGAAAATTCAGTGATATTCACTAAAGTTTTAGAGAAATGTGATTTGATTATCCAACTAAACGGTTAATCATTTGCAAAGTCGTTGATAAGGTGATTAGGGAAAACCTCAAGAATAGCCTCTAGAGGAAGTACTTAACTAAAATTTAGCGCAGGTCGATACATATATTATGTATTTGGCTGAAGTCGTCAATTATGACAGGGATATGAATTATTGATCTAGTCACGGAGAATTGATGTTGTTCACTAATTTTTTTATTAGTGAAATGAAGTCACCTCTAATATGTAATCAGTGGGAGCACATATGGTAAAGGGTGCGGTCAGATAAGGTAATGACAAAAACGTGTGCATGTAGAGCCGATCTGCAAGAGAATGCAGATGAGAGTTGAGTAGTGGAAAGCTCATATTGGTACTAAGGTAAAATACCCAACTGGATTGTCACCGTTTTTTGTGATCAAGTGAGAGATATTATTCTAAGAGGTGTGATTACCAAACGGTATATCCATTAGAATGACACCCTCTAACATGGTGATGGTTTCCATGATGGGTGATATTTAACGAAATGTCAAGAAACACAACCTTTTGATTTAGTCAAAAGGTTGTGTGTGATTAGTGAAGTATCAAGAGATACAATCTTTTGATTTAGTCAAAAGGTTGTGTCACTTCTTAAGGTTGTGACTTTTGGGCTACTATTGGTTTATCAATGGTTGTGCCCTTTTGCCAACTAATGCATGTTGGCCTATAAATTGGGGTTATTGGTGCACAAATGAATGCATTCAATTCCATTTATTCATCACCAACTTGTGGAATAAATACCCTCACATAAGTGTCACCATATTGGTAAAATTTCTCTTCTATTTTGTTCTTCATTATTCAACAGTTATCATCTATTATGATATTAAGTTATTAAAATTTTATTTATCACACATTACTCATTACTTATCAAATTTATATTTCTAATTGATTTATATTGTTTATACTTTTTTTCTATAAATTGTCATTGCTTATGCACTTTTGAAAAGGAAATTATTATTCACATCTTATTGAGAGTGGGTTCTGAATTTTTTTTTTTTTTTTTACTTAATGAATAAAGAAATATTTTTTAATGATTGTATAATCTTTTTTAAACATTTAAAGAAGTTAAAAAAACATATTAAAAAAAAACAAAACAAATAGTTTTAAACATGTCGGGAATATTCCTCCATAAAAAAGAATGGCTGTAATGCCATCCCTTTTCGGAAAAAAGGGCAAATAAAAATATTTAAATATATAGATCATGCTAGCGAGCCGCTAGCAATTGCGGCTGGGTGTACCGCTATTAATATCCAGTTCTGTCGGTTGCATATGTTCTAGGATTTTAGGAGGGGTTTTTCCTCTTCTTTTTCTTGTTTTGTTTTTTCTCCATCCAACTTTTGTATGAGTTCACTGGCTCTCGTATGCCACCGAACCCCTTCCTCTTGAGTTTTGTCGTTGACTCTGCTATCCCACACACATTCCACTGAGGTATTTGAATATCCCTCACATTTTCCCTAACCAAAATTCATACTTTTTTTATTTTATTTTGGTTTTTATTTTTTATTTTATTTTTCCTGATTGTCAAAATATCCAGAGTTTCATGGGTGCCATTGATATTTACAACGCCTCTTCTCTCTGTTTGATCAAACGCAACACCGGTTCTGAACAATTTGTTGCGCCTCAATTGCACAGACCCATTTGTTCAATTGAAGGGAAACGCACACGGGTCTTTGCTATGACCTCCACTGTTCCTTCAGTACAATATGTCGATGCGGGTCAGCAGCGCTTGACCGGTGACTCCTTCATTCGACCCCATTTGAGGAAGTTATCTCCTTATCAGCCCATTTTGCCTTTTGAGGTATTTAAATCAAACCCATTTTCCTTTTTCCTGTTTCTTGAGTAACCCATTTGTGTTGTCTGTTTTTGCTCATTTCTGCTGCGTCCATAAATGACTATGTTTTATGAATTCATTTATCAGCCACTTCAGTGTCGTGCCGGTTTAAGAGCGAGCTAGATTGATAGTTCAGTACTAGAAGATGAGAACCCCACTACTTGCTTCTTATTTCTATTATTTGTTCCCCGAATTTCATGAATCTACGGGCAAGTATCTTTCCAAGTTCACTCCTACCACAATCCATGATCTTGTTTATGCGTGTGTGTGTATGTCTCACGCTGCCTGTGAAGACTGAGAATGAATGTTTAAGGATTTTGGTTTGAGAATGAATGTATAAGAATTTTGGTTTCTATGTCATTGGTGCCTTGGTAGCAAGGCCTTGAAGGGGAGGAGATTGTCACGGGTGAGGGTAACGATATATATATATTTTATCAATAAAAAGTAAGTTTCATTAATATGAATGAGAATAGGCATAGCTCATATACACATGGAATATATAATAGAAAACACCTAAATACATTCTCAAAACGCTAAATTAAAAGACAAGAACTCATGTACACTATTTCCATTAAGGACAATGGCTGAAAACCATAGAAGTAAAGTGTGAAAAAATTTTGAAGCTCCGCCGTTGTGCGTTCCCTATCTTCAAAACATCATGCATTCCTTTCCATCCAAGTACACCACATAATGCACAACGGGATCATCTTCCAGGCTGCTACTACCTGGGAACAACCTTGTAGACCCTTCCAACAAGCAAGTAGGTCAGGCACCTTTGCCGGCATAACCCATGCAACATCCACTCTAGTAAATATCCCGTTCCACAGCTCTTTCATCATCTCCCAATGCAATAATAGATGGTCCACTGATTCTACATGTTTTTTGCGCAAATAACACCAATCCATTACAATGAGGCCCCTCTTCCTTAAATTATCTATGATTAGAATTTTTCCGAGTGCTGCAATCCACACAAAAAAAGCCATTTTGGAAGGTACGCGAGACCTTCATGCTTTTCCATGGAAAATGTATATTACCTTGTGATGCTAGAATTTTATAATATGTCTTGACTGAGAACTTCTTGCTACCCCTGCACCTCTATTGTAACCTATCACCTTGTGCCATTAGTCTTCCTAATGAGTATATCAAAGTAAAAAATTCTGAAACGGTAAACAATTCCCAATCATGGTTATCCCGAGTGAATAAAATATTCCACTGATAAGAGCCTTGGGCAAACACAAGGGTGAGGGTAACGATATTAACAGCTGGAAATGAGGATAGAAGGAAAGGAAAGATGCGGTGCATTTTGAGGTTTAATGAAACTTGGGGTGAAAAACTGACCTATCGGTTTGGTTTTGAGCAAAAATCGAAACCGACCAATAGGTGTTATTTGGTGAGACAAACCGGCTGAAACCGGCCGTGTAAGGGGTAAAACCGGCCGTTCGGTTACCGGCCAGTTCACGGTCGATTTAACGGTTTGGGCCAGGTTGGGTCACTCTTTTTTGTCCAGTTTGGGCCATTTTAAAACCCAATTCAACCTCTTTTTGGGCTCAATTTATTATTGAAGATCATCTACATTTTGGACCTTTTTTGCAGAATTTTTAAAATTAATTTTATATATTCAATTTCTTTTTAATTTTAATGTCATGTACATACTATTAGTAACTAATAACTACTACATATATACTACTTATTCTTTATAGTCTTATTATCTTATATACTAATTACTAGATAAATAAAAATAAATAAATAAGACTCCACTAGATGCTTAATACACATTACAAACGAAACCAAATTGTCTTAAGCAAGTAAGCAATAAATAATAATTGTTCTTGAATAAAATTTCACAAATCTTCATTCTTCAAGATTCCAAATAGATTCCCAATGCAGCCTTTAGTCATCAATTGTTGTGATAAACGATGCTTCTAACTCTATATAGAAAAAATTAAATAATCAATATTAATAAATTAGGATAATGAAAAAAATTAAATTAAATTAAATTATAAAAGTAAATGAATATGAAAATTGAATGAGAAAAACACATTACCAAATTTTACTACAAAGCTCTCAACATTATCCATGGAGTCTCGAATATCAATTGGCGTTGACGGATGTCGCAACCAATTTTGAATACAAATAAGTGCCTCAACAGTTCCCAGAGCCAAGGAACTCTGAAAAGGATTAAGTACATGACTTCCCATACTAAATGTTGACTCTGATGCAACCGTGGAAATAGGCATACCTAACATGTCTCGTGCAATCTTCGCAAGTATAGGATAGTTAGGCTCATTCACTTTCTACCAATTCAACAATTCAAAAGATTGACTGAATGCCTCACAACCATCTAATAAATACCGGTTTATCTTTGTTTTGGTAGCTGTAGATCCAAAGGCAGTCGATTGTAGCAACCACTCATAAAAAAGTTTTGACTCATGATTGTCTTCAGCACAATTTGGAAGTGCAGATGCCGGAGGAGGAACATGTTCTCTGCTAGTCGAGGTAGAACCAAACATAGCATTATACTCCTCATCCTCATACATGTCTGATAATAAATGTCTCACCTTCGACAACAAATCTTTAGTCCAATTTTCATCATGAATTTTTTTCAGATGAAAAGTAAGAAGCCACAACTTACTACATGGATCAAGGACAACTGTAATCAACAACAACAAATTCATCCTATCTAATGAACACCAATACTTATCAAATTTTATTCTCATACTTATGGCCATGCTCATCAAACAAGTATTCTCACTCTCACTCAACCTAACCAACTCTTTTTGAAGTATACAAATCTCTAAAAAACTTATGTTTACCGTGACATGTAAAGATCCAGAAAATATACAAGTGGCATCATTAAACATTTTTCAAAAATTTCACAAAAACCTGCACTGTCTCCCACGTTAGCTCTAGGAGGCCCAATGTTTCCATCCTTAAAGTAAGAGAGAAAATTATAGTTCTCACTCTTCATCCTTCTAAAAACCTTCTCAAATTTCTCAACAGCTTCCAACATCATGTAAGTTGAATTCCATTAGGTTTGCATATCAAGGCACAATATTTTTTTACAATCATTTTTTTTCTTTTCTGCACATCTCTTAAACTTGTCTAATATTATAGGGGAGGAGCGCACATATCTAATCTTATTTCTAACCATTGTAATGGCATCATCACACTCCTTAAAACCCTCATTCGCAACAAGGTTCAGAATATGAGCACAACATCTCATGTGCATATACTTTTCCCCAACATATTCTCCATCAAAAAATGTTTCAAATATGAAATTGCAGTATTATTTGAGTTAACACTATCAACAGTAACAGGAAATATCTTATCAATGTCCCAATAAAGGAGGCACAATTCAACATATTTTTCAATAATATCCCCTCGATGATTAGGGATATAAAAATTAATGATTTTATTTCGTAATTTCCAATTACAATCAATGAAATGGACAGTTAGGCATATATAATTAAGATTTTGTACCAATGTCCATGTATCGGTAGTTAATGAAATCCTCATTCTCCCATCTTTAAACAAATTTTTAAGTTTGACCTTTTCATATGCAAATAGTTTCATACAATCTCTTGCAACCGTCACTCGACATGACACATTAAATCTAGGTTCAAGTAACCAAACCTTCTTCTTAAATCCTTGCTTTTCAACAATTCTAAATCGTAATTCATTGAGGATTACCATCTCCGCAAGCACCAACCTCACAGCTTCCTCACTATATTTTTAGGTTACAAGATTTCTTAACGAACTATCACTCTCTCCAAACTCCTCCGAGGATGCCTCACCTGCCTATGTTGTTTGGTATTTATCCAAAAGCCCACGTTTATGAGGATTTTAGATCGCTCATAAACCTAACAAATTATTTTAAGAATCAAAATAAATTTATAACAAAACTGTCAACACAAGTTAATAATTTAAAATTTCTATTAATTAGATTTGTACCCCCTCTGTTGAGTGATTGAGTCTTATAAATTAAAAATCTAATTGTACAAATTATCAAAATTTATCAAAATCAATAAATGGCAAATGCCGCAGTGTCTCTCTCTGTTTATTTTTATCCCCTCTGTTGTTGACAATGCTCTGTGTGTGTAATGAGTTTCAAGCAACTCACTCGTGCAAATTCTCATCAATATGGTGTTCAATGTTCATCACTATCCCAAACCAAAAAACCCTATCTCTAACCCTAGACCTAAATACCACAACGGCACAACCTCTTATCAAAAAATAAATTTCTACAAAATTAGACTCATCAGTCGATAGTCATCACTAAAATCAAAACAAAATATCAAAACCAGAGTATTCAAATTTCAAAATCATACCTAAAAAAAATGTGGAGCGGTGGAGGCTGGAGCTTAGAGGAACGTGGAGCAATGGAGGCTGCGCCATTTGCCGGAAGAACGTGGAGTGGTGAAGGCTGAAGCTGGAGGAGGCTGGACGCTGGAGTGAGGGGGACTGCTAACTGCTGAGGGCTCAAATGAGAAGAGAAGAAGAGGGAGGGGATTTGAATAAAAGCCCTAGGTAGAAATAGCGTTGTTTGGCTTATGCCAAATGGCGCCGTTCCCTCTATTTTTTTTTCCAAACTAAAGAAGTAGAACGATGCCGTTTTGGTATATATATTAAAAAAAAAAAAAAAACAGGCTGCTAACGTCGGCCGGTTTATTGATTTTTGGCTGGTTCAAACCGGGACCGAATCGGCCGACGCCTGTTTTGTTAATTTACCACCGATGGCCGATCGGTTCCTTGCAGGTTCTGAGTTCCGGCGGCCGGTCTGAGTCGATTCCGGTCAGTTGGCCGGTTTTTTGTACAGCCCTAAATGAAACGGTGTGTTTCATCTAAGTGAGGATGGGAAGAGTGCACTTAATGTGTAGTTGCTTGCGTTTTGTACACTTGAATGATACGATGTGTTTTAGACTAAGGGCTCGTTTGGATACAGAAATCATCTCATCTCACCTCATTTTATCTTATTATTACAATTTTCTCAAATTCTCACACACAATATAATAAACAATTCAATCTTTTCAAATCCCAAAACAATAATAATATTAAAAAATAATATTCTAACAATATTTTATTCAACTCATCTAAAACCATTTCATCTCATCCTACTATCCAAACAAATCCTAATTGTAAGAATAGAACTCGTGTGTATATAAGCGGGAATTCCCTGCAAGATTTGCATTAGCATTCTTGAATGAATCTTGTTCATCTTGGCTATCTGTTTTCGTGTTCTTTGGATTGATTTTACTTTCTTTTCATTATTGAGTTGTGGAGGGTTGAAGCCAGTACTTGACAATTGGTATCAGAGAGGCGATCCTCTCATGGCAAAAGGGTCACATGCTGTTGCTTTGAAGTTGCACCAAGAAGGCTCATAGAAGCATCAAGAAGCTACCCAGAAGCAATTGGAGGACCCCCAACAGGCCATTTATGGAATCATTGAAAGGTTAGATCAACTAATGGATTTGATCAAGGCTTTAGTTGAATCTAGACAAGTTAATTTTGTTCAAGAAGAGTCTTGGGAACCCAGAGGAGAGGGTTGTGAGGAGACAGGTTTTATACCTAGGGGGTGCGCTTGGATTTCCCCATTTTGATGGGAACAATCATGCTGGTTGGATTTTTAAGGTTAGTCAATATTTTGAGTTTCATCATATACCTTCCAACCAGAGCCTTTTAATGGCCTCTTATCATATGGATGGGAAGGCCTTGGTTTGGTATCAGGATGCCCTAGACTGTGATCATTAGATTTGGGCCAATAACTTATGATGACCCTATGGAGGCCTTAGTTTGCTATCAAGGCCCAGTTTGAAGAACTGTCAAATAGATTGAAACGATTGTCTGAAAGGCACAAACTCAGTTGTTTCTTGAGTGGGTTAAAGGATGAGATTCGATTTCTTGTGAATGCTCAATCCAATCAACCTTATTGCAGCCCTTGGATTAGCAAAAATCCAGGAACAATACATTTTGGCTTTGTTAGAGGACATGATTGTAATTAGTGTAACTTTATAAGGATATAATTGTCATTTGTATGTAGTATGTATATGCTGTTGAACATCAATGAATTATAAGAAGGATTCTCTCTATGTTCGACTACATGGTATCAGAGAGTTGAGTAGTTGGTTGGTGGTGGTTGTGCGATGGAGCTAGTAGCTGTTAGTGTGGTATCACCGTCATTGTCTATGCACTCTGGTGGTTTTTCCTCTTCGTCGTTGGCAGCTAGTAGATTTTTTCAAGGTGTTTCCAGTGCTCTTTAGGTGTCGTCTCCGGTACTGGGCACTAGAATCGAGCTCGCCGTTGTTCTCTGTTCACCCTAGCAAGTTTCTCGTTGTCATTGGTTGCCGGAAGGCCTATTCGTCGCCAGCGACATTGAAGTCGCAGGGTGTTTGGTTGCAGGTATCAACGATCCAATCCTCGAGTGCATATGCCCCAACCTGGAGTAAGAGCTTATTCCTATCCGAAATAACACCCGTTTGGTAACGAGAATATGGTAAACCCAGCTTCACTTATCCTCGTTTAGGATTACTTATTCCCTGTTTAAGGTTAGTTTTGAAGCCGGTACCGACAATACCTGATACAGTCCAGTTTAGACCCAATATATGCCGGTTCAAGCCCGATACATCGCAGTTCAAACCTAAAAGAGCCCCGTTCAAACCTGATACAGGCCGATACGTGCCTATTTCGACCGGTACAGGCTGATTCCACCCGATACAGATCCGAAATTTGGGTATTTAAGCTGGGTTTCTACTTTTTCAGATTTTGTTTCTCGGTTTTTCAGCCATATTTCATATTCTGTGGATTTTTTGTCTCCAAGTTGAGTTATGATATTTTTCTCTATGGCAACTAAATTTGAGTCACTGTCTCTTGCACCAAACTTTAATATGCATATGACTTCGGTGACATTGAATGGAAAATACTATATGTTGTGGTCAAAATTTGTTGAAATGTTTTTGAAAGACCAAGGGTCTTTGTACCCACTTGGTTGATCCAATCCCTGACTCAACGAGTTCTACGTTTGCTCAATGGGAGCAAGAAGATGCTCAAATCTTGTCCCTGATGTTGACCAGTATTAAGCCTAATATTTGCACTAGTTTAATACATTTTGACACCGCTCAAGAGGTGTGGAGGCATCTCAAATAGATGTATTCGGGTGTTGGGAACATAACTTATATTTATGAGTTGTTAGCAATTCTTTGGGTTGGAACAGGGTGTTTTGGGCCTGGAAGAGCATTATTCTCAAGTAATGAGCATATGTGAAGAACTCAAAATGTATCAACCTATCACTTTTGATGTTTCAAGTATGCTACAACAACGTGAAAACTTTAATGGTCAGTTTCTTGTTGGCTTAAAACCTGAGTATGGGTCGGTGTGTTCTCAAATTTTGGTAAGTCCATAGCTCCCTCATTTCCTAATGTGTTCTCTCGACTTCAACAAGCCACATTATCTAGACAAGAATCTCAGTTGTCTGCTAATCAGAGTAATGAGAGATCTGCTTTAGTTGCGTCCTATGTTACTCCTGTGGGCATGGAGGCAGGGGTGGTAGAGGTGCACGTGGGGGACGTGATGCCAGAGGTAATTGCACTCGAGGTCGTGAATCTCGTTAAGTGCACCCATTGTGGTCACATTAACCACTCAGTGGACTATTGTTGGGATCTACATGGTAGACCATTTGGGTCCGCTAATCAAGCCATTTGCCAAGATGCTACATCACCGTCAATGAGCTCCAACTTGACTCTAGAGATGATTAGCATAATGAAGAATGACTATGATCAGCTTTTGGGTCGCACGCGGGCGGCTTCATCTTCCATAGCTACTCTTGTCCATTTAGGTACAACGTTCGTATGTCTTGTCTCATCTAACTCAAGATCCGTGGATGATCGATTTAGGAGCTAATGAACATCTGACTGGTTTGTCTTATTCCTTATCTAAGTCAAATACTATGACATCTTCAAAGAGTGTTACTCTTGCTAATGGTTCTCTTGCTAAACTTACAGGCATTGGACCCACTAAACTCACTGATTCTATATCCTCGTCATTTGTTCTATATGCTCCTAGTTTTCCCTTTAGTTTGCTGTCCATTAGTAAAATTACTCAAAATCTTCAATGTTCTGTGATCTTTTATCCCTCTGTATGTATCTTTCAGGATCTCAAGACGAGGAAGAAGATTGGTACGGGGCATGATGCTTGTGGTCTGTATTACCTTGATGTCAAACAGTCACCCACTTGAGCCCTCACATCCTTATCATCATTTGCTTTTGAATGGCATTGCCTCCTTAGATGTTCATCTCTCTCTTTTGAAACGTCAAGTTTGGAATCTTGGAAATGTGTCTTCCTTTCCTTGTGAAGCATGTCAGTTTAGCAAATATCGTGTGTCTTTTGTACCTCAATTTGATAATCGAGCATCTAGCCTTTTTGAATTGATTCACTTTGATATATGGGGACCAATCAACATTGTATCAAACAAGTTTCAGTATTTTGTTACATTTGTTAATGACTATCCTCATATGATATGGTTGTTTCTAATGAAGGCATGATAAATTTCTTTCCATATTCAAAATCTTTCGGGAAGAAATTGAAACTCAATTTAGACAAAAAGTTCAAGTTTTGCTTTCTGACAATGCTAAAGAATATCAATCTAGTGCCTTTAACATTTACTTAAGTAATAAAGTAATTGTTTATCAAACTTCATGCTCTTATACACCTCAATAGAATGGGGTGGCTGAATGCAAAAATACCCATTCATTAGATGTAATCCGAGCACTTTTATTGCATATACATGTTCCTAAATATTTTTGGAATGATGGTGTTCTTACTACGTGTCACCTTATTAATTGTATGCCTTCATCAGTTTGATGGTTCCTCTCCTTTCTCCATCTTGTACCCTTCCTCTTGTTTCCTTACCCAACCCTCCTCAATGTCTTCCATTTTTCCTTTACAAGTACTCGTGTTGCTTGCGATCCCCGACTTCCATGCCTCCACCAACCTTGTCTCCATCTTCAGATCCTGAGTTACCTAGTGCTTCAAACTCTCTACCTATTGCTTTCCGAAAAGGTACTCGTTCTTGTGTTGCTCAACATCCGATTAGCCAATATGTCTCTTGTCATGCCTTTTCTCCATCATTTTCATGTTTTACTTCTTGACTTTCAAAACTGTCTGTTCCTAAGACAGTTCAGGATGCTTTATCTGATCCAGGATGGAGGATAGCTATGAAAAATGAAATGGAACCCCCAAGGGGTTGGCCCAAGTGGTGAAGACCTTGGTCTTGGGGTATCACTCCCTTCAAGGTCCAAGATTCAACACCTCATGGGTGCAAACAATCTTTTGGGGCTACACCTCCTGGTAAAAAGCTAGCGATTTAACCAATTTCGTATAAGGAAACTTCCGAAGGTGTGGTGCATAGGATCGGGATTTACCCTGCAGGGATGGGTTCCAAGGGCCTTGCCTTGGAGAAGTTTTCCAATATATATATATATATATATATAAAATGAAATGGAGACTGTTCACCATAATGGGACATGAGATTTTGTTCCTCTATCACCTAGTAAACGACCTGTTGGTTGTAGATGGGTATATACAATCAAATTCTATCTTGATGGTTCTATGAAACGTTTGAAAGGCCGCTTGGTTACTAAAGGTTACACTCAAACTTATGGCATTAGTTACAACGAGACTTTCTCCTTGTTGCCAAAATTTATTTTGTTCGAGTATTGATCTCTCTTCTTGTTAATTTGGATTGACCCTTATTTCAATTGGATGTTAAAAATAGATTCCTACATGGTGACTTGAATGAGGAAATGTATATGGAGCAACCACCTGAGTTTGTTGCTCAAGGGGAGTGTTGAGATACTGTGTGCAAGTTAAAAAATGCATTATATGGTTTGAAACAATCTCCTTGAGCATGGTTTGGGAGGCTCTCTGATGCTGTATTGGCATTTGGTCTTCATAGATACCAAATAGACCACTCGGTATTTCACCTACATAATGATGCAGGTCATATTTGTCAATTTTGGCTTCAATGCCGTTTCCATAGGATTTGTTCATCTTTATATGGGGAGGAATTTACAAAGTAGTGCTCAAAATTCTGGCTAGATTCTTGCTATGTTTCTTGGAAACATGTTTATACACTGGTGCCATATTTCCTGGGTGACATGTCTGTACAATAGTTAGTGGGTGACATATACAACAACTAAATATTCCTATCTTAGTCCTAACTTAGTAACATCCCCCCTCAAATTGATGCGGGAAAATCTAGAAGCATCAATTTGTCACTCAAGAACTGATGTCGATGCCGAGGAAGAGCTTTAGTGAAAATGTCAGTCGTTTGAAGTGTGGTGGAAATGTGAGGAAGAGTAATCTCATGTTTGTCAAAAGCTTCACGGATGGAATGACAATCAACTTCGATGTGTTTCGTGCGCTCATGGAAAATAGGATTAGCAGCAATTTGGATAGCACTGGTATTATCAACATGGAGAAGAGTGGAATGAAGCTGAGGAAAACCAAGTTCTCCTAATAACCCCACGAAGCCATGTGATCTCAGAGCAAGCGGCAAACATAACACGATACTCAGACTCAGTGGAGGACTTGAAAACTCTGTCTTGCTTCTTACTCTTCCAAGAAATGAGTGCATTGTCTAAGAACATGCACCATCCAGTAACAGAACGAGGAGTATCTGCACAACCAGCCCAATCAGCATCACTATACCCAGCCAACTGTAGGGAGGATTCTTTAGGAAAGAATAACCCGCGTGTAGAGGTGCCCTTCAGGTATTGGATAATACGACGGACAACAGCTAAATGAAGATGTCGGGGAGCCTGCATAAATTGACTGACCTGTTGTACAGCAAAAGAAATGTCAGGACGAGTAATCGTTAGGTAGTTCAAGCTCCCAACTAGTTGCCAATATAGTGATGTATCTGAAAGAAGCTCGCATTTCGCCTGATGAAACTTGAGATTTACTTCCAAGGGAGTAAGAACAAAGTTACCTGATTGGAGACCAGCCAATGAAATCACCTCCTGTGTGTATTTGTGCTGGTGTAACAAAATACCGGTCGGATTATTCTGTACCTCAAGACCAAGAAAGTACTGTAGGGGACCAAGATCTTTCATGTGAAAAGAGGCCTTGAGATGCTGCTGTAAGTGCTGAATTAATTCAGCATCGGAGCCAGTAATCACAATGTCATCAACATATACCAGAAGCAAGACAATTCCTGCAAAAGTCTTGCGAAGAAAAATAGAGGAATCATACAGACTCTGAGTAAAATGAAAAGCAAGCAGGGTGAAGCAAAATTTATCAAACCATGCACGCGGAGCCTGTTTCAATCCATACAAAAATCGGCATAACCGACAAATCTTTGAGGAAGGTGTAGCAAACATGCCGGGAGGTGGAGACATATAGATCTCTTCTTTTAGATCCCCATGTAGAAAAGCATTCTTCACATCCATCTGTTGGAGAGACCACCCTTGTGATGCAGCAAGTGCCAAGATAGTTCTCACAGTAGTCATTTTGGCCACAGGTGCAAATGTCTCTTCATAATCAATACCATACTCTTGTCTATTCCCAAGAGCCACGAGACGGGCTTTATATTTGTCCAGTGAGCTATCAGACCGAAACTTGGCTGAGTACACCCATTTACAACCAATAGGTTTGACACTAGAGGGACAAGGTACAATCTCCCAAGTGTGATTGTCTTGAAGGGCTTGGATTTCTTCTTGCATGGCTTGCTGCCAACATGTTTGGGTGGCTGTTTGGGTATAAGAGTAAGGAACATAAACAGTGTCAAGAGTTGCAGTAAGCGAGGTATGAGGAAACTCATACCTATCTGCTGGATGAGTAATCCGGGTGGAGTGCCTAGGTAGAGGTACCGCAGAAACAGATGTCGGATCAGTGTCTGGAAGAGGAGTGGAGGAAGGAAGACAATGTCGATGATACACCATACCTGGTTTAAATCGCTCAATAGAAGATGACACATCATCAAACGCAGGTAAAAGAGTAATAGGAGGATTAGAAACAATTGGAGACTGAAAAAAATATTGATTTTCGAAAAAAATCACATTTCGGGAGATTCGAAATTTGTTTGCATGAGCATCATAACAAACAAATCATTTCTGAGTAGGACTATATCCCATAAAGGCACATGTGACAGATTGGGCAGCAAGCTTGTGACGCTCAACAGGTGGCAGATGAACAAAACAAACACACCCAAAAGTATGAAAGGATTGATATTCAGGAGATATGCCAAATAATCGAAAATAGGGAGAATCATAATTTAGAGTGGCTGTAGGCAAACGATTAATGAAATAGACAGCAGTAGATAAAGCTTCTACCCAGAACTTAGAAGGTACAGAAGAATCAATTAACAAAGTACGAACGACATCTAACATATGACGATTCTTACGTTCAGCGACTCCATTTTGTTGAGGAGTATAAGGACGAACGCTGGGAAATAATTCCCTTTTGCTGAAGAAAAGTTTGAAAAGAATTAGACATGTACTCCCCCCTTGAGTCAGAGCGTAAGATTTTGATACATGTACTGAACTGAGTCTCGATAAGTGCCACAAAGATTTGAAAGACAGAGAACACGTCAGCTTTAGAACGAAGAAATTATATCCAAGTGAAGCGACTATAATCATCGATAAACGTCACAAAATAACGATATTGACCATGAGAAATAACATGACTCACACCGCAAACATCAGTGTGTACAATCTCAAAATAATTAGAAGCACGGTTACCATGCACAGGAAAAGGTAAAATTTTACTTTTACCAAGACAACATGTAGCACAATCAAAGGATGAAGAAAAAGATTCTTTATTGCCCAACAAACTATTTTTTAAAAGATGAGTCAAGACAATAGAGTTAGAATGACCCAATTTCTTATGCTGGACCTCATTTTTATTGGCCGTAGCCGTACAATAATCGTCCCACTTTAGGCCCCTTCGCGATCACCATCCCCGACATCTGATCCTGTATAAGACAACCACTACGAGAAAAATGAACATCTCAATTATTATCTACCAATTGTCCAATAAAAATCAAATTGGTAGACAATTTAGGGGAGACAAAAACATCGCGAAATGAAGAACTCAAATTACCAACAGCAGTAATAGGGAGGGTACTACTATCAGCAATCTGAATATTTTGTGTCCCTTTATACTTACGTACGTCATGAAGACCCATCGTATTATTAGACATATGATTAGAGGCACCCGAATCAATAATCCAAGAAGTGGAGTTAGTACCCGTACCTTGCAGGCCTAAAGCTGTAAAAGCAGACATAATCATCTGTTGGACCATTGCTGGTGTGAGAATAGATGAATAAGAATTTACGGTGGATGGCGTAGAAGAAGAAGAGGACTGGACAACAGCATGAAATACTTGAGATGGACGATTTTGAGGTCGCACTCGACAGTCTTTGATGAGATGGCCCACCTTCTTGCAGTAGTTACAAACTTTCTTAGGACAGTTGCGAGCAATATGACCAAACTCCTTGCAACTAAAACATTGCAACTGGTTTCTCCCTTTCCCTTGTGCGACATAGGCTACATTTACGGCATCAGAAAGTATTTTCTCAGGGGTCATACCCATCTGCGTGGATAACCGTTGTTTTTCACGCAATAATTCTCCCAAACAAGTATCCAAGGAAGGAATTGGGTGACGGTTCAATAAACCGGCTCGAGCAGACTCAAATTCAGGCCGAAGCTTCATCAAAAATTGATCAAGTTGAGTCTCAGTATGAAGTGTTTTAAGAGCTGCAAGTGCCATAGAGGGAACCTTCGCATGAATAATAGCAAAATATTTGCTCCAAAGGTTAAGGAAACCAGAATAAAATTGCTCAATGGTAAGGTTACCTTGCTTGTATTACTCATTTCTAATTCCAATTGAAATTTCCGAGCACTGTGATTTTGGTGGTAAATATGGTGGAGATAATCCCACATAGCCTGAGCCGTAGTAAAGCAGCAAAAGTTGGTCACAAGATGAGGCTCAAACGTTCCCAGCAGCCAAGAGATCACGTTAGCATCCTTGACCTCCCATTGATTTAATTCTTTTTCATCAGTGGGAATTTTATCAGAACCATCGATATGAGTTGATAATTCTTTTCCTTTCAAAAACATCTTAAATTGAAATTTCCATGTAGGAAAATTTTTTCCCGTAAAACGAACAATAGTATTCTCAATAGACATGCTAAAAGACGCTTTAAATAGACAAATGACTCAGTAAAATAGACAGCCTATGAGAAATCAAGATTTATAGTCCACAAATAAAAGTGAAAATATGGCCCACCAGCCCACCAACCCAGACGTAAAATCAAGAATTACTTGCCTTTTGATTAAGTATCAACCACGTGGAAGAGCAACTTAAGTAAATCAAAGAGATGCTGAAAGAGCAACCAGCCCACACATAAAATCAACCAGCCACACGGAAGAGCAACCCAGCCACCCCCAAAATCGTCGGCCACCACCACAGAGAGAGCCGACGTGCTCACAGCAACCTAGCCACCACCAAATACCGAGAGAAACCCACAGCGGCCAACCACCACAGAGAGAGCCGACAAGTACCCAACCACTACAGACCACGCCGATGGACACCCAGCCACCACAGACAGTGTCGACAGCAACAGATGGTGTCGATAATCACACAGTCATTGACAGAGAAGGCCGACGGGCACACACCCACCTTCAGATGAGGCCGACGAGCACCAAAAAATCACCGAGAATGAGAGAAGAGAAAACCAGGTGATTTTTGCAAGAGAAAAAATTCTTGCGCACCGGAAAACCAGGTGATTTTTGCGAGAGAAAAAAAAAATTCTTGCGAGAGAAAAAAAATTTCGAAAATCAGAAGAGAAGCTCTGATACCATTTCAATTTTGGCTTCAATGCCGTTTCCATAGGATTTGTTCATCTTTATATAGGGAGGAATTTACAAAGTAGTGCCTGAAATTCTGGCTAGATTCTTGCCATGTTTCTGGCCATGTTTCCTGGAAACGTGTTTATACACTAGTGCCATATTTCCTGAGTGACATGTCTGTACAATAGTTAGTGGGTGACATGTACAACAACGAAATATTCCTATCTCAGTAACAATATCTTGTTGGTTGTATATGTGGATGACATTGTAATTACTAGGGGTGTAACCGGTCCGGTTCGGTCCGGTTTTGGACAAAATCTTGGACCGAACCGGTATGACCGGTTTTGTATTTTTCAAAACCGATTACGCACCGGTTATACTCCTAAACCGGTACTTCCGGTTTTATCAGTTTCCGGTCCGGTCCGGTCCGGTTTTCCAGTTTTTTTAAAATATAAGTTTGATATTTTGTCATTAAAAATATGTTTTAAAAAAATTGTTTTAAAAAAATATGTTATATTTTTATTAATCTATATTAGACTATTAATATAACTATAACTATAGTCTATATTAGACTACTTTTTTTTTTTTTTAGGGAGTCTATATTAGACTATTAGTACAAGTTATAAATTTATATATTAGTATAGCTATATATTAGTATATATTAATATTAGTGATAAACTATATATTAGTATAGCTATATAATACATGATCAATTACATTTTCATTTCTAAGATTAAACTTTTATTTTATAATAACATTATCTTATATATAATTATATTAATAGTATATGATCAAACAAATTACAAATGTTCATATTTAAAATTAACATTTAATGTTATATTTTATAAATTATAATATGAAATTATTTCATATATGATATATAATTATATATAAAAATTTCACATATAATTATACATTATATATAAAACTTATATATTTAATATATATAAAATATTTTGTATAATTTTAATTTTGTATAAAACTTATATATAAAATATTATTTTTTATCAACCGGTTCGGTCCGGTCCGGTCCGGTCCAAAAAATCCTAAAACCGGAACTGGACCGGTTCCAACCGGTTTATGAATTATAAAAACCGGTTCCGGACCGGACCGATTCAAAACAGGTAAAACTGGTCCGGTCCGGTCCGGTTCGGACCGGTTTTCCGGTTTAAATTTATACCTTAGTAATTACTAGGAGTGACTCAGCTGGAATTGCTAGGCTGAAACAAATTTACATGATCAATTTCAGACAAAAGACTTGGGCTAACTTAGATACTTTCTTGGAATTGAAGTCGGTAAATCTAAAAATGGTATTAACCTATCTTTTAGAGAAAATATGTACTTGACCTTCTGGAATAAATTGGCATGTTGGGTGCATGGCCTATTGACACTCTTATAGACCCAAATCGTAAACTCTTGAAAGGGAAAAGGGAGTTGTTTGGAGATCCAGGTAGATATCAATGACTTGTTAAGAAATTGAATTATCTTACTATCACTAGACCTGATATCTCTTATGTAGTGAGTTTAGAGAGCCAATTTCTATAAATGCCCAGGGTCTCACATTGGGATGCTATAATCTATATTCTTCGTTATCTTAAACGAGCTCCTGGCTTTGGATTGTTATACAGACCAAATGGACATCTTAGAATTGAAGCTTTTTCAGATGCTAATTGAGAAGGATCTCTTTCAGATAAAAGATCTATTGTTGGATATTGTACCTTTGTGGGAGTTAACTTGATTATATGGAAGAGTAAGAAGCAAACAGTAGTCGCTCGGTCTAGTGCAAAAGTTAAATACAGAGTAATGGCTCACACTACCAGTGAGCTGACATGGTGGCAACACTTTCTTCAAGAGATTGGGTTTCCAGCTCATGTCCCTCTTCAATTATTTTGTGATAATTAAGCTACAGTGCATGTTGCGTCTAATCCTGTGTTTCACGAGAGGACTAAATACATTGAGATTGATTATCACTTCGTTCAGGATAAGATACTAAGTGGTGACATTTCTACACCCTTTGTCAAGTGTACTGATCAACTTGTAGATATGTTTGCCAAACCACTGCGTTATAGTCGGTTAAAGCTTATTTGTTCTAAGCTAGGTTTATATGATATATATGCCCCAGCTTGAGGGGGAGTGGTAGAGGACAGTTGTAATAAGTGTAACTTATGAGGCTATAATTGTCAACTGTATGTAGTATGTATATGCTGTTAAACATCAATGAATAATAAGAAGTATTCTCTCTATGTTCGACTATAGGCTTCAAGGAAGTCTTGGAGACAAAATGGAGTAAGTGTGGAGAGAGGTTCTTTTGAAACAGCATTAGAGGTGGGGAACAGAATGCAGAGAAGTAATGTTCCAACTAAAAAGGGTTTCTCTTCTCAGATGGATGAAAAGAGAAGGAAACGCCTTTGTTACCATTGTGAAGAGAAGTGGAACCCAACCCATGTTAGTAAAAGTCCTAAGGTTCACCTGTTGCAGTTAGATGAGTATGTGGAAGGAGAAAAGGAACATGAGTATGGGCCCGAGTCAGTGCATAAATGTGAAGAAGTGCATAAGAGTGGGGTTGAGGATTTGGAGATATCTATTCATGTTATTTCTGGCTGCCCTAACAACAATGCCCTGAAATTGCTTGGAAATATTGGATCTTTTTCAGTAGAAATTTTATTGGATTCAAGAAGTATTCATAACTTCTTGGATCCCTTAGTGGTGGAGACAGCTAAGCTGAGAATTCAGAAGATTCTAGCTTGCAAGTTAAAGTAGCTAATAGGGATAAGATTCTAAGTCAAGGGAGGTGTGAAGAGGTTATCATAATTCAAGGTACTAAATTTGTAGTCCCTTTTCATGTGCTAACTCTTAGGGGATGTGAACAGTGGCTCAAGACATCGGGTCCCATTAATTGGGACTTCACAAATATGTTGATGAAGTTTGTGGTGGGAGGGAGGAGTCTGGGTTTGCAAGGCCTTTATTCTAGAAACATATTAGTATAAGCAGGTGGAAAATTTTGGAAGTCATCTTTTGTGAGGAAACAAGGTTGGTTGTTACAATTGGTGGCAGTAGAAGGGAGCAAAAGGGCTGATGAGGTGCAGTCTGAATAGCAATTGTGCTTGATTAGTTCCAGGGGGTCTTTAAGGAACTAGTAGGGCTGCCACCACCAAGATCATTTGATCATCAAATTGTGTTGAAAGAAGGAACCTCACATGTGTCAGTGAGGCCCGATAGATACCCCCATTGTCAGAAAAGTGAAGTTGAAAAAATTGTGCAGGATTTGTTGAAGAATGGAGTCATCAGGCCAAGCCAAAGTCCTTTGTCCTCACTAGTTTTGTTAGTTAAGAAGGCTGATGGAAGTTGGAGAATATGTGTAAACTACTGAGCCTTAAATCAACAAACTATCAAAGACAAATTTTCATTTCCTATCATTGATGAGTTACTTGATGAACTTTATGACACCAATGTGTTTTCTAAGGAGATTGGACTGTCATCAAATTAGAGTGAGAGAAAAGGATATATCCAAGACAGCATTTAGAACTCATGAGGGTCACTAAGAGTTCTTAGAGTTAATGATGTCATTTGGGCTCACAAATGCACCTACCACTTTTTAGGAGTTGATGAATGAGGTATTCAAGCCCTTTCTCAGAAAATTTGTTTTAGGCTGTGTTTGGGTCCTTAGAGTACCTCAAGTACTCTCAAATACTCACTACTATTCTTTACTTTATTATTATTTTTTCACCTACTTTTTCTATTATTCATTACTTTTCACCTACTTTTTACTACTATTCAATATTCTATTTTTTTTCCACTACTATTTACAAACATTATCAAATACTTTCACTACCCAAACCAAGCTTTAGTTTTCTTTGATGATATCTTGGTTTATAGCCAAACCTTTGCTGAACATTTACAACATCTAAGGTCAGTGCTTGCAGTTCTGAAACAGCATAGCCTATATGCTAAGAGGTCCAAATGTAGGTTTGGGTGACTGAAGTAGATTACTTGGGCCATATTATTTCTGGGAGTGGTGTCATGGCAGATCCAACAAAGATTTACTCAATGTTGGAGTGGCCAATTTCTAAACACATTTAAGTCTTTGAGAGGTTTCATGAGCCTCATAGGTTACTATAGGAAGTTCATTAGACCCTATGGTTCAATTGCAGTCTCATTGAAAGTGTTATTGAAGAAAAAATCGTTTATGTGGCCTGAAGAAGCTACTGAGGCCTTCCTCCAATTGAAGCAGGTTGTTACTAAGTCTCCTGTGTTGAGGCTGCCTGGTTTTTCTAAGGAATTTATGTGAATATGATGCATCTGGAGTGGGGTTAGGGGCTGTTCTTTTGCAAGAAGGCCAACCAATTGTCTTTTTCAGCAAGGCTTTGAAAGGAAAGACATTACTTCTCTCTACATATGAGAAGGAACTGTTGGCATTAGTGTCTGCAATAGGCAAGTGGAGGCCCTACTTGTTGGGTCAGATTTTTAAAGTTAAAATTGACCAACAGGCACTAAAATACTTGTTAGAAATGTAGGCACTGAAGCACAACAGAAATAGATTTCAAAGTTCATGGGCTATGGTTTCAAAATTGAGCATAAGAGGGGATGGGACAACAAGGTAGCAAATGTGTTGTCTAGAAAAATGGAAGATGAGACAGCCACATTAGTTCTGATATCCTTTCCTACACCAGTTTGGATAGAGGAGCTCAAGCAAAGCTATGTACTTTCTAATAAAATACATAGCATTGTATCTCAACTTTAGCAAGCGGGGAAGTTCCTAAGGAATATTCTCTACAGCAAGGCCTACTGCTTAAGAAAGGGAAGTTGGCAGTGGTTCCCATGTCACCTTGTAAGAATAAGATCCTTCACTACATCCATCATAACCCACAAGCAGGGCATGTGGGCTCATAAGACACTACAAAGAGCTAAGATGGACTTCTTTTGGGAAGGAATGCGTAGGGATATCAAGAAAATGTTGAGGGAACGTGACATATGTCAGATCAATAAATATGAGTCCATCAGGGGTACTTAAGCCCTTGCCTGTTCCTAACTCTCCTTGGCTGGATATCTCAATGGATTTTATTGAGGGTCTTCCACAGTCAAATGGGCTAAGGACTCATTTGGATAGTGAGATGAGAGATGGTTTTAGATGAGTTGAATAAAATATTGTTAAAATATTATTTTTTAATATTACTATTGTTTTGAGATTTGAAAAAGTTGAATTGTTTATTATATTTTGTGTGAAAATTTAGAAAAGTTGTAATGATAAGATGAGATGATTTCTGTATCCAAACGAGCCCTAAGTGTGATTTTCTCAGTTGTAGACAGATTGACAAAGTTTGCTCATTTTTTCTCTATTGCTCACCTTTACATAGCAAGCAAGGAGGCCCAAGTTTTCTTCTCTAAAGTTTTTAAGCTCCATGGTATGTCCAAGACCATTGTCTTGGATAGGGATCCAATATTCACTAGTTCCTTTTGGAAGGAACTTTTTCACCTGCAGGGAACTCTTGGCTTTTAGTTCAGCATATCATCCTCAATCTGATGGCCAGGCTGAGGCTTTGAATAATTGCTTGGAGGGCTACCTAAGGTGTTACATTGGCAGCAAACCAAGAGAATGGAATAGTTGGTTACCAACGGTAGAGTGGTGTTATAACACTATCAACCATTCATCCATTGGAGTCTCCCATTTGAAGCTCTATATGGCTATCCTCTTCCCAATTTACTGACCTATATCCCTGGCACCACTGCTAATGCTACTATAGACTACCACTTGAGATCTAGAGAACATCTGTTGTTCATTTTAAAGGAGAATTTGCATAAGTCTCAACACAGGATGAAGATGTTTGCAGATAGAAAAAGGACCAAGAGGTCCTTTGAAGTGGGTGACTGGGTGTTCTTGAGTTGCAACCTTACAGACAAAAAACAGTGGCAATATGCCATATTTTGAAATTATCTCCAAGATATTATGGCCCTTTTCAAGTGGTTGCAAGGATAGGTACAGTGGCATACAAACTCAACCTACCCTCTAGTTCCAAAATTCATCCCAATTTTTCATGTTTCTTGTTTGAAGAAGAAACTGAGTGAACAAATACTTCTCTGCCTACACTACCACCTTTAGACAGTGAAGGAAGCATCCAGCCTGAACCTAAGGCCATCCTTGAGAGGAGAATGAGAAAGGTGGACAACCAGGCTTCTACTGAGGTCCTCATCAAATGGTTGGGGGCACCACTGGAAGACATCTCTTGAGAGTCTCTATGGAAGCTACGTAACCTCTATCCCCACATTGTGGGCAAGGTTCATTAAGGGAGAGGGCTTCTGCCACTGTGTGCCTTGGGGGCAAGGTCTTGAAGGGGAGGAGATTGTCACGGGTGAGAGTAACGGTATTAACGGCTGGAAATGAGGAAGGAAGGAAAGGAAAGAAGCTGTGCATTTTGAGGTTTAATGATACGGCGTGTTTCATCTAAGTGAGGATAGGAACAGTGCGTTTTATGTGCAGTGGCTTGCGTTTTGTATACTTGAGTGAGTTCCTCAAAAATTCCCTACAAGATTTTCATTTGCATTCTTGAATGAGTCTTGTTTTAATGGTCTACCATTTAAAATTTGTAAATTTATCACTTGACCTACTTAGGTGAACCATTTTTTCATAAAAATGGTTTACCTAAGTAGGCCAAGTAATAAACTTAGAAAGTCATGGTAGGGACTAACCTTGAAGCGAAAAGAAATCATTATGCACCTACCAATTAAGGTGCTTTGATTAAGCTCAAATGAACCTTTGGTGATCTTTGACCATCATAAGCTTTACCAGATGCTCAAACTTCATGAAGTATTCTCACAAACCCGTTTTTGACAACTACTGAAATTTGACTACGGCAGCCCACCTTAATCCTATGGCCTTAACCCTGTCCCCACCCAATTTAGTTATATATTTGTTTATAATCCACTGCCAGATTTCTGTATTATCTGGCTCATTGATAACTTAATTGAAAAGGATCTTACTGCTGGTTCTCTACATTTTCCTTTAAGCCAACTGGTTTCTATATAATCAGTTTTGTTGACAGTTCTTGTTTTTTTACTTTTCATAAATGAAAAGAATATGGAAATCAATTTCATATTGTGCTTTTTTCTCTTTGTGATTGGGTTGATCAGTGCTGAGAATGATTTCAAGTTGAGAATGATTTGTATCACTTCTTACGCAACTCAGTGTAAATCCATGTAAATTAGTTATTTGATATCTGGATAAATGAAAGGGTTTATTTGGTACAGGTATTATCATCTCGTCTTGGAAGGAAGCCTGAGGATATCATCAAATTAGATGCGAATGAAAATCCCTATGGTCCTCCCCCAGAGGCAAGTCATATATGCCACTATAATTTCTATGTAGTATTAAAAAGCCAAGTTATTTGATTTGGTTAAAGATTTTAATGAGATATTATTTAGTGTTTAAAGATTTGAAGTAAAAAAAAAAAAGTGTGTTTATTGCAGGCACATTCTGAGTGTTGACACCCTTTGCTATCCTAAATAGAAATTCATGTTTATAGGTTTTTGAAGCTTTGGCCTCGATGAAGTTTCCATACATCTTTCCAGACCCTGAAAGCCGCCGTCTGCATGCTGCCCTTGCCCAAGATTCAGAACTTGAATCTGAGTATATTCTTGCGGGATGTGGGGCGGATGAGCTCATCGATTTGATTATGAGGTCAGAAATTAATTTTTGTGTGTTGTATATGTTTCCAAATAAATATGCCCTTATTGTCTATCTTCCTAACTTCAGTAACAAACAGTTAGTAATCTTGTGCAAATTTTGTTGATATTCACCATATCCTGCAGATGTGTGCTTGATCCTGGTGACAAGATAGTGGACTGCCCTCCAACCTTTACAATGTATGAATTTGATGCTGCAGTAAATGGTGCATTTGTAATAAAAGGTACAGATAAATTTAGTACTTTCTCATAGTTTCTTCTACAGTCTTTGCAGTCTCTAATTCATTCTTTCATTAATGTAACTTCTTGTGTTCATCACCAACATAGAGTTCCCAAACATCTGTCATTTCTCTGCCTGCTCTGCTTTTCACTGCCTGCTTTGCTTTTCATTTGCATGTCACGTTGTATGTGCATAACCTTCAGCAATTTTATGTTATTCTGCAGTTCCAAGGAAGGCAGATTTTAGCTTGAATGTAGAACAAATAACAGATGTTGTTGAACGGGAGAAACCCAAATGCATATTTTTAACATCTCCCAACAATCCAGATGGGAGGTACCCCTCAATTCCCTTTTCTTCATGTATTTTTGGCATAATACATAATTGGCTTGAGATCTTTAACTTGCCCCTCCCTTACTGTCCTGTAGTGGGCAGTCTACCAAATTTAGAGAAGATCACTTCATCACCTCTTGAAGACATATGAAAAGTCAAAGATCTGTTCATAGTTTGGGTTCCAATACATGGCTAGATGGTCTATTCTTATAATGTCTGTATATTGTCACATTTAGTAAACATGTCTACTTTTAGGGAGAATAAATCACTCTTTAAATCTCTGAAGTGTTATTAACTTGAGATTCTGACATTGTTTTGGTGCTTGACTTCAATTTAAAGTGTCTTCTATTATTTACCCCTAGAACAAATTGCACAGAGGGCCTGATTGTAGAATACATGAGGCTTAGTTGGCTGGAGAAAGAGGTTAATTGAGGTGTCCTCTTTGAGTTTCAGGATTTTGACTCTAGCTTTGGTCTGGTGTGGTTATGCTGATCTGATAAGTCTGCACAATATTTGTGAAATTCTTGAACTCTGGAATATTTTCTAGTCATGTAGTTTCTGCTCTGACATTATATTTCCACCTACCTACTGTATGCAGTATAATTGATGATGAAGTTCTCATGAAAATCCTTGAGCTTCCCATATTGGTTGTGCTGGATGAAGCATACATTGAGTTTTCAGGAGTTGAGTCAAAGATGAAATGGGTGAAAAAGCATGAGAATTTAATTGTTCTTCGAACATTTAGCAAAAGGGCTGGTAGGTGAATATTTTTAGTTCTGCTGTAGCACTATGAAAAAGAAAAAAAAAAAGGTGTATATTTTTAGTGCCTTTTCTTTAGAGTTAATTATTTGGGAACTTGCTTGTCACCTCATAAGATTCTATTGTGGGAGCATCAATCCGGTTATTGAATTGGTAATTTCGAGATCTTTTACTTTCTATGTTATGATCTGTTAATACAAGATCTATTATGTGATACCCCATACAGAATGATAAAGGTGGGTAGTGTATGGGAACGAACATTGCTTGGGAAGGAGTTCTTGCTCTTTAGAATGGTTCCAATGGGCTCCAATTGTATCATTGACTAGTACTTTTGGAGTATAGGCCTAGATGTGGCTTGGGCCTTCCTTGGGCGTTGCATATTACTTTCTATTTTGTGAACTGTTAAAATCAGTTGGTATATGCTCTAGGCTAGCATTTAGAGAATGGAGGTTTGAGACAACCACCCCACGCCCCCCCCCCCCCCCCCAGGTCCTCTTCCAAAAAACAAATCTGGGGGGCTGCTTAAAGAAAAAAGGCAAAGGAAGTAGTAGAGTTATAGTTCCCCAGTGTACTAATGGGTACGTTCTTAAAATTGTATTACATTTATCATGAAATATCGGCAAAGCCAAACTCCTTTTTCCACTTTCCTAGCAATAAGGTCCAAACTTGTGTTCCAGTGCCCTGGGATTCTTTCTATATAAATAAGTTATGCTAGGGAATTTTACAACCCTAAAGCAAAATGTAGAACAAAGGAAATTTTGTGTAGATGAGATACCCGTTATTGTGCTTTGTCCAATGGATAAGGGGAAGGGTAATCACTATGGATGAGTCCATCAACATATGCAATATGCAATAGCCCATGACCCAAAACTCACAAATACTCTTGTGCCATATGCTTTCTTACTGGTTTAGTTTAATCAAAGATAACTGTCTTGCAACACTCCGATGCCAGAAACTTCAGCTTTAATGGCTCCAATCCTAAGTTTTTTTTATTTTTCATAAGAAATTTATATTAGTTCCTTTTAGAAACGTCCTTCCTCTTTCCTTAATGTGAAATGATCAGAACCTTAAATTGCAAATAAACAACTGATGCAGGTTTAGCTGGACTTCGTGTGGGATATGGAGCATTTCCATTGAGTATTATTGAGTATCTTTGGAGAGCAAAGCAACCTTATAATGTTTCGGTTGCTGCTGAAGTTTCTGCTTGTGCAGCTTTGCAGAATCCCTCATATCTTGAGGTTATTTCCTATCTAACTTATTTGTATTGCCCATATATATCATCAGTTACTGATATTTGTGAGAGATAAACTGTTATTACTTCCAGTCAATGACATATCTAATATGAATTTATAATCTCTACCAGAAAGTGAAAGATGCTTTGGTACAAGAAAGGTTGAGGCTTTATAATTTTCTCAAGGAAGTGCCATTTCTCAATCCATATCCAAGCCATTCTAATTTCATTCTTTGTGAGGTTGCATCTGGAATGGATGCTAAGAAGCTAAAGGTGCCTAACTTTTTCGCCTATATCATTACTTTACCATGTAAAAAGAAGTTTTATTAGGGATTCAATATTGCTGCTGTATCTACTTAGACGATCTGGCATAAATGTATTTGACAAGATAGTTGCTTTCCTTTTAAAAAAGAACAATGATTTTTCTAGACAACTACCTTTAGATTTAGTCTGTGATAGGGCAATCTTTGTGACCTTCACTTTATGCTGCTATTAGGTTGAAAATTACACAGTATGGAGTGTTCTACTCAAATCTATGATAATCCATAGGAGCCACCTTGGAAAATAGGGTAAAATATCGATACTGTATCCTCTATTTCAGCTTATCTCTCAAATTTTCTCTTAATACCATGAAACCTTACAAAGGCAGGTCCCTTTGGATGACCCTTGGGGAGTAAACTCCAAACCACCCACCAAAAACGTGTATCAGGTAGTTCTGGGAAACAACTAGTTTGGAATCAAATCCAAAATATCTACGTCTACAACTCATTCCAAACCTGCCCTTGATGCTCGGCTGCAGCCTGACTGGTTGCTTTGTCTCACAATCAAATGCATTTTGTAAATGTGTGCCTAGATGATTGATTTCAAGGGACTTTAGAAGAATCAAATTCGGGTTTGCTTGACTGGTCAGCCTGATAACCGCTGAACCAGCTATCCAGTCAGTTTGAGATGTAATTTGGAGAACCAGCTTATGGTTCTACCGGTTGATGGTCCATGAAGATGGTTTTTATTTTTCTATTAAGAATTTTTACAGTACTTATATAGGATAATTTTTATGGCCATTGCTGCTTGGTATGCTTTGGAACATATTAGAGTGTCAGATAAATAAATGTTCTGATAATCCTTATATATTACAGGAGGACCTTGCAAAAATGGGCGTAATGATCCGTCACTACAATAACAAAGAACTGAAGGGTTATGTTCGCATGTCTGTTGGGAAGCCTGAGCACACAGATGCCCTTATGAACTGCCTTAGACTCCTGTCCTAGTCCTGTAACTGAGCAGGGTCAACATTTTAGGGAGCAGAATCTGATTAAGAGGTCAAATTCAAATCGTACTTTATGCTAATTAAACCACATTTTAAACAGTTATATTTTCTTTGTTTTGGAATTAAATGATATTTATATTTCAAATTTGATATCTTCTTTTTCTTGTGGAAGGTGAATTATGCATTCTTGTTTAATCTAGACAGTTCTCAATGGTTTTTGTTAAACCTTCTTTGCTAGAGAGACAGAGCGAAAGGCTCAATTATCCTTACATTTGAATTCCATCTTTATATGGTTGTTTTTCTTTGCTTCTTCATAAGAGGATACTTATCACCCCCTAGCTCTAGATCTTATTGTTAGGATTGGATATCTGTGTGTTGGGAGACACGAGTCTGGGATTTATTCAGGTAAAATATGTTGTGTTTGCACGGTCTCTGGAATTCCTTTTCATCAAAAAAGGATTGGAGTTTTTTGGGATTTAAGCCCATGGGCCTATAATTCTGGATTGATTTGGGTTATTATTTTGGACTAGTTTTGGTCCAACCTTGCAGATTGGCTGCCAGCATAGGGATTGAGTGAAGATTTTTGGGTAAAGCATTGTTTTTAGGCTCAAGAAAGCAGTAGGAAATGCCCTGGCCGAACCCGAGTGGACTACCAATCCTAATTCAATTAGGATAAGTCAAGAGACTCTACAAGTCTCTGCTCACTTGGACTCCAAGATACGTCAGGAAACACCTAGAGAAGTGGCTGGCCAGTAAAGATCCAAGAAAACCCCCAATTCATTACGAATCTTAATCCTAGACAGATTGGGACCCTATCACCACATATACTGTGATACCCCATACCGACTAATGAATGTAGGTGATGTATGAGATTCCACATTTTTTGGAAAGGAGAAATCATTGCTCTTTATAATAATTCCAATTGTACAATTGACTAGTTCTTTTAGAGTATGGCCCATATGTGGCTCGGGCCTTACCTCGGGGCGTTACAAAGGGTGTAAGAGTTTATCCCAACCAAAAGTGTGGGACGTGAGCTGTGCCACCAATGATGGAATGACTGTTTGGGAAGGAAGTTCTAGCTCTTTATAATGGCCTAGCGAGAACATCAGGAAGTTAAGGGGGAAGATTTTGATACCTCCATACTAACTTATAAGTGTAGGTGGTGTATGGGATTCAACATTTCTTGGGAGGGAGAAGTTCTTGCTTTATAATGATTTCAACGAGGATCCAATTGTACTATTGACTATGGCAGCTTTCCAGCATTAGCTCGAATTTAGATTCATGAAACTCACCCAGTTGTGAACTGTCAGGTTAGACCAGAACACTTCAAGCTGCCATAAGCTTGCTGCTGCTGCGTCCTAGGTAAGTAAAATATGATCATGCCCTTATTCCAGTTTGGTAAGTGCGTATGATTTATGTCCTTTGACATGTATCTTTTCTAAGTTTTGTAAGTAACTAGGGACATGCCCTTCAGATGCATCCTTTCAAAATGTTATCATGTTCACATGTTTTTATAAATGAAATGCTCATTTCACAAATCTTGTCTTTTAAGATTATTATGTGTAAAGCCTATTATTTGATAGCCCCCTTTTATGTGTCCCAGAATGTGAATGTAAACGGATTTAATTGTATGCTTGTACCATGCCGTGATATGTATTACTAGTATTATTATCATTGAATGAGTGGCAGAAAGGAAAGGAAAATGAATGAAAAAAGAAAAGAAAAGGACAGTGATTGATGATTGATGACGGATGGCAGGGTGAATGGCAATGCCGGAATGTCAATGATTAACTAGTTGTGCGCTTAGTGATGTCCATCTCTTTTTGTCAAGATTTCATCATGATTGCCAAGCCATGCGCTTGGGGGGAAATTGATTGAATGATTGATAAATGCTTAAGTTATGCTTGATGATCTAAAGGAAAAGACTAATGAAGTTATGATACGTTTACTTACTGAGAATTAGACTCATTGTTTTATTTTTATAAGTTTAACCATCCCAGGTAATGATCAATGTGATGATGAAGCTGCAAGAGAGAACTTGGCTCAGGGAGAAGAGACAGAGGGCTAGACATTGTTCAAGTTCCTCGGTGATTTTGCTAATTAGCACAAGACCTTGAACAGCTTCTAATGAATGCTTCTAGGAAGGTGGTATTACACTACTAATCTGTTTTCATGGCGAAGGTTTTCTAAAATATTGCTTAGCGCTAGCTGTCTATCTATATCATCTTTATGCATGTATGTATATAGGCTTGGCAAAAGAGAGAGCTCATCTTTTTATCCACATGAATGTCTATTTAGAGACATAACATCTTGATGCACACTGCACACATGATATCATATTAACATATGTATTTGCTAGGCCGTGCCATATATTTAAGGTTAAAGTACAAAAATAGTCCCTGGGTTTTTACGTTGTAATCTTTTCTAGGTTGTTAAATACTGCTTAGCACGAGCTTTGAATGCAAGTGATCTAGTTTCTTTTTACCAACAAGAATGTATGTTCTGTTTGTGGCATCTTTATGCAGGCTTGATGTGGCGTTAATTTTGCTGGACCCTGCTCTATAAATTTATTGGCTTTAGTTTTTGTTGACAAGGCCTATTCTCCCAAATTCAATTCGTCCTCACTCTGCCTCACATCTGGGTTTGTCTTTATCAAGCAATCTCATATGTAAATCAACTTCAACTACCCATATGATTTCTTTTTTTTATTATTTGTTTTAGCTTTTGGTCTTAAGCTCAAGCCTCAATTTTCTTCAGCTACCCCATATGAATTTGAGCGAAGTGAAAATAATCCATTATTTGTGTCAAATTCATTAACAAATATCTCCTACTTGTCACCCATATTGCATGAGATGAAACCCCAAGGGATTGGCCCAAGTGGTAAAGGCCTTGGCCTTAGGGTATTACTCCCTTCTAGGTCTAAGGTTCAACACCTCATAGATGTAAACAATCTTTTGGGGCCACACCCTCTTATGAAATGCCTGCGATTTAACTAGTTCCGTGTAGGGAAACTTCCAAGGGTGTGGTGCAGAGGATCGAAATTTACTCTGCATAAGTGGGTCCAAAGGGTCCTGTTTGGAGAGGTTTTCCAATATTAAATAATATATATATGTATATATTGCATGAGATGAAACAGCAAATTTCATCTCTTTATTTTAGCCTATAGGGCGTAAATTTATTTGTAAAGTAAAAGGTCGGATCTATTTTTTTATGCCTCAATTTTAATACCTAGCTGCCACACTTACGGTTGCTCTCATTTATGCTCGTAGTGCAATATTGGAAAGTGATTTATGCCTCGTAAGAATACTTTCTTCTACATTCCCCATTGCTTTCTCATGGAGTCCTTAAGCATCACGTATTCTTTTCCATTGATGCGATAAAAGTCATACTTTACGCTATGGAGCTGAAGAATTCCATTCCCAATGACTCATGCAACAACTTTCCAGAAACTTTTTTAGTGGAAAGTGGTTTTTTGCAAGTCGATTGAGCATTAAACAAAGATATCTTGCAAAAGATTATCGTACGTAATCATCAATATATTTCAAGTTTTTGTCCGAATTTTAAGGCTTCAAATGCTATACGATACATTTCTTGTATCTATCTCTCTTACGTGAAAGAAGTTTTTCAAAGTGGTAGAAGATCTCAATCTCAATATAACTGTCATAACCGATATATATTCCACAAAGGAAATGGTGTTTCATACAGGCTTCCCATTGTGCAGAGGAAAATCATCATCTTCTTCTTCCATGAATATCAATGAACCCATCAAGTTATTTTCTTCCCTAATCAGCGATATCGAGAGGCTAAAAACATCACTAGCTGGAGATTCCATATCCCTCAAATGGTGCTCTGAAGCCATTAATCTCCTGAGGAAGATGCACTCTCATTTTCTTCTGTTTTTTGAGAAATATCACATGCCGGTTTTATGGGATGGTACAGATATCTTGGAGGAGTACATGAAAGAGACATTAAATCTCCTTGATCTATGCAACTCTCTAAAATCAGCCATTTCTGGGATGCAAAGATACAGGCTAATGGTCGAGTTTGCTGCAGGAAAGTTGCGAAATGGTGGGAATATTTCAGATGCAACTACCAAGATCACCGAGATTGAGAGATTAGTGAGAGTAAGAAGATTTATGGAGCTGAGAAGTGGAAAGATATGAATTTGTTCAAGACTGAAATGCCTAAAACTAAAAACAAGGATAGCACTATCTGTTTTATCTATGCCATTAAAAGCAGCATGAGATTGGTAGGCATGCTGCTTTTTTCTGCACTGCTCTATCCAATTTCAATTACAATGGATAAGGAAGTTTACAGGGTGTCTCCTCAGCTAAAATCATTCTCAGTTTCAATTGGGAAGCTTATTGGTTGCTTCTTGAAGGTACTTGAGGGGGTCAAGGACAAATCAATGCCAATTTTGGTTGACAACAAGGTTATAGAGAAGGCAGTGTTGGATATTAAAGCTCAGGTTTTGAAGGGAAAATCTGTGGATCAAGAGAAGCTTATCAATTTGCTGAAGCAAAGCTCTCTGGCTCTCAAAGAAGGCATGGAGATGTTTGAATCTGTAGTGGATGAGCTTTTTGAAGAGGTTCTCAGGGGAAGGAATGAGGTGCTGGCTATGGTTGATGTTAATTAGTGAGATTAGATCTGGCTGGTGTATTTTGATAAAACGATGAATAAGAAGAGTTTATGAAATATTGTACATATATATATATATATATATATATACTCACATAATTTGCTTTAATATTTTGAGGTTTTGAGACAATACAGAGTTGGATTCAGTGGCAAAATCAGAAATTTGTTTTAGGGGGGGCCAAGTAAAGCTAAAACTATAACAAAATATTTTTTGTTCTATTTCTAAACAATTTTTCTTGCGATATAGAATAATCTGATAGTAAGATCTAAAATAAAAATAAAATACCTTTAATACAATTTATGTATTAAAAAATTATATGATGCCAAGAATAATATATCATTAAAATAAAATAAAGACACTCTTACAAATATATCAAACAAAATAAACACAAAATGTCTAAAATTGTAACTTGCATTTTTTTTTTAAAAAACAAAATCAACAAGTATTGAATCTAAGTCAAAAATCTTAACTATTTCTCTTTCAATATAGACAACTAAATTATTTACTAGAAGAGGGAGGCCAAAATAATTATATAGAGAGGGGGCTAACACAAGATGATATTAATATCAACCTATTAAATCATAAAAAATTAATATGTATATTTTTTTTCAAACTTTGGGGGGGCCATGGCCACCCCTTGCCCCTTAGTGGTTCCGCCGTTGGAATTTGGATTGCTATACAGTTACCCACATTCCAAGTGGGAGGAGATAAGAAGAAAAACAACACTAAAAACCTATGCGAAGCACAACAATACATAGAAACTACGTGCACCAACGACTACTGCATTTTTCAGAAGGAAAACTTAGTTGATGGTGCTGTTAGAGCCAAATACCAAGAGAATTTAGGAACGATGCGTTGATGGTGGAGATGATAGACAGTCACATTTCTAAGTTTCAAATTTCTTAGAAGTAAAAGGCAAAAAAAATAGAGAAATGAAACAAAAACTATTAGGCCTATACTGCGAGCCAAAATAGGTTAAAATTAAAGAATGGTTGAAAGAATCTTAGGGGCAACAATGGGGGACATGCATGCATGTTGGTGGCGCCACATGGCATTCACGTGTGCCATTGGCGACACGTGATAGCTACGCATTGGCAAAACTGACAGGAACAACAGGAGAGGAGGTGGTAGTGCTAATGGTGGTCTTCATGTACATTATTGGCAAATGATCGGAACGAAAAAAGGGTAAAAACTAGGAAAAAGAAAAGGCAAAGAAAGGAAAAGGAAGAAGAAAATCAAGTGGAAATAAGGAGCAAATGACACGTTGTTACTCAAGTTTCCTTGGAAATTGATTGGGAGTGATTCCCTTTGGGCTAATTTCTTCAAGAGCCGATATTTAAGTAATATGTCACTTTTAAAAGCTGCTCAGTCTCCTCGGGGTTCTAGTTTTTGGAATAGTGTGCTTCATAGAATTCCTTTAGTCTTTAAACATGGCCTCTGGAAGATTTAGGAGGGTAAGGTCAACTTTTGATTTGAACCTTGGCTTCCTTCGGGTGTCCTAGCTGATCGAGTTCAAGAGATAGACTCCCCTTTGTTTCAGATTTGTGATTCACTTTCTCCATGTGGGTGGAATATTTCTCGTCTTTCTACTTTGGTTGGGGCTAATTTATGTAATGAAATTTTGCAATCTAATATTTGGATTAAGCAAGGTCCAGATACTTTCATATGGGCACCTTCGTCAAATGGTAGATTTTCAACTAAGGGGGCTTGGAATATTCTAAGACTACATTCGGATACTCCCTATTGAGCAAAGTAGAGGTATTCCTAGTAAAATCTCTTATATTGCTTGAAAATTCTGGAATCATGTGCTACGTATTGATGCTAATATTAAAAAAATTGGTATTCACTTACCTTCCTGTTGCAATTGTTGTGTGGATAAAGGGGCTATTGAAATGGAAGATCATTTGTTTGGGAATGACTTTTTGGCCGAAAAAATCTAGGAGTTTTTTTCCAAGAGGCTGGAGGTGAGATAAAGGAGAGGTCAAAGTATTTTTTATCGAGTTTCTCTTTGGTGGTCGAAAGCTAAAGGGTCTTCTCAGTTGGGGATAGTGCGTGACCTTGTTCCGACTATGATTATTTCAGGACTTTGGTTTTTCAGATGTAAGATATGGAGGAGGGTAAATTCACTTAGGAACATATTGTGTCGGCTATTCAAATGCGGATTCAGAATGTGTTTGTGGTTCCTATGAAGGTCAAGCCTTGTTCCACTTGGGACAAAGAGTTGTTGCAGGGCATTAAATGTCCCATCATTATGCCGCAAATCACTATAGCCAAAGCATTTGCTTGGCAACCTCCTAATTGTGGTTTTTGGAAATTAAATGTAGATGGTTGTTCGCTTGGAAATCCCAGGTTATCTGGTGGTGGTAGTGTGGTTCGTGATCATAGTGATAATTTATTTGCAAGATTTTCTCATCACTACCAAACTCAATCCAATATTATAGCTGAATTTTGGGCTTTAAGAGATGGTCTTAGACTTTGTAAAAATCTGGGCCTATCGGATATAATAGTTGAGACCAACTCGATGATGGTGCTTTCCTGGATTCAATGTGGTAAATGCTCTCATTGGTACTTATGGGACTTTTGGGAAGAGGTGATTGAACTTATTCGAAATCTTTTTTTTTTTTTTTGATAAATAAAACAACAAAACTTATTCGAAATCTTAACTGTCACATTTGTCATGTTTTTCTAGAACGCAGTATAGTTGTAGATTTTTGTGCCAAAGGAGCCCGCAATTTTTGTATGGATCTTTGTGCTCATAGTCTTATTCCTAGAAGACTTAAAGGTTTGTTGTGTCTTGACAAATACTCTTTACCTTATTTGAGACTAAGAATTGCTTAGTGCTGGTGCAGCAGGCTGGTGATCTTTCTTCCACGTTTTGTCTTCTTTTCTTGTTCTTTGTTGGACCTATTTGGCTAGATCATTTGGAATTTGAATGTCTATGCAGGTTTTATGCATGTTTTTTTTATACAGGTTCTCTTTGCTGGGTTGTTCTATAGGCAAATTTATTTCGATTTGTTTAGATTTAATTGATTTGTGTAGAACTGAGTCCTGTTTTTGTCTATTTAATATTGTATAGTGCTTGAGTTAGTCTTTTTCTTATTTTGATGCCTATGGTTTTTTCTTGATTATTTGTAATCTCTAGGCATCTGGTTGTAACCACGATATTCTTCTATTATAAGTGAGAATTATCAATAAATTTAGAGTACCCATACTCTTCTTAAATATATATATATATATATATATATATATATATATATATATATATATATATATATAAAGTAGAAATAAGAAGAGGTAAAATAAAAAGAAGAGAAAACTAGGAGGGGAAAATGGTGGGAATAAAAAACAAAGTGAAGAAGGAAGGGAGGTTGGACTTTGAGAGACTTTTCTTTCGTGAGAGATGATAGTCATGCACTTCTCAGCTTTACTAACATAGCAAGGATCTACTCCTTTTATGCTCTGTGTCTTTGGAATATCGTGAAAGCACCTTTAGGTAAAGAATAGTTTGATGGAACACAAGGTGTGGCATCTGTCCAATTTTATGGACCTAGCACTCGAATATATGCCTTTTATGAATATTTTTGGCCAAAAAATTCTTAAAAAGTATTCGATTTTCAAATTTTAAGAATTCCACCATTAAAGTACTATTCACTCAATCATTTCAACGAAAAGAAAATAATATCTTCGCAATTCTAATTCCCTGAATTTTCTGACCAACCAAACAATATCTACAAAATAATTCACATCTTTCTTGAAAATGCCAAAATGGCTTCTTTTTTTTCTTTTTTATGGTAATCAACGCATATTAGGCACTTCTCCTATTTATCTTTTACCGAAAGAGGAAAAAAGTAAAAACGAAAATCTTCCTCGTTTTGCTACGATGAAATGCATTCCATCTCAGCCCATTAACATCCAATTAAACAGAGGCCACCAACTCCAGGTGCAAATAGCTTAATTAGCACTCGGACAAAACTACAAAACAAGACAAACCTCCAAAAGTCTCGCACATATTGATTAGTCGACAACCAAACTCAATATTTCAATTCCATCAAAGTACGTTTGAAGAGGAACTTCTTTCCTTTTCGTCGAACCAAGACCCGTCGTAGTGGCAACCACAATTCGCATAGCCTAGGCCACGTTCTGTGATATCGAAGAAAGCATTCTTAGAGCCACCTACTTTTATGGCCAAGGCTAGTGATATAAAAGATCCTCTTAGAAGGTGTTGTTTTATTTTCAGAGAAATATTTGGTCTATAAATAGATCTTACCAAAAATAAAAAGGTTTAAAAGTATGATATGCTTGATTGTAAAACTCTTTTATTGTCAAATAAATCCAACGTATCATATTACAGTTTGTTAACATACTTATCACAACGACTCGGAGTAATATAACTTGAGCAAGGATCCAACACTTGAAACCATTATACCTGACAGTCTCTGGAACTTCATTGTACTAACCTATCCGAAAAATGAACTAAAAAACATGTCACTTTAGTGTCAACCTTCACCCTCTAAGGCTTCGTTTGGTTCCTTAACCAAACTCATCTCATCTCACTCATCATTACAACTTTTTCAAATCCCAACACAAAATATAATAAACAATTCAACTTTTTCAAATTTCAAAACAATAAAAATATTCAAAAATAATATTTTAACAATATTTTATTATCTAAACTCAACTCAACTCAACTCATTTCAACAACCAAACGCACCCTAAAAGATAGAGCTACCAAATGGAATTTCACTTTTCACCCAGAATATAGGTACAATGAATCATTGTGACCAAACACAATCAGAACTGCAAAATCACTAGTAAAATTGCCCAATTATAATACAAGTCAGAACCACAAAATCAAAATTTCTTGTAAAGGCAACAATAAACTCGCCATGTAAGTGGGAAGGGATGTTGTCGGAGTGGCATAGAGATACCGGGTGCTTCGCTTGCATCCAAACAAAGCAATGAATGGAAAAGAGAAAAACAAAATGCATACAATGTGGCTAGAGGAGATTGGAGTTGTATGTTTCTAATGAGACAGACATTTGAAAATACTGCAGAATTTTGACCTCACCTCAAGGGATGACTGCCAATAATATTCTTCATCCGCTATAGGCTTTCCTTGCACTGGAATCGCAAAGTTCATCTATCACATCCACACGCAGCACTTCTACAACATGTACAACATTACAGGGCATACTTCACGGAACATTCAAGAAGTGTGTGACCAAGCACAGCGTAAAGATACCGACTTCCTATTCAAAATCATACATTTCACTCGGTTGCACTTTGGCGAATATTCCGCTTTTCCTCTGACCTGTGATGAAACAACTTAGCTATGGCTCTCCTCTCACAGTCCTGCATAAGGAACCAAACAAAATTGTTAGATCCACATTCGATCCCCTTTTACCTTTTCTTTTACTATGCGCCCGTGAATAATTCTTTCAGACAGTCATTATGGCTTCAATTCACTTCAAGGGTGATTAAATTCCATAGATTTATTAACCTTGAACATATTAAGATGAAAAGGTTTGTCAGGATTCTCCCTTCTCAACTTCTGGTATGTATAAGCAAAACTCAGTTGATCACGAGGAGTGAACCGGTCAACTTCATTGAACCAAAGGCAGGAGAACAAATTTGACATTGGAGTGTGTGCCCTAATGATAAAAGATCCTTCAGGTACATCTGCAGACATTGGCAAATTATGCTGTAAATTAAAGGAGGAAGTATATGTATCAGCAAGTTTTGGACAATTAATCTTATGAAAAAACATACTGCTAGGGAGAAGCTTGTTTGGGTCCGAGGCATTAAATCTTTTCAGTCCATCAGCCTGGTAGAATGCAAATTGTTCGTCGATGATAGTATGGTTGTACTTGTTCAGTTTCTTGTTTTGCGAAACCTCTTCCCATACACAATGCCGGTCATAATGATTAGAAATTGCATATTCATAACCTTTTCGCCACAAGAAGTATTCCAAGATCAAAAGAGGGTCAAATTGGAGACGCAATTTGCTGTCCAACCAGATCGAATACCTGAAAATAGTTTAGATACAGAAGATCAGACATGAGTGCCCGGGCAATTGTACTAAATGTTAAGAGTACTCCCCACATGAGTTGAGTGTGTAATCCTGAATTAAACACTATAAATATATATATATCTATATATATTACAGAAAATACTTATGGGTGTTTGTAGGTATTTCACTTGATAATCAAACTATTAATATAAAATATTGGAGTTAACTATGGGTATAATCAAAACCTTTATGCAATTAATAAGCTACATATATTAGTGTTGATTCATTCTCCAAAACTCACAGCTTATACCAGGTTAAAACCGAGGCACACTTATAACATTTCTTCTATCGGTAGACACAAATTTTATTGATTAAATTGATAGGCATAGCACAAATGCTTGGGACATACACCAGAGCGACACCTATGTATTAGTGACCACTGATAACATTTTTTTGCTCATACCCAAAATCATACCAAGTTCAAGATTTACTAAAATATGGGAAACAAAGATTGTATGGGATTAAGATTGTCTAGATTTCTTAGGGTAATCCACTTTGTAGATTTCTTTCAATCAAAACCATTGCATTCAAATTTAATGGTGGGCATTTCTCCACACTACATTTAACACTTGCAAACTCAAATATTTTTATCTTAATATTTACCATGTTTAGCACATTGAATTTGAATTTAAAACTAATCTATAACACCCGCAGTCTGCTCAGGGTTCCAATGCTGACATGACAAAATCTCTATCATTGGAATTGAAAGCAAGGATTGGGTTTTAAAGAAATCCATCCAGTTGATTACCCAAGGAAATCTAGAGGATCTTAATCAGATTGTATGAATATGGACTATGAACATATTCTATATATCATATAAACTCTTAAGAAGACAAGATCATCAAGGAGAAACGAATTTCATTATGAATTTATTCCAGTACTTTTCTAACAAAGAAACAAACAGATGATCTGCATAGCAATTGAAATAAGGACCACATGATTTAAAATAATTATAAACAGGACTCAATTTCCATCATTGTTTTAGTTGTGTCTGCAGTATAGAATATAGATGTAATAATCAGTATCATGTGATCCATGATATGTTGACACGTGTATAAAAGATGCAAATGTAGATCGCCACTCACAAATTAGTACAGCAACAAGCTATAAGGACTACAGCATTTTATAATCAACTGTATCACTAGACACAACCTTCTGTAACACTTCTATTAGTATTACTAGTCCCGTTCTTACCTTGCAGATGGAAATAGCCGATGAGGCAATAATTTAGGTATTTTTCCCACCCTTCGCATATCAGAATAAGGTAGATTCTTCACGACCACAACCTTCCACAAGCCAATAAAACCCATTCTATCTAGCACTAGACCTTCTGAAGCAAGTGTTTGCAAAGTAACTTCATCCATGAACATAACAAAACATACATTTTTCCTTGACAGTCGAGTCACCTGGAATAAACAGAAATTGAGATCATTTACAAATCCAAACCACACTCTTGATGATAAAGATCATAGCACAGAGATATATATATATATATATTCTGATAGGTATAAACTCGTATATATATATATATATATGTGACACTCTGGAAAGCAATAGAATTTAAATTGACCAGATGTAGCTCAAAAATCACTGTAACCTAAGAACCTTAGATAATTCCATCCATTTATCTAATTCACAGATCGTAAATGTGGAAAAAAAATTACTTCATTTGGCCTAAATTAATGTCAACATCTGATTACTAGTTTCATATCTGAGATGCATAACAATATACCATGATTATTGTAGAAGAATGTGATTAGTGCACTTATAGGTTCCCCAAGGCACATGGTTTGAGTGATGATGAAATTGCACACAACCTGTGGTTCCGAGAAAAAGCATAGGCAGGTAAGAAGTCCATTTGATTTTGCACTTCCCATTGACCATGCATAATGAATTTGAGGTTAGCTACCAGCATATGTTCACTTGAGTTGATAGGAAATTGGTTTAATTATTTCATATTAACATGTGTTTGTCTCAAGAATTCTCTGATTTGCTGAACATAAAATGTGGATTTTGGCCCATGGACATTTTTTTAATATGATTACTGAGTGAGTTTTTGTGTGTGATTTAAAATAATTTCCAGATTAATTTTTTAAGCGTCTCACTCTCTTTATTAGGAGTGATCCTATAAGAAAAAAGGGAGGTTAAAATCTCCTCCTCCTCCTTCTTTGCCTCTCACCAATGCTCCTCCCCATTCCGAAAGTATTCTTGAAAGCTGCTAAACAGCCATGAAATTCTGTGACTAGACGATAAACCCAAACCCCAGTCTTACACCTACAAGAACCACTCAAACCCATTATGACCCTACTGCCAGCAATCAATTAACTGATCATAACCACCCTTAAAATTTTGCTAGAGCCTGAAAATTCCAGCAACTTGTATTATAAAATTTCTTCAAATGTTTACATCAAAGCCCAATTAATCCATTTCTATATCAAGCATTCAAAACTTTTATTCTAGTAACCCTAACCCCGATGATAATAATTCTTTTAACATAGCCCACCATGCAGGCATTAGCAGACAGGTTTCCAGATATGTTCCACATCAGTTTTGCACCAGAACAGATGATCCCATCTCTCACTACATTCTCATTAAAGAAAATAAATTCTAAATGCTTTAGTATTCGTTTTATTGGCACCAATTGTCCAGAACAAAGTCCTGACTAATCCCAAGGGTGCACCTCAGCAAGGAGTTTGCTGCAAGTGCATATCTGGTAATTCAAGGGAAAATTCCCCCAATATTATGGCACCTAGAAAACTTTTGCACTGAAGGGTTTGAACCTTAGACCTGGAGGGAGCATACCACCAAGACCAATGGGAGGTCTGTTAATTCATCTCACCTCATCTAATCATTACAGTTTTCTCAAATTCCCACAAAAAATATAACAAACAATTCAACATTTTCAAATCCCAAAAAAATAATAATATTAAAAAATAATATTCTAACAATATTTTATTCAACTTTCATCTCAACTTATCTCATCTCAACTCACTATCCAAACTTCCCCCAAGGCTCTTACCACTTGAGCCAACCCTTAGAGGTTAATTTTGAATGCTCTAGTATTATCACCTAGAAATACATCTTGGTAGACAAAGCAAATCATTAAACCCTAATTATGTGTTCAATGGAACCTATACATCCAACATTCCTAAGATGAGACTCATTAGAGCAAAATTATTTTGTATGCAAATATTTTTAGGAGTATTTTGTCAATATTGAGTCTTTTTATATAAGTATATTACTTAGAACCATTTTCATAGGCCTTATAGACTTTAAATTGGACTCCCATTTATTGTTAGCATGAAGGTTGGCCCTTTATGGTTAGTGTGGTATATTTTGAGAGAGCAGAATGCACAGATCTTTGACGAAAAGGAAGCTTCAGTGGTAGAGATGACAAAGATTTGAACCCAACTCCCTTTATACATGGACAGCACTCATGATACTTTGATTTTTTGAGATTTTTTTGAATTGTTGTATCCTTCTTGTGTACCAGTTTAGGCCCCTGCGCTTTTTAATAACATTACATCACTTGAAAAAACAAATCGGCCACCCAATTATAAAATGGAAATGATACCAATCAACAATCAATAGAATCTCAGATTTTGGTTTTCTCTCATGTGGTGTCTCCTAGTTCTAAGTTTCTAACCTTGCAGAAGGTGTATTATGGTCTAACTTTCCCTTCAACATGCATAAATCTCTAGAATAAATATTTTTCCTCGAAGAAAAATAGCAAAACATTAAGTTTTCTCACTTGAAAATCAAATAAAAATCGTGTACCGTTTTACCAGTCGGCGTCCTCAAGTGATCTGAATTTCCAAAAATGCAAGAGATCACAGCAATGTGGCATTTACTGATGTAATTTACATCATCTTCGGCCAAGTCAAACCCTGTGCTTGGGGATCCTTCGGGACCTTTAACAAAGCCACAATTTATTTTTTGATCACGTGCGAAGAATGAATTTTCCCTTTCTTCAAGGCTCTGATGTCCAGCAAACCTAGGATCCCATTGCCCTTGTCCATTGGGATTCTCCTCTACCTCTGTGTACTGCAAGGTAAACCTAGCAAACTTTCGACTTTCCAAAGGCTCTACAAGCTGTGCAGTCGAGTTTAAGAACTTCATCTCACAAGAGCCTAAAGTAATTAAACATTACATGTTAGTAGGAATAAAACCAGAGTATAGGGGTGCAAGTTCAGAAAAAAGTGACATGGACCCAAACCATTTGCATAAAAAGACAAAACTGTTGCCAAAATACTTACGGCGCTTTGCTTTCCTCTTTGAATCCGACCTTGTCCTTGTAGACTGTTTTCCATTGGCACGAACACGTCTAGATTTTGTTTTGACACTATCATAATTCCGCGTGTCAAATGAATTAGTTGACTTTTCTTCCACCTCAGCCACATTCTGATTCTCGTCTCCAGCATTAAGACGATCAGATGACTCCCTAGAGTCCCCGACATCTTCATTGTGTGAATCTGATTCATCAAAATGGTCCCCTTTCCCATGCCCGTTGTCATCATAGTCTTCATTTCTACCATCGTGAAATCCAAAACCATCATCATACTCATCATCAATATCAACCACCTCAGTCTGCCTTTTCAAATCCTCAGCATCAAATAGCTGATGTGAGTTACCATTTTCTGAAGATGTTTGCCCCACATCTTCTAAAGAGGCCTTGTATTGTGCTTCATAAACTTTCAATTCACTACGCCCAGCTTCATTGTACAATCCAACGCCTCTCCGATCTGAACCATTAGTAGAATCGTCAAGAGAGGACTTCTTGTTTCCATTCTTCATTTTCACCAGAACATCACCCTTATCAGAAGCTTCATTAGTAGCAGCCTCACTAGAATGCTCCACAACATCCTCATTGTAATCTTCATCCCTTCTCCTATCATCTCTATCCCAATACCTCGAGTCCCGGCCATGCCCTACTGAACCCTGGCCAAACTTGAGAACTTTATACCTATTTGTCCGTGTCACATTTGTTAGGAAATCATCATTCTTCAATCCTTCATTCTCAGCATTACTTACATCTACACAAACACAAATAATCATTCAAATGTTTAGATAATAATCAGACTCCTATAGTCAGTACATAAATCAATTATCTACCAAGGTAAAATAATCCATGTGAAAGAAAAAGCTCATACAATGACAAAACAATCCCGTGTTTTGATGTTCAGAATGGAAAAATTACTACAAATTAGGGAGATTAAATCCATGAAACTCCATTTGATTGCCGAGAAGAAAATGTAGATGGCAAAAATAGATGAAGAAAATTAGGCGCTATTTAATTACTTAAACTTAGGCATTCTATTGAATACACTCTTCTATATTTGCTTCAATATAAAAGACAATCTCCTAGATTTTTCTCCATAATAAGTTTTTTTTTTCTTTGTTCTTTACCTATTTGGTAACAAAGATGGTGCAACAACCAAATCAAAGGTGGTTGTGGTGGTAGTGATGACAAGAATGAGTAGCTTAGGGCCAAAAATGATAGGTGATGGTGGAGTAATGGTGCTGTGAAGCTGAAAATCATTCTGGCTGTGTCATGTGGGTGGGCATCAAGTTGGCAGTAATAGCGGAAGAATTTATATCCTCGAGTGGGCTTGATAGTTTCGACATGGTAGCATAGACAACTGTCCTCTTGATGTGATGTGATGATTTCATTCGTTGCGCAAATGACGATAAACAAAAAAGAATTAAAAAAAAAAACACATACATTCATAGATATGCATGTCATTTCAATGAAAACCTTAAAGAATGAGAAATGGAGAATATTCAGCATTCAGCCACGAGTTTTGAGCAGCCATAGAATTTTAAGTCAATTCTAATGTAAAGTTGAATTATTATGATTATCAAACAAAATAGAATGTTTGGACTTGAAAATGAGAGCTTATCAAATCCACTTGAAATGAATGAGTGCTTATTTTGGTGATCAAACAGCCCCTTCATATTATAAACCTTGCATCTATTTGGTTATCAAACAACCATTTGGCCAGCACAGGTGAGATTAAATTAAAAGATGCTGGAGGCAAAGGGTTAATGAAACCCAAAACAAATATCCATATGAAATTCAAATTCCAGTTTTCTTACACTGAAACTTCTTGGCAACCAGAAAGGCATGTAGTGCGATACAGAAATAGAAACAAATGCACACATCAGAAAGGTAGGAAAGGAATTGAGAGTACACAGTTAAGTTTCGGAGTTTCCAATCCAGCATACTAAAAATATCATCCGCCAATTAATCACCAAGAAAAACAGCTGCAACTGCCAGAATGGCTGGTAAGGAATTGAGCATTGTTTGGCAGCAAGAGCAAATGTCTCGAGATAATCAATACTACAGAGAAACAACATTCAAAAAGTACACTGAAAAAAAAAAAAACAATGAAACCGCGGTACGAAGAAAGTTTCCATCCAGTGGTCCAATTATTCGTACACCTTTTTCAGCAAACAAACAGATCAAACAATCCGAATCAAAATGCAAGGAAAAAAACAACATATAAACACATGAAACACACAGATCCGTTCTCATTTTCCTTTTCCTGCATTTTATCCACGGTGACCATACAAAGAAAGCGAACAAATCCGCCGTGGTTTCCCCCATATTCTCGACAGCGAAAGACCGAGAAACTGACCTCTAGTGTCACTGGAAAGGTAATAGTACGCCAAGACGGTTACGATGAGCACCAGGGACAGGATCAAGATGACGGCGCCGAAGGAGACGCGTCGGCCCCAGTCGGACCGAGCCGAGCGCCGAGACCGTGACGGCTTGTGCGACGGAGCGGCGCGAATCCCGATGGAGACTTGATCAGGCGTGCCGTTGGAAGAAGAATGGTGGAGGAACCTGTCCGCTCCCGATTGCAGCCTGTGCTGAGCCATTTTAGCATCGTACCACTCTCACCGCAGAGAGTGTGATGGTAGTGAAACAGTTTTATCGTTTATAAATAATATGATAATATTTTTTTTTTGTAAAATAATTACAAGTAAATAAATAAGCAAGCAGAGTGCAGAGGATGCTTTGATGAATCGGCCGGCGATGGATGCCCGGCGAATTTTGACGATCGTAGATTTTCTAACAGCGACAGAGAAGGTGACGTTGTAATGTTTTCGATCTAGTTTCTTGTCTGTTACCTGCTACCTACTTGCGCATTTATTTTTTGTTTTTTATTTTTATTTTTTAATAAAAAAACTCTATTGAAATTGATTTAGCTATTTATGAATAAAAAATTATCAGTTTAATTTCTGAAAATTGATAGCAGTAATCGTGTAAGTCTCACGTAATTTTAAAAAAAAAAATAGATAAATTTAAAAATTACATAAAAAAATATTTTTTTATGATAGATTTTAGGTTTTTTTTTTTAAATATACAAGATTTGTACATCTTAAAAATATATCTAATATTATTTTTAATTATATTTTACAATTATTTTATAATTTATATTAAAATTAATTTACAATTATGGAATAATTCATCTAAATTCATAGCACCAAAATAACCGGATAAAATCAGACAGATCTTAAGATGAAAAAAAAGGAAACTATATATTTTAAAAAAATAAATATCATTAAATTTATAATTAAATTAAATTTATAAAATCATTTTAGGTTAAATACTCATTTATTCCTGAATTTACACTTTTATGTTAACAATTTTGATAAAATAAATAAATAAACTTCGTGAAGACATCAGTTTGATTTTTCATTTTGAATCAAAATGATCATTATTTCTATTTGCCACTAATAAACTTAGGAAAATAGTTTAATCCAAACGAATATAAAAACTTCCTTACAAATTGAGATAAGTCGTAAAACTCTTTTAATATTAAAAATAATATTTTTTATTATAAAATATTTTTCATTGTACAGCGGAGTCAATGTATCCGTATCGTATCAAGTCAATCTACAACATAGTTTTCATAAGGGCCGGTGATGTTGCATCTACAGAAGCTTCTACCGATTTTTTCCGGTGTAATTTTTTTTTAAGACATTCTTTAAACCTGTTTAAATATTTTTAAAAATAAAAAAAATCATAAAAATATTAAAAAAATATTTCTTTAACCATTAAATAAAAAATAAAAAAGTACAAAATATGTGTACAAAGCTTCGATGGCTCTGCCCGGCCTGCGCACGAAGAGCCCTGCATACCATAGAGGGCTTGCACATTCCCAACTCCAATGCAATGGGGCTGAAGGAGGCTACGACTAGGGTCCACACCAGCCAATGGATGCTGTGGAGGTGTTGCTTTTATCATTTATTTGTCTAATTTTTTATTTTTTTAGTTTATTAAATGATTAATGAAATCTATAATCTTAAAATATATAAATTTACTTTACTATTTTTTTAAAAAATAAATACATATATTACTCACATAAAAATTAAGTTTTTTAATAATAAATCATACCATTTTTTAAATAGAATACACGAAATTTACATATCTTTCTTTTTAAAATCTAATTCAAGATTTTTATATCTTTTCATTTGTGAACATTTTTTTAATTTTATTATTTTTTAAATATGTGCCTTGCCACTTGTCAATGATTGTCCACAAGGGAATTTTCATTAAATTAGTTGACAAAAACATGTAGTAAAGATTTCAATGACAAAATTATGAAATTCAGAAATTAGAATTTAGAACCATAAAGACATAAAGTTAAAGAGTAATGATATCTTACAACTTTTTTATAATTATTTTAAAACTCATTTTTAAGCAATCAATAAAATTATGCCACTTCGTTAAAATTAAATTTTAATATTATAAAACTATCATCCATTTCACGTAAAATTGTAAAATAATTATATAGTTTGGATTGGAAAATACTTCCAACTTATCTCAATATCTAAATACAATAGACATAAATATTTTTCAAGTTTAAATTTTTAACTTTTATATCTAATCATTATAACTTTCTCAAACTTTTAAATAAAACATAAAAAATAATTCAATTTTTTTAAATATTAAAATAAAAATAATATTATAATAATAGTTTAAATTTATTATATTTTTATTTAAATTTTTTTTCTCTTTTTTTAAAATTTCATAAATATCTTAATTTAAATTATTTTATTACTATTTATAAAATATTTTATTATTATTTATAAATCATCTTATTATATTTCAGATTATCATTTTTCAAAGTTATAAAGCCGCAAGAACGAAAATACACGTAAAAATTAAGGTAGATTTTGAAAACACTAGAACATAACGAGACAACAAAAATTCTGACAGGAAATCTAGCTTATAGGGATTTTTAACCAAATCTGAAGACCGACTTTCCAACCCCAATTAAGAATCTGACAGGAAATCTATTTTAAAGGGATTTTTGACTTCCTGAAATAAATTGGTTCAGTATGCTTCTGTCCCGATGTTCGAGTACTGGATTCACTGCGCCCAAACTTGGTCCCATTCGCCATTTTTTTTTTTTTTTTTTTTTATAAATCAGTATACTCGGTATGAATTTAAAACAAAATTAGTTAGTTAAAATTAAACAATCTGAATTGTTTAATTAAATAAGTTGGATTAAGATTAACTTTGTTAGATATTAAATGAACTAAGATCCAGCTCATTATCTAAAATAAAAGAAAGAAATAAGACAAGTAAGAGATAAAACTAAATATTGTTCATTGTTATACAAAAATATTAAAGGATATAAAATGAGTAGGAATTAACTACTCTAGAAAATAATAAATGCCCCTGTAAAAAAAAAGAGAATGTCTGCAAACGTGGAGCTTGGAATCTATACTCTCTAGGGATTCTCTCTTTCTCTTCAGATTTTTATTGGGATGGCATCTTCTTCAATCCTATTTTCACAATTGTGTTGAAAGCTATTTGAGGTCATTAGAAATATAAAATCACGAAACATGGTGGATTTATCCTTAAACAACTGGTAAATGTATGACTTTATACCGAATGACGTAAATGTCTGTGTCTCTCTATTTATTTACATTTTATGTACTTTATTTACTATTTAAGTCATGGGCAAGCATCCAAGCACCAAATCAACACTCATGCACCATCTTGAATCATTCGACTAGATTATTAGGCTTTGATCCTACCAAAAAATCACATTAGTTGTTAGCGCAGTCTGTGGAAGCAATTTGTCGCTCTCCAAACAAAAGATGGGTAACATGACCCAACAAAAACTAGTTCTCTACAAATGAGGCATTGTCCTCAACAAAGGATTACAACAAGAAAGAATGAATATAGTTCCAGATAAAAAAAGGAGCAGTCTAGTGAAACCATGATAAAACATCTACAAAGATAAGTCTCTTGTCACTTTCTTCAAATAAATCATGTTTATTTTACGATTTAAAGTTTGAAGCGGCAAGCGCATGCAAGCAATGCACATCCATGCACTGATGCACACAACGTGCAAGGGCGAGCATTAAAGTCGATCCTGAGCAAAAAACATTGCGGTCTAAGCACTTAGCCCACCTATGCACTAAAGCTCCAGCTTGTAATCAAGCTTGCCCTGAGCAACAAGAATCATGAGCGAGCAATGGAGCTCGCCTCAAGCAATGTGAATGGCGAGCATTTAGCTCGCTCTCATTGCGAGCGAGTAATGAAGCTTGCCCCAAGCAAAGAGCATGGCAGGCATGCAGCCTACATGTATCACAGGCTAGCTTCATTGCTTGCCCCCAAGCAACCAACGTGGCGAGCACTCAGCCTGCTTTCATCCCGAGAAAGAAATGAAACTTGCCTCGAGCAACGTGACGTACACGTGCCTACGCATTTTCCACGTGCCACGCTCTGCACGCTCGATAGAGTTCTTATTTTGGTTCTTTTGCTCATCCTTATGCTATCTGAGTCCAATTTTGATGAAACAAGACTCGTTTCCAACAAAATCAGGCGTTCTAGACACAACAGTACTGTTTGTTTTGTGATATTCCACCTTGAAGATCCTGTACTTGCATTTTATATTTAGAATCAGTCTAAATCCATGGAGGATTCAGCATCAGGCGCCATGATAAAGCTGACTGCCTCAAACTACAGTCTTTGGAGACCTCGGATGGAGGATCTCTTGAACTATAAAGATCTATCTGACCCCTTGAAAAATGAAGGGCAGAAACCAGATGAATTTATTGATCAAGTGTGGAAAAATATGTACAAGAAGACTATCGGTTAGATTAGGAAATGGATCGACCATAGTATCTTTCACCACGTGACCCAAGAGACAGATGCATATAACATCTGAAAAAAGTTGTAGAATATGTATCAAGCTAAGACTGCTCGAAACAAGGCCCTATTGATGAGACGGCTTGTTAACTTAAAGTTAAAGAGCAACACCTATGTTGCCAAGCACTCTAGCGAGTTTCAAAACCTAATTAACGAGCTTGGTTCCATCAAGTTGAATCTTGGCGATGAAGAACAAGCCTTACTACTTCTCAGTTCATTACCAAACAGTTGAAAGACGCTGGTGGTTTTCCTAAGAAACTCTACTCTAGATGATAAACTTACCATGACAATGGTTAAGGATGCCTTGTTCAATGAGGAGAAAAAATACGAGCATGAATAAATTTCATGTACTTGTCACCGAGAGTAGAGAAAGACCTCAAGGTAATGATAGAGGGAGAAGTAGAGTCAGAAACAGAGAAAAGTCTCAACCACGTGGAAAGTCTAGTAGTAGCAAGAACCAATAGACGGGTAACATGAAGTGTTACCATTGTGGAAAAGAAGGCCACATGAGGAAAAACTGCCGCAAGTTTTTAAAAGAGCAAGGTCAAAACAGTAAGCTGAAGAAAGAAGGTAAAACTCTTGTCACTCTTTCGGGAGATGTGGCAATACTCTCCATCAGTGACAAGATGTGTCTACACGTTGCAAGCCACGATGTTGAGTGAGTTGCACCATAATGTTGAAGGATGTTCGACACATTTCTGACCTTCGGCTCAACTTGATTTCTGGAACAGCCCTTGATCGGCAGGTCTATGACAGCTACTTCAGTAAAGGCACTTGGAAGTTATCACAAGGTGCCATGGTTGTCGCCCAAAGACATATTTGCGGTACATTGTACAAGACCCATGTGAAAATCAGTTTTGATAGCCTTAATGCAATAGAAGACGAGGCATCACCGAATCTATGGCATAAGAGATTCGGACACATGGGTGAGAAAGGGTTGGATACGCTTGTGAAGAAGGCACTCATCAAAATTGCCAAAGGAACAGCGTTAAACCCTTGTGAGTATTGTTTGTTTGGCAAACAACGTAAAGTCTCATTTAATTCCTCTACGAAGAGAAGATCAAAGTTGTTGAGTCTGGTATACTTTGATGTATGTGGTCCTATGAAAGAAGAGTTATTGGGAGATAACAGATATTTCATTACATTAATTGATGATGCTTCACGAAAGGTCTGGATATCTGTTTTGAAATCAAAGGATCAGGTCTTCTAGCACTTCAAGAATTTTCACACCCTAGTGGAAAAAGAGACGAGAAAGAAGTTGAAGTGTCTGCAAATGAACAATGGAGGAGAATATATTTCCAAACGGTTCATTGCATACTACGCTGATCACAATATTCAATATGAGAAGACGGTCCCATATACCCTTTAGCACAATGGTGTAGCCGAAAGAATGAATTAGACCATCATGAAAAGAATAAGATCCATGCTCAGTATGACCAAGCTACCAAAGCCATTCTGGGGTGAAGTTGTTCAAGCTAACTGTTACCTGATCAATAGATCATCTTCTGCACCATTGGAATTTAAAGTTCCTGAGAAAGTTTGGTCTGGAAAAGATGTCTCTTACTCTCACTTGAGAGTGTTTGGATTCAGAGCCTATGCACACGTATCTAATGAGCTGAGACAAAAGCTCGATGTCAAGTCAATTCCATGCATCTTTATTGGATATGGAGATGAAGAATTCGGATACAAGTTATGAGATCCAGTGACAAAGAGAATTGTCAGAAGTAGGGACGTTGTGTTCTATGAAAACCAACACATAGGAACTGAAAAACTTCATCAATGTCAGTAGAGCTTAGTTCCTATACTCTAGATCCTGCACCATTACAGTTCGCCACATATATATAAGGATATACAGGATCTAGATTCAAAAGCAGAAAAAGAAACTCAGGGTGTCAAGCAGGGGGAGCAAGAACCCTCTCCACCAGAAGCTGGTGTACCACCACAAGGGTTAGATGGTGATGAATCTCCTTTGGTTAATGAAGCTCAACCAAGAAGATCGGCAAGATGCCGCCTACTGATTCCATCGAGGAGATTTTTGAAATCAGACTATATTATGCTTACTAATGAGGGGGAGCCGGAGAGCTTCCAAGAAGTTCAAACTCATGTTAATAGAAGCCTATAGGTGTAGACAATGCAAGAAGAGATGAGTTCTTTTCAGAAAAATCAGACTTATGAGTTGGTGAAACTTCTTGAAGGAAATAAAGCCTTAAAGAACAAATAGGTTTTCAAGCTGAAAAAAATGGTCAAAGAAAGCGGATAAAGCACAAGGTCAAATTGGTTGTCAAAGGATTCCAGCAGAAGAAGGGAATCGACTTTGATGAGATATTTTCGCTGGTGGTAAAGATGATGTCAATCCAAGTCATATTAGGATTGGTAGCCAGCTTGAATTTGGAACTTGAACAGATGGATGTGAAGACAGCCTTTCTCCATGGAAATTTGGAGGAGGAAATCTATATAGAGCAATTAGAAGGGTTTGAAACTTTAGGAAAAGATCACTTAGTCTGCAAGCTAAAGAAGAGTCTCTACGGCCTCAAGCAAGTGCCAAGGCAATGGTACAAGAAATTCAACTCATTCATGATGAGTCATAGTTATAAGAGACTTGTTGCAGATCAGTGTGTCCATATTCAAAGATTCTAGGATGACAAGTTTGTCGTACTCCTTCTTTACGTTAATGATATGTTAATCATTGGTGAGGATATGTCCATAATTAACAAACTAAAGAAGGAACTATCCAAGTCCTTTGACATGAAGGACTTAGGCCCAGCATAGTAAATTTTAGGCATGAATATTGTTCGTGATAGGAAAGTTAAAACGTTGTGGCTATCACAACAAAAATATGTTGAACGGATAATCAAGCATTTCAATATAGGAGATGCAAAGCCAATCAATATTCCACTAGCTAACCACTTCAAGTTGAACAAGAGCTCATGTCCCGCTTCAAAAAAATAGATTGAAGAGATGGAAGCCATCCCCTACTCTTCAGCAGTAGGAAGCCTGATGTATGCAATGATTTATACCAAACCAGATATTGCTCATGTTGTAGGCATGATAAGCAGATTCCTTTCAAATCTAGGAAATGGTCATTGGAAAGCAGTCAAATGGATTCTCAAGTACCTGAAAGGTACATCGAAGATGTGCTTGTGTTTTTTTGGGGGAGCTAAACCAGTTTTGGAAGGCTATACAGATTCAGATATGGTAGAAGATCTGGATAACAGGAAATCTACTTTGGGATTTCTTTTCACCTTTGCAGGAGGAGCTGTCTCTTGGCAGTCCAAATTGTAGAAGTGTATTGTTTTATCTACAACAGAGGCAGAATATATTGTCGCAGCGGAAGCTGGGAAATAGATGTTGTGGATGAAGCGTTTTCTCTAAGAACTAAGGGTTAGTCAAGAAGACTACAAGGTACATTGTGATAGTCAAAGTACTTTAGATTTGAGCAAGAATTCAATGTACCATTTCCACACCAAGCATATTGATATCCATTATCATTGGATACGTGAAGCGATGGAACAATAGCTGTTGAAACTCGTAAAGATCCATACGAAAAAGAATCTAGCAGACATGCTAACGAAGTTGGTTACAAGTGAGAAGCTTTAACTATGCAGAGACATAACTGAAATGGATAGCATCTAGGTAAATGGGCATGGAAGGGGAGAATTTTTGAAATCTCTGCCCAAGCAAGCAGTCCACAATGGCTGCTTACTGCTCAGCGGGTAATTGCATTTGCAGTTACAAATTGAATGCAAATCAAATGCATTCATACAAGTGAGGTGCCTATAAATTGAGGCTCCTAGTGAGAGTCTTAGACACGCCAAAGAAGAAGAGAAAAGAGAGAGAGTCAGGAGAGTTCTGAGAGAAAAGAAGAGAGTTGAGTTGAGTGGAGTGTGATCATTCTCCTCTGTAATATTTTCTTATGTACCACTATTTATTAGTGAAGTTATTTTCTATGGATGTAGGCAGTTGCCGAACCACGTTAAATTCTTGATGTCACTGTGTGAGTGTGTGTGCTCTTTTATTTCCACTTTTATTCATTCTGCTGTGTCAATTTTTCCCCAACATAAAGTTCCTTAAAACTCTACAAGGCTCTAAAAATAATGGGCAAACAAGAACAAGGAGATAAAAAGTTGATAAACAACACTTAGACGTCATGGGATTAGCAATGAGTCCCAGCACATATAAGAGAAACAAAGAGAATACGCAAGTGGGACAAATCACAACAAAGATAATTAGCGACAAACAATCTCCATCAAACAAAAATTGAAAGCAATAACTACATGGCCAAGGTTTGCCTCTCTCAAACTCACTATTTGAAATTTATTTTCACTTAAAAACTTCATTTTTTGAAAATTTTCCTGTAAAACGCCTCAAATCTCAACGGGATTTCCAAGGAATGAATAAGTAGGAACATGAAGCTGGATAAAAAACATTGCTAGATTGTCTTTAATCAAAACAAGTTCGGACAATTCAGATATCAAACAAGAGTCCTAGGATGAATAAACAGAGCAAAGAGTATGCATAAGCAGAGCACTATGCCCATTATTCTCAATCAATGACAATCAGCCCCCACAGACATAAAGATTAGAAGCCAGGCCACCTGACTTGGAGCACCAACTGCGGGGTCACCCTCAAGCGTCACTCAAGCACCTAAACTCTCTATCTTCACTAGAACATACTGCACTAAAGCGCTTATTCAGGCGCCGAATCTTCATTATCATGAACTAGGGCCGCCCTTGAGCCTCGTCTGGGCACCTCAAGCCGTCTCCACACTCTACATTATTATATTTTGGTTTTATGATATTTTAATTGTTTTTTTCATTTAATATAATTTTAAGATATTTATGAATTTTACATTCTAAATTATTTTGATATTTTTATTATTTTATAGCCATGCAGCATGCGTCAACATGGCATGTCACATCCGTCTTTTGTTAGATAATTGGATATAAGGTCCTCAACTAACACACCCCAGAATTACTACCCCTTACATAACGTCTCATCCAAATGACCAATTTTAATATGTTCACCCTTACCTAAACTTCAATTCTGTTGTGCACTTTTCATGATTTTTTAAGTAATAATTAAATTATTCTTGTTGACACATTTTTTGGCATAAACAATAAGATCGGATGACCCCCTCTTCCCACATAGTGATTCTTGATCGTGATGTGCTTGAAATGCTCATTTGACTTGCTTAATAATAAATGACTAAAAAAAAAAGAAGAGAAATATTTATGTGATTTGGCGTTAAGACTTATATCTAAGGGTCGTGGGTGTCAAATCTACTATAAATATGTTGAATATAAGCCCTCCATTCTCACTAAGCTCACTACAATCACACGCATGGAATGCTCTAGAGAGATGCTCTAGCCGCACTCTAGTTCTTCTTTTTCCTTCCCTCAGTCGATCCCGGTCCCAAAGGAAGCAAATCTCTCTCATCGTTGCCTCTCCCCTCTCTTCAAGTCCATTTTCTCTGTTTTATGTTTTGTCCTCCAATTTTATTTCCAATAAAGCCTTATAGCTGAAAACTCTCTCTTTTTTCCTTTCGCTTTTACATCCTTCCATATCGGACCTTCAATCCCACATGGATTCTTAGGACTCGTTTGGATAATGAGATAATATGAGATTAGATGAGATGGTTTTAAATGAATTGAATAAAATATTGTTAAAATATTATTTTTTTAATATTATTATTATTTTAAGATTTGAAAAAATTGAATTGTTTATTATATTTTGTATAAAAATTTAAGAAAATTGTAATGATGAGATGAGATGAGTTGAGATTGTTTCTGTATCTAAATAGGACCTTAGTAGGCTTTACAGTTTATAGTTTATACTCTAAACTTATTTTACCCCCGGCAACTCTTATGAAATCAAAATTACAAGACTAATTTGATTATTATAATATACATTGTCCATTAAGTCTCGATTGAATTCATTTCACGCCACCTAATTTTTCAATCTTAACACTAATATCTTAATGAGACTGTATATTAAAACTAAAAATTGAAATTTGGGGTGACAATTGTCAAAATTGTTTACTCAGAGGGCAAATGGCTAAATAGTTGATAGTAAGAGAGGTTAATCCAAAGGTTCAAGTGTAATTTCTTCAAAATTGGTCATTTTAGGCCTAAAATAACATTGAGGGTGTAACCTTCATATTTGAGTACGAAGAGTCGAAATTGGTAATTTATAGGGTATATTAGAAGAAGAATGACTATTTCCTCTTAGCCTATCTATATGTAGGAGGTAGGTTACAATGCTACCACTTTAAAAGCTTAATAAAAGTCTTTAAAAGCAATTAATTAAACAATGGCAACTAAAAAAAAAAGCTCTCATCTTTGTTTTTTCCGTTAATTAATACCTGAAATTTAAGAAATTCTAAAATAAGTATCTCTGAAATTTTTCATTAAAAAATTAACTTCATGCCATGTCTAAGTTTATAACTGGCTAACACAAGGTATCAATATCCATACTAGCCAATCAAGGACTGACACGTAGCGTACGAATGCCGCAAGTTAATCACGTCGTTAATTTTTTTTTATCGGTAAAATTAACATAAGTTCTAAATTGTAGAATTTTTTAAAGTTAAGGTGTCAATTCTTTCTTAATCGAATTGGATGGTCTGATGCAGAAAGAAATAGACACGATATTAAATACTCATGTAAGGTCGACTCTACCGTTAAAATGCATCAGGCGCGCCGCATGCAATACGGAATATTATATGATCTACATGATGTATCTATCTCTCTAAACCATCAAATTTAATTGAGTAATTGGAGATGATCTCTATTTAATTGTAGATTAATCCCTCGTTTCTTTTGTACCTTACTTTTTTTATATTTACATATTTTTTTATATGACTAAAATAACAATAATAAATGGGATGTGATGCGATGCTTAGTCAAAACAGAAAATAAAGAAAAATTGCTATAGTATAACTCATTATTTTAACCACATTTATTTTAAGGATCATGTTACAGTCAGGACTCTCCCGCTTGGAGCTATCGTTAGTTATGAGATATTTTTTTTTTTTTACTTTTTCATACATGTATTTTTTAATATTTTAAAAAAAATGATAATATTATTAAAAATATTTTTTTAATCACTAAGTAAAAAAATTAAAATAAAAAATAAAAAATCACAACGGTAGAATAGAAAGATAGAATTCTACCACAGTGAGAGTAGTATTATCATTACAACAAATAATTAAGAATCGTTATTACCAAAGACAAGGCAGTCAATTGGCATGGCGTGGGTTGATCTTAGGGAAGTTGGTGCACGATCAAATTAAAGCACTGCCTTCTCCTTTATAAAGTCACTTTTAAGCTTTCGAACCCATACGCATTTCTCTTATCTCTCTCTCTGTCTCTCTCTACCGATTTGGCAACTCTTGTATCCTGAGAAGTGAGAAGGCTGGAAATGGCTTGCACTCAGACAACTCTTGGCCGGCTGACCATAGTTTGCTTAATTATCTTAGTAATACATGAGGTAAGGTATCCTGTATTACTGTTTCTATTAGCCATGATCTTTGCAATTTTCTCACCAAATTAGCTGCTATTACATGTAGTAGTCTATAAAATTATAGAAAGTTCGAAATTAAAAGGCAACAAATTGTCATTGTCATTCTTTATTTTTTGAGGTTTTTGAAAATTTTGATCAGATGGAAAAATGCAGTGCAAAGCAATTCATGGTCGAAGCCAACATGATAGGTAAGAATATTATACCTATGTAAAGGACATGTTTCACACCACCAACCATATGGATGATCTGCAGCAACAAGGGAATGGCACTAGTTGCACTGGATAAACTCCGATATTTAAGTCAGTAACAATATGAGAATAAGTACTACATATAAAATAAAGATGATGATGTTAGTTACCGCTCATGGATTATTTATAGAGGGACATGGGCCTGGTGTATCCTTCATATCCCACGTAAATCGGAGGAAGATATCTCCTACTTTGTAGGAGTTATCCTCCTTAGGACGATCATGTATAACCGAAGGCAAGATCTCCAATTCCATGGGAGTTATCCACCACGTAGCTACGGTGATGGGCTTGACTTGGGCCTACTTCTCAGTCGTGGGCCTAGACAATTAAGGGTATCCAAATATCCCCTCCAACTTAATTGGTTATTGTTTTTTATAAAAGATATCAATGACACTCTAAAATGTAACAATGTTTGGCACCTTTGTTCGAAGTGGAAAACATTAAAACATTGAAGGTTTCGTACACCTTCAAGGAATTGTGGGTATTGTATTTTGCATTCCAAACTATATGTCAAATTGACATTTTTCTCGAATACTACAAGAAAAAAGATACTTTACACTCTCAATTAAAACCGATAATCAAGATTATGCCACATCACCTTTTTTTTTTCCATCTATCTTCACTCTAAGAAGTGGATATATAGAGTAAAAAATGTAAGGTTTTTTAGAATGATTTTAGTAGTTTGGAGTTTGAAGTGCAAAACTTCTTATAATTTTGAGTGTGCAAAGTATATCTTTTGCAAACAACAATCAATTGACACAATATTACATCCTCAAACTATAAAAAAATGTCACTTTAATTTACACCATTCATTAAAATCTAATTATAATCAAGATTATATCATGCAACCGATTTTTCATCTCTCTTAACGGTCAAACTTACATGAGGTCACACACCGTACGTAAGTTCTTGGTAATTAATGGAAGGGGAGTTGTGTTAGGTTTTGATAATTTTGGGTATAAAGTGCAAAATATATGATACTTTGATGGCATTAGGTATATTTTTACATTTATATGATCATTAAGGCGTATTAGCAACAGCTTGGAGAATTGTATACATTATCAAAGAAGAGTAATGCTAGATACAATTTTAGAGTTTACAAATCTCGTATTATCTCTTTAAAAAAAAAAAGAATCTACCATTAAAAAAAATAATTTTTTAATATAAATCTCATATTTTTTTTTATTTTTTTTAAAATACATAAAATTTATACATTCTAAAATTACAAATATAATTTTTTATCAAAGAAATAATATTATTTTTATATCTGTATAATATACTGGCATTAATATCCATGCCAGATTGTAGGAACCGATGCAGCAAGGCATCTCGTCATAAGATGTGCAGAAGGGCATACAATACGTGCTGCCAAAGGTGCAATCGCGTGCCTTTGGGGACCTCTGGGAACTATTATGTGTGGCCTTGCTACTGGCACATGACAACTCATGTTGGAAGACGCAAGTGTCCTTAAAACATGCAAATCATAATATGGTGTTCTATACTAATTAGTACTATCATTATTATTACAAAAGCAAATTGCAGGAAAATCGCATGTCTTTATGTACATGCGATTTATATTTTTTATTTTTTTGTGTCCACTACTTTTCACACAAGAATAGAATCATCTTTATTTTAAGCAATCCTTAAACATATTATTTTCCAACTTTAGTAAGTATTCAAGCATATACATTAATAAAAGGGAAATTTGGTCATAAACCCCTAGTGTTTTTGGGCATTTGAGTACCGTCCCATGTATGTTTTTTAATTTAGTATTAGACTTTATTTGTTTTAGAAAATGAAATGAGATGAGATGAGTTGAAATTAAAGTTAAAAGTTGAATAAAATATTATTAAAATATATTTTTTTAATATTATTTTTATTTTGAGATTTGAAAAAGTTAAAATATTTATTTTATTTTATGTAAAAATTTAATAAAATTATAATAATGAGATGAATTTAGAGAAATTATGAAAACAAACGAGGCGTTAATCCTTGTGCTATTAAGTCTTTTGAATTTGGTCTCTCCGTAATATTTTCTGTCTATCTCAATTAATGGATGACGCATTTCAGTGAGCCCGCCTCGTGTTAAATTATTTTTTCTTATTTCAAAATTCAAAATAAAAATAAAAATAAATTTAAATAATCTCTTTTGGCACAAGAATAGAATCATCTCTATTTTAACAAGCCATCCTTTAACATATTCTCTTCCTCCTTTGTAGATACTCAATAATATATATACATTAATATTAAAGAAAAGATTATACATAGAACGAAAGGTTTCTCTTTCTCCCATGTTCTTAAAACAATTAGGGCTTAGACACGTGTTAGCAAATAACACAAATCACATAACACTTGCTAAAACTTAAGTTATTATGTTATTAGGTTTGTCTCTAATTAATTGGTTTCGGGGCTCATATTGGGATGATCCTTCATTAATTGAATTTTTGGGTCCATATTAGAATTGTCCCTCAATTAAATTAAAGGCTAAATTATGAGTTTTAACAAAGAGTAAATACTTTGATAAATATTTATCAGTACACATACACATAAATAAAATTTAAAAAGTTATGAGTTAATTATAAGCTGACCCATTTGATTAGGTTTCCTCAAAGGTTCTAAATATCCTTGTTGGGTTCAAATAGCATGTAAGTTAACTATAACTTCATCTAGTTAATTAAATGGATCAAATTTCTTAACTTGAATTCAATAATTTTGTCTTGGGTTCTTGTTGGATGTAGGCGTGTTAAAAATACCCTCAAAATTGAACCAACTAATCGGATCAGATCAAACCGAATCAATTGTTTCAACTTTTGGCTTAGTCCAGTTAGTTTCAGTTTTGCAATTCATTTTTCCAAATTTTCAACGATCCTGGGGTTTGTGTTTTCACCTCAACAGGATTGAGTTGAAACCATATTTTTTAATTTGGATAGTGAGTTGAGTTGAAATAAGATGAGACGAGATAAGAGTTGAAAGTTGAATAAAATATTGTTAGAATATAATTTTTTAATACTATTTTTGTTTTGAGATTTGAAAAAATTGAATTGTTTATTATATGTTATTTAAACGTTTGGAAAAGTTATATTGATTATATGAGATGAGATGAAATGAGTTGAGATGGCTTTTGAATCCAAACAAGACTAATTTTTTTAAAAAAATTTTAAAATACTTTTATATACCATATATAAATATTATAAAGATAATAATTATATCATGAAATTGTAATATATTATGAAATTGTAGCTAATTGTTAAGTATAGTTAGAGTAAGAAACTTAAATTTATATAATTTCAACAATTTTGAGCAAAAAAAGGAAAAACAAATTAACAATGGTTAGATCGATCAAAACTTATCGACCAAACAGGAAAAAAAAAATACAATTGATTTTGATATCAATATTCAAGAAATTGATCGGTTCGGTTAATCAAATTTATTTCAATTTTCAATAGCATTAGCATCAGATGGACTATCTCATCAGGCAAACATTGGCTAGTATCACAATTTTAGCATTGAGTAGAAAAATGCAGTGTCTTTTCCTTACTCATGACGTGGTGGACCGGTGGTGCCTATCAGGGCCAAATCTTTTTTTTTTTTTTTCCTATTTTTGAAATCAAGGCCAAGTCATTTTAAAAGATAGGACAAATCCATCACATTACTGGTTACTCCCACATTTCAAAACACATGCCTCTCTCTTGTTGCCGATTTCCAATCCCCACCCAATTCTCTTCTCCCCTTGCCTTGATTCAAGCTAAAGCCATCGACAGGCGCAAGCTCATGCCGAGATCCATACCCAGTTGGTAACATGATCATGTTGTGTCCACATGGCTTGGAAAGTTATTAATTAATTTCCCACCACTACTACTTAACTTTAGAGAAGTTAATTAACCTCTCATGTGAAAACTCTTTAAATAAGAGTTTTACGTATATTAAATTAAGGAGTGTGGAAAAAGTATACGTACAAAACAAAAGTTGATCTCCTCTCTCTATAATTTCCTAGAGAAACCATATATATCTCTTGATCTTAAAGCGTGAAATTTTTTAGGAGATTCTAGTAGCCTCCTAAGTGACTTAGAGGTACAATCACAACAAAAATAACGTGGGTTGTAAGATGAGCAAAGATCCGGCCTTTGGGAATTCCTCTCCTTGAGGTAATTTGAATTAACCTTATTTAACATTGGTATCAAAGCATATGCTGCTTATTTTCACTCATATGAATATGATTACATGTTGTTTGATATTTTGGAATGAGTTTAAAAGCATGTAACTAATGATATGCCATGATCATTTGTGTTTCGGATTTTTCATTAGAAGCTATGATATGACATGTTTAAGGTTGAATTATATACATGAAAACATTTCTTATAATGTCAAAAACATGTCTCTTAATTTTGGTAAAATTTCGTTGCATATATAAGAAGAAATCTGAAACCCTAATTTTACAGTTCATGTTTGGACTGTGACTTTGAGCCAAATTTTAACCAACCAAATATTATTTTCTGGAAATTCGTTTTATATGGTTAGAAAGCTGGGTTCATAAGATTTAATTTGACATATCATATGCTTAATTCGGACTTAGTATGAGCAAGTTATGACCGATTGAAAATAGATGGTCGAAATCGAGAAAAACCATAAATTTGGATTGAAGAAGGAGATGATGAACAATAATTTTTTTTACCAATCCCACTATCGCTTACAAAGAGTGTGATCTACCCTTGCACTAGGGGTGCATTTTTACTCACTTAATCCATACACATACACATTAAGATGACTGATTTGTGTTTAGATATCGAAAAATACCGTGAGTAGCAGAGGTGACTTACACTCTCCTTTGTAGCAAGTGAAGCAGAGGCAAGACAACCTCAAGAGCCAAAATGAAGATCACACGCGTAGGAGTGTGGGGTCGCGTGCAACTACTTTTGGTGTCCAATTTTTGTCACGTGTGGCACGTGTAGTTTTGTATTTTGTTTAAAGTTGATTCATATATTTTTTTTAGGCTGAGTGTAACACCCGAACCCAGCACCAAGCCCACATTCTAAAAAAAAAAAATTGGGTGCAAAATAGAGATTTTTTATTGGGCTTGATATTTAGGGTAAAATATTTAATGGACCAAGTGAGATCTTTTTTTTTTTATTTGGGAATTGACCCAAAAAATTTACGGGATTAGTTGGGCTATCTTAGCAGTTGATTACGTGGGCTGCTTTAATCGACCCACCCTTTTTTTAAGACCCAGACCCGGTTGCTCTAATTAGACCAAGCATCCAAAACATTTAGAAACTCCCCACCACACACGACTCCACCCCCATACACATGCACGTTTCTCCTGCCCTCATCTCTAGGTCTTTCCTATCACCTATAAATGCACATATCCCTCTCATATATTTTAGAAACTGCCCATTGCCGCTAGCCATTGCCTAACCTCTTCCTTGTTGCACCTCTATAGCCCATTTCTCTTCCACACCGTGAGCCCTCCCTCCACTCAAAACCATCGTGTAATAGCCCACTGTCCAGCCCCACACTCAGCCTCTATATCACAGCACAACCACCCCAAATAAAAACCACCCAATGTGCCAAGATCCTCCACAATGCTGCCCTACACCACTATTGCCCAGCCATAGAATATCACCAACGGTAGCGCCCCTTTTCTGCTACATCGAAATATAAAAATAAAAACCATGCCGCTAGCCAAGCCTTCACGTGCACCACCACCGAAAGCCCTTGTTTCAAGAACCCAAAATAGAGAATTAAACCACTTTTCCCCCCATCTTAGTCTGCAGCCCGTGACACGTCGGTGAAGCTTAACGACCCCGCCAGCCCCTCCACGTCTCCCCCACCCTCATAGAAGTGCTGCCGGGCACCTTCACGCCACCCCCAAGCTGTTGTGTTTCTCTCGGTAACCCCTCCTCCTCTCACACGCTGCTCTCTCTCTCTCTCGCGTTATTTCTCTCTCCCTCTTATCACTCATCTCTCTAAGTGCCCAGCTGCCCAGTTCGCCAGCGTCTTCGGCTCACCACCCAGATATGCTGATCTCCTCCCTTTCTGTCGTGAGTTGCACTCTCTCTAGGTGAGCATAAGTACATGTTGGCACGGTTTTATCTTTGTAATCCCAGAAATTCATTTGTAAGGTTAACGCCCCAAAGAACCCATACACATTTACGGTCAATTTCTAAAAATACCCCTGGTTATATGTTGGATTTATTTTTAATTTACTTTGTGAAGGCTTTGCTAGTATAAATATTATTACAAAAGATAGTTAGGGTTTTAAAGCATATTACTTAGTATCAGAATTTTTATAAATGAATTTCAATAGTAAGTGTTTAATAGGATTTTGAACGTTTTAGATAGGATTAAGTCTATTCTATTAAATGAAGTTTTGATTGTTACTGTAATAGATGTTTTTATAATCATGTAAAATAAATATTATTAAGTGTATGTCGATGAATTTGGGAGGTAACGATCTTTTAGGATTTCAAGAAATTTAAATTTTAGGAAAAATAGGTTACTTAGCATTTCATGTTCATGTATTGAAAAATGTGTTAGTTTCGTATATTTATGGAAATTACGTGGTAATCTTATAGGTGACGAGTAATTTTTGTTTAGCATTGTTGTGAAAAAATTCAAAAATTTAAGAAGTCCAGGTAAGCGAGGTTCCTATGTTAGATTTTGCATAAAATAAAATGAACCGATGTTGATTTTATGGAAAATGCACATGATATGTTTTGAAAAGAAATTTGAAACAAGGGTTAAATACACTTTGCCCCCTCAAACTTTCACTCAATTCACAATGTGCTTCTGAAACTAATAATTGCATCAAAGCGGATCCTCGAACTTTCAAAACTTCTCAATCTCCCATTTCGTCTACCAGCAGCGTCAAATCTAACGAAAATTCACTACTCATGTGCATAACATCCACTACAAAGATGTAATTTTTATCTAATTTATTATCATTAACAATATAAAATATAAAATAATATATGCTATCAATTAATAATAAATCATTAATCATTAAATAATTTTTTTATTAATTTATATATGGTTAATGAATATCAAATAATTTCATTGTGTACATAGATTATTCATACTTGCTTGCAACTTAGGTATAAAATAATTTTATATATGGTTAATGATTAATGATTTCTTCTTAATTGATAGCATATATTATTATATTTTTTTTTCAACGAATTAATACTTTTTTTTTTAAAGAAAAAACTTTATTCAAACGCCTCACTTACGGTGAAGGAAAACCATGAAAAAAAAAAGGACCACCAACACAAACTTTCACCCCGTCCCATGCAAAGACTAACCATAATGAATTGACGCTAATCCCATTTTATCCACTCTATACAAACCTCTTACCTCTTGATAAAGCTGATAATCAATGATAATAAATTAGATAAAAATTACATCTTTACAGTGAACTTTCGTTAGATTTGACGCCACTGGTAGACGAAATGGGGGAATTGGGAAGGTTTAAAAGTTTGAGGGTCTACTTTAATACAATTATTAGTTTCAGAAGCATATTGTGAATTGAGTGAAAGTTCGAGGGGGTAAAGTGTAACTAATCCTTGAAACAACCTCAGCTATTTGTTCTGTATTACTCATAAAATCTGAATGAAAGAGAAGAATATATTTTTGTTATGATTGGTGTAGATATGAGCAAATTTTTGACATTCTATTTCTGAACAATGTGAAAAAGAGCGAAAATGAAATTTAAAAATCTGTACATGTGATGTGAAGATGATCTAAATCTGTTTTTAAATATGTGAAAATGATATGAAATTGTTCAGTACTCTGTTTTGATATGGTGTGGCATCTAAAAACCTTTGACATGACTTTTTGCTTTTGTTTCTGGTCATGACGCAATGATTCTCATTCTATTTTGCTCTGATATATGGCCCTATCATGGGTGATAAATAGTGGCATCTGGTACTATCATGGGTGATATTAGTGACCTCTGACCCTTCACGGGACATAATAGTGACTTCTGGCCCTGTCACAGGATATATTAGTGACATTTTACCCTGTCACGAGATATAATAGTGACTTCTGGCCCTACACGGAATATAATAGTGGCCTCTGGCCCTTTCACAGGATATAATAGTGGTCTCTGTTCTAAATGCAATTGTTTTGGTATCATGGTCATTTATGTTCTGTTTGACTTTTTGCATAATGTACAACTCTACCACGGGGGTTAAATATAGTCTCTGTTCTGATATGATGATATGATATGATATTATATTATAAGATGATAATGTTCAGTCATGTTATGTCAAAGGAAATTTTTGAATATGAACATTTTGAATAGTCGTTCTAATATTCTAATAACATGTAATTGGATCTGCATTTCTGAAACTAAAATATTTTGTTCTGCATTCTGAACTCCGTGAAAAGGCTCATGTTTACATATTAGTATATGTTCTTTGCTTAATGAGTTATTGATAACTCACCCTTTATCTCTGCAATATTTTCAGATATATTGAATATTTCAGCTGAGGATCAAGAGTATGGATCATGGGTGAAATGATTTAAGCATAGAAGGTCTATATGAGTATTGAAAAATTTTATTAAGTAAATTTGTTGTGCTCTGATAATGTGATATGTTGGAAGGTTGACATTTATATTAAGAATTTATGGTGTTACTAGTTATTATTTGAGGTAGTCAAGTTAAAACAGTGAGATCTATGTTTAGTTGAGATATTGGAGTTTATATGTATATTGTGATATATGGTTTTAAGTGAAAGGTAGTAACTCTCCGACCACATATGGGATTGAGACCTTACACTGAGAGAAAAAAAAATTAAATTATTTTTATTAAAATGGTTAAAAAAATAAAATCAAATAAAAATTAAAAATTGATATAAATAAAAATTATTTTTGGAACACTTGTCATATTTCCTCAAGTCCAAATTTTTATGTTATATGAACATTTATATAGATTATATTTTAGTTGCATGTATTGAATTGATATTGTTAAATACATATCCATATTGAATACGTGTCCCTAGATTTGATGACCTATTAAACCATTCTCATTAGTTGAAAATGTGGTTCTCTATCCATTGAACCATCATGCATATCACTATGATTGGATATTTGAACTCATTTTTTGTATATATCAAAATGGATAAAGTTGACATTGGTAATTTGTTGGGCTCATGTGTAATGTATATATTTATTTTTATGTGAATGGATAAGGTGTAGCTTATAAGTATATCAATGACGTGGCATCCTCATTTATTTATTATTTTCCTAGAAGTTTTGTAGTAGGATTTACTTTGGAAATGTAATATTGGGAATGTAATTTCATTATTGAAGCCATGTAAAGAGATGTATTTCATGTCTATTAATACTTTAAAGTCACCTTAACATGATGTACCAAATTACAAATGAGGCTTCGGGTGGAGCGTATACACAATGTGTTTAGCGTAATGATTATAGATTTTTTATATTTGATAAATGGATTATATGTGCATAAGTTGAGTATTTTTTTAAAAACTCCTCTATAAATTTTATTCAAAATTAATTAGATATAGTATTTGGACTTATATAGTAGAAGATGATTACTAGTTTTTGTGAAATTTTCAATATTACTATGAAGGAAGGAATTCCATGGTCTAGTTAGATTTTGGAATAAAATTAAATGTGTGCTAATGTCAATCTCGTGCAATGAATGTAGTGATAATAGTCATGAATAACGTAGTTGCTGACCTTACTAAAGGAGAGAAACTAAGAGCTCATTTATTTTCGCAGATGAGATGAGATGAGATGAGATTTTTTGAGATATGTGTGAATAGTATTAAGATATGTTGAGTATAGATGAGATAAGATGAGATGAGATGAGATATGTTTGTTTATAGAGATAAGATGAGATTAGTTTTGTTTTTTTAAAAATATATATTGTGGTGGGACCCATAACTATTTATATTATTTTCAGTTGAAAAGACGTGAAGCCCGTCCTTTTGCTGGTGCAGGAACAACATGAGATGATTTCATAAAACTATTCATGATTGAAGGCCGTGCATGCACAGTAACAACAAATGCAAAAATTTTGACTCGGCGTTTCAATGGGTGTTTATGTGCTCTAATTGTACAAATCAGTCACAACAAGGACCAAGGTCAGATCAACTTTTTTCAAACCATACAAAACAATGCTGGATCAAATCTACTTTTTTTTCCGGTGTAGTAAATTTCATAAACAGTAATAAATTAAAGAGAGATGAAATGAGATGAGATAAAATGAGATAAAAACTTGTGTTTGTTTTCAGAGATAGTTCGAACCATACAAAACTTAAAAAAGTTTTCAGAGTTTTTAGTTTCATCCCTGAAAACAAATGAGCCCTGAATGAAATCAACTATGACATGTGGCATAGGAAAATCCAATATCTGCTTAATGAACAAGAGGTCCTTGCAAAATTTTTTCCATCTTATGATACAACCTGAGGAAGGGAATACTTCCCAACATCATCGTGATATGGAAGCCTACTAGGCTTTGGTAGAAAAAGATTAGTGTGCGTGCTTTACCATGTTTGAATAGCGAGCAAGATGAGACATGTTGATCATTTTGGCGCTTGGAAAGCAAGCTAGTAAACATTTTAATATTTTTGGAGTATTCAAAATAAATTTAAAGAATGACGCCTTATCTTGGCTAATATGAGATTTTCAAGAGTTGTATATAAAATATTTGCTCAATTTAATGAAGGTTGATTAAAGAGGAATGTAAGATCTTAGGCAGACACAGGATGAGTGACTATGCTAAGAAACTCAAGTTAGAGTGCTTTCGTGGCGACTAGACTTAGATTCCTACGGCGTTTGAATATGACAAGCCCAATTAAATGGAAGTTCTACTGTAATATACACTTCATACTGCTATAGAAGACCATATGAGGGAGTCATTGGATGGGTCCCTGCTCCATCACTTTGTAAGCCCTAATGGATCAATAAATTATCTATTTCTATGCCATTGAACCTGTAATTATGTCACGAAATGAAAAATTGATGTTGCTATTTTAGCATGTTTTCTTACAACCACGAATGATATGGTCTTGTGGAGCATGTTTAGAAAATTAGTCAAATCTAGTTGAATTGACATGAGTGTTTAGGGGAAATTGTTTGGATTCTTACTTGTTATTATGTAATAATATGAGGTCAAGAATTGTTTTGAGTTATAAACTCATGAGGGATTAAGGACCCTTGACCTAATGAGATCAAATAGTATGGGGTATAGACAAGATATTATGAGTGTTGTACTATGTTAGTATGATGGTGACTTAATATAGTGCTCCTACCCTTTGCCTTCTCGTCAGGTCGCACGCTTCATTTTCTATATGAGGGATAATTGATTGAGAGATTAGAATGAGATTGTTAATGGGCATAGCACCCATTGCGGACAAGTGGGAGATGTTGGTAGCGGGTATCCCATTACTCATGTTGTGTCCACATGGGTGTGGAAGTTATTAATTAACTCCCCATCACTACCACTTAACTTCAGGGAAGTTAATTAGCCTCCCATGTGAAAACTCTTTAAATAAGAGTTTTACGCACATTAAATTAAAAAGTGAAAAAAGTGTATGTACAAAAGAAAAATTGATCTCCTCTCTATCTACAATTTCCTAGAAAAACTATCTAAATCTCTTGATCTTGACGCGTTGAATTTTTTATGAGACTCTAGTAGCATTCTAAGCGACGTAGAGGTGCAATCACAACAAAAAAATGTAGGCTGTAAGATGAGCAAAGATCTAACCTTTGAGAATTCCGCTAATTAAGATAATTTGAATTAACCTTATTTAATAATAACAACTTCTACTTTTCTTTCTACTTATATACATTTTACAATTTCAATACTCTTTTATAAATATTTTGAAGGGTTGCTTGTTTGCATGGAGGCTTCGAGTAGTAGAGGTTAAAGTTTATTCCCTAAAGTTTCATCCATATATATTTCTTTAGTACATCGAACAATCTCACCAATCTATAATATTTATAGAAAAGGAAATGAAAGGAAAATGCTATCTGGTCTATCGTATTTACAATGCTAGACTATATTGAATTATTTATTGTGCACTTTTCTAATTATGTAGCCTAAGATATATGGTATTTAACTTGGAATTAATAGTTGAATATGCCGTTAGTAATTATAATATTTAGTTAACATAGATGATCCCTACATCGATGATGAGAGTTGTGGTGTTAATGTTGAGACACAAGAAGTGGTCGAAAAACCAAAGGTTCGAATGACCTTTGCGTCGGAAGATGATGTTAGAGCATATTATACGAAATTTGCTAAAAAGATAGGGTCTGAGGTGTACAAAAGAAGTTATAGACGTGGAGGATGGGAAATTGAGGTACTTCACTCTTGTGTGTGTATGTCAAGGCACAACTAAATCAACAACTTCTAATATTCTTATGCCAAAACAATTGAGATATTTGAATGCAAAAATCAATGCAACTCTTTATCTTGATGGAAGGTATACATATTTCTACATTTGTACTAGAACACATACATATATTGAGTTCGAGAAAAGCGATATTTTTTAGATGCAATAGGAAGAAGGATCCAGCTGAGAAAAAATAGTTGGGAGTAGGAGACAACATTGATATAAATGTGTGTAAAATCTTTAAATCTTTCTTAGTTCAAGCTAGTAGTTATGAGAACCTAACGTTCAAGGAAAAAGATTGCCGGAACTATCTTGATAAGGTAAGACAATTGTAGCTTGGTGAAGGCGGTGCTGAAGTTCTATGAAAGTATTTTGTCTGAATGCAATAAAAGAATGATCGTTTTTACTATATTAGAAATTTGGATGATGAAAGCCGTTTAAGGAATGTCTTCTGGGTAGATGCCTGAAGTAGGGCTGTCTATAAATTTTTTGGAGATATGATAACATTAGACACAACCTATTTGACCAATGCTTATAAGATGCCATTTGTTTCTTTTTGAGAAGTGAATCACCATGATCAATCAATTCTTTTTGGTTATGGTTTAATATTAAGTGAAGATGCATACACCCTTGTGTGGTTTTTTCAATCCTAGTTAAATTGCATGGAAGGTCAAGTTTCGATGTCAATAATGACAAATAAAGATATGACAATGCAAATTACAATTGCTACAACTTCATCATGCACATGTTTTGTCTGTGACACATTTATAAGAAGTTACAAAAAAATTTGGATCACAATCAAAATTTGAAGCCATCAAAAGTAGAGTATGAAATAAAATTGTGTTTATGACTATTTAATTATGAAAGACTTTGAAGACAGTTGGAAAACACTACCTGACACTTACAATTTACATGAGAATGTTTGGATGGAATGGTTGTATGATGATATGCATACTGTGCACTTGCATATGTTAAAACTACATTTTAGGAAGAGATGTCAACTACATAGAAAAGTGATGCTATAAGTGCATTTTTCAATGATTATGTGAACTTGAAAACTTTTTTGAAGTAGTTTGTTGAGCAGCATGATAATGTACTTAGACAAAAAGTTGGGATCGAGTTTGCTATATATTTTAGTTCCTTTCATACGCAAATTCTGCGTATAACTCATAATGAAATTGAGAAGCAACTTTATTTACTTTACACTAATGTAAAGTCCAAAGATATTTAAGACAAGTTTAGGGGATTTCTATAATATTGCCGTCCATATTTGGTTAGATGTGAAGGTGCAATGAAAGATTATATGGAGAATCTGACGAGGTCAATGTTTGTGATGAATTCATTAAAGAGTTAAATTCTCGATTTCATATATTGATGATGACGACTTTGCTATTATTTGTAATTGTAGATTGTTTGAACTTAGAAGTATATTAAGTAGACGTGTACTGACCATGCTTGATAGGAGCATTTTGCCCTCAAAATGCATTGTTGATTGGTGAAAAAAACATTTGAAACGAAAGTATACTTTGTTAAGAGTAGTTATAATGATCAAAGGATCCTAGGTGGGTGGACGAGATAAATCCCAAGCGGGACTGGGCCCTTGTCCCCCGGTGTCTAGATGTGTGCTCGCCAGCTCGCTAGCTCGCCCCTTTCTGCGGATGGGTTGGGCGGGGTTGCAGGTGGTGGAATCTAGTCACCCACCCCCTAGGCGGGAAGTAAGAGGAGAGAGAAAAATTAGAATTTTTAAATGAATAACGATACTCTTACACCTCATTTATTACTATTTTACTATCTAGTTATTATTTTCTTTTTTGTTATTTAAATTTGGATTAGAAATCTCAAAACATGACTTTCTTGAATAATTTAGAAGAAAATAAATTTAATTAACAACTTAATAATAAAATTTAATTAAAAATAAATTCAATTTTATAAAAATTGATTGAAAGAGCAAAAGAAGGTTACTTTTAATAAAATTGATTTTTTTAATAATTAAATTACATAATTACATTTGTTGATTGAATTTTTTTATTTTTAGATTTTGCAAGAAAGTCATGTTTTGAGATTTTTAATTCATATTTCCAAAAAAAAAAAAAAAAAACTAGATAGTAAAAGTAGTAGTAAAGAAAATGAAAGATATCATTATTCTTTTTAAATTTATTTAGATTTTCTTTTCGAGATTCCGTACGGCCGGTTCTATTTTAATTTTTTGAGACACATTTGGGAACAAGAACCCTAGCATCCTTTCCCTCCACTTTCTTTTTTTGATAGGTTTTCCCTCGACTTTCAAACTCAATATTCTACAATATAATGAGTACTTGAGTAGAATTTTTGTTCTTACAAACCCTCATCCTTCTCGATTCAAATCACTATTTCATATTTTTCCCTTTCCTATGGACCTGTTTTTTGAATTAGATTCCCTCCTATTTGAGTCTTCTTCCGACGTTTGTTGGAAATAATTTGTGCTTTAGCTGTAGAAGAAGAACGTTTAAATGGAGAATCAACCGATTCGGAATCACCGACTCGATCCAGTATCGATTCTGCAGATCATACAAAGCGTTCCAAAATGGGGGATATATCGAAGAAGAGGAAGATGGAGAGGAAGACAGAGAACCATGTAGAGGACACAGAGACCTCATCATCGTGTTCTGCATCGAGCTTCGATGGTGACTCTTCAAAGAAACGGCGTCGGCACCGGCACAGTAGCGATGATAAAGAGTCAAGGAGAGAAAATGAGAGGATGACAGAGAAAAGAGTAAAGGAGAGAGAGAGAAGGAGAAGGAAATTGAGAAGAGACGGAAAGAAGAGTAGGGTTTACGAGTATGAGAGGTCTGGAATCGGGTCGTCCGCTGATGCTTTGGAGAGGGCTGAGAACGATCCTGAATCAGTGCTGCGAGACATGTTCACCGAATTTCCTAGTTTTGGCAATGATTTGTTTCAGGTCTTTCTTTCCCTCTTTGATTGAATCTTTCTGGTGGCTGAATATGAAGCTGAATTAGTAGTAGATGTTTAGGTGTTTTGCTGTGAACCTTCTCTTGTGTGGTGAGGTTCCCTTGGCGTTATTAAGCATTTAGAACTTAGAAGTTGATGTATTATTAGGCTCTTATACTCAAAATAATTGTGTTATTATCTGTTTTTTAGTCTCCATGTCTTTTTCTTTCATTAGCACCGGTTTTTAACACGATTACACACACCCACACACACACAAGTTCTACACTTGCTGTCTCCATGTCTTTTCTCTCTAATTATGACCTGTAATTATCATGTTTATACACATTTAAGCTAAAACCTGCAATGAGGTACCTGATGCTTGTTAGAGAGTCTGTGTCTAGCAAACTCTGTTTCTGAAAAAAGGAATCGTATGTTGAAAATCTTTCCTTCTTTGTGACATTCGTATGACCTTTTAGTTTCCACTTAGCCGTGTTTTTTATATACAGCTTCTGCAAATGGTTGATGATGGTCAAGCTGTTAATATAAGGGGCATATCTGAAAGATCTCTGATAAAACATATAAGGATGCTTTTCCTTTCATTGAAACTCAAGGAGGATGGTGATAGAGTGTTTTTACTTCCTGAAAAGGCTCTCCCTACTTTAGAAGTTGTAGGACCCCTAATTCACTCTCTTATGGAACTTAAAGAGCAACATCTCAATAATTCAGTACCAGAAAGTGGTATACAGGTGGTAGCAGTGGATGGGGGATGTCGCCAAGAGATTTTTGAAAACATTGTATCAATGCCATCATGTGTAGAAGATGACTCTAATGCTACTAAAGGAAGGTAATAATTTACCTTTGTTTAATTTCTCACCTAATTGGATACGATTTCCGTTACTATGTGCTTTAGTCTAAATTACTGTTCTTGTCCACTTTAATGAGAAATAACCAACTTTGGGGAGATTTAGATTTAGACGTATACTTGTGTGCTGTTTCACTAATTTAAAAAAAGAAAAAGTGGAATGCATATGTCGATAATTACCTAATGAATTTTTTTCTTTGCTAGAAGTATGTTACGAGTTTTCTAACATATTTCCAGAGAAGCTGAGTTGGAGGAAGATAATGAGATTTTTATAGGATCCCCAACACTTGCTGTGGTTGTCGAGGCTGCATCAGCAAATGAAGCAGATGGCTTTGAAGAGGTATTCTAATCCAATTCCTTTGGTATATTGATAAAATTTTTGTAGCTAATTCCATGATAATTTGTAATTGGAGGTATTACTCCATTGTGATTTTTTTTAAGTGCTGTATTGGGAAAATTAAATTGACCTCTATAATGTATTTCCCCTTTGTTTTGAATGAAAATATAATTTTCCTTGAATCAACAGATGTTATGCACCCATCGACCGTGTCACACTGTTGTTCGTCAAATGAACTAATAAAGTCATTTCTGATGTTTAGATAAAAATTAGAATATGGTTCAAATGTGTAATTAACAATTAACAGATGTTATGCACCCATCGACCTTGTCACACTAGTGTTCATCAAATGAACTAATAGAGTCATTTCTGATGCTTGGATAAAAATTAGAATTTGGTTAAAATGTGTTAAATACTTTTTTTGGCTTTAAAAAAGGCACCAGCTACTGAATTTATGATAAGTGACCACTTATCAGAAAGGAAAAAAATTATGCTGTGACCGTAACTGTTGAAGGCTTTTATATTTTTTTGAGGTAGTTTATTACCAACCAGTTGGACTGTTGCACTAGTTCTGCTTAACTCCTCACAAATCCATGTTCAATTCGAAACATGGATAGTAGCACCCCTAATCTTAAGCAAGATTTGAAGATCCCTAAAAATCTTCAGACTTGTATTGACAGGTTTGGTTTTGTTTTGGTTTTGCTATGGTTCTGGTTAGGTTCTAATCAAGATTTGAGGCTATATTCTTAAGCTTTGATTTTGCAATACATAAAGAAAATACAAAGTGGAAATGTAGTATAGAACAAATGTTGTGGTTTCTTGAAGTTTTAAAGTGGTTTTTAGAACACATGTTGTGGCTGCTAAGTTGGAATGTAGTATAGAACATCAAGAGCTTGCGAGTCTCATGAATATCAATCCACTTTCATATATTTTTTTGTATGGTTGGTTTGGTTTCATAGTCATTAGGTGGTGAAGGAATGGCAGTGCAGCATAGTCATGAGCAAACTGGGCAGCATAGTCATTTGCTGCCAGGCCAATTTGCTATTTTAAATAAGACGAGCTTATGTTACCTGGGGATTATATCTATATGGCTCATTAGGTGGTATGGTACTGCAAGGCCACTTGTATTGATGTTAACTCCTAGTGTTATCCACGATTAATATGTTTTCAATGGTCTTAGTTTTCCATGCTCATAAATATTAAGTGCGTTGAGGATTCTAGTCATCTAAAAATGTTGTCCTTTTTGTCTTTACAAATTGAAGAGGTGAAGACAATGGACCCTTGAGTTTCAAAAATGGAATTTTTTTTTCAACATTGGTAGAATTACTAAGAAATTAACCAAAATGGCAGGTGCATATGGATTCTATGGAGTCAAGAAGAAAAGAAAAGAAATTATCAACTTCCATTGGCGACTGAAGAGAGACTGTGAGGCAAGGGTTGAGAAACTTCAATGAGTGCTCTACAGGGTTTTAGTGAAGTAAACTGAAGGAGGATAGTAAACTGTAGACGGGAGGCGGTTAGGGTTGCAAGTACTGAGCAACAAGGAGAGTTAATCCCGGATTAAGAAAGAGAAAATGGACTCTGTGAACATGGATATGAGCAAACTAACTCCCATGCAAGCAGCATATTTTCATGAGCGCCAAGTAGAAATCCAATATTGGTGGAAAAATCTGTTCTTGTATGGACTAATTTATTTTGGAAAAATGTTAATATCTTTTATGTTATTGTTTCGCAACAATGTTAGATATTTTGACACAAATGTTTAGTTATGTTGTAATGATTTTGAGTTTATGCTGTATGTTGATTAATCATTGACGTCACTTTATTTTGGAACAATGTTAGATAAAAATGACTATTAATTAGATAATAAAAAAAATATAACAAATATGAGCGTTGGATAAGTAAAATAAAGAATTTACAATGAAATAAAAAAATTAGTTAGCTAAAATAGCTAACATGCAGTTTTTAGCTAAATTTTGGTAAAAAATATACACTAGTCAATGCCAATGTTATTATCTATTTTCTGACTGCACTTCGAGTATTCCTAGAGACTTCTCTAAACTCCTATCTAACATGCTTAACCAAAAATTACCTTTATCTATTTAATTATTGACTTTTATAATACATCTCTCTATATTATTTAAACGTTACTTTTAAGCATAACTTCCATTAAAGTTGTAATATTATCATATCTTTTAATATTTTCAATATTTTCTAATATGTTAATGTGATTGCAATGTATCTACATAGTCAATGGATAGAATGTGATTAGATATTAATTGTATCAGTGAGTTTCAAGAATGTTTATGTCATTGTGAGACTAATAATTTGGAAAACAAAATGATATATTCATAGATAGTATGAAATTACCGTTTTTTAAAAAATTGTTGGTTCATGACCATAATTCTACCATGCCAAGAGCTCAACGGTTCTAACAATATAGCAATGCTATTGTTTTTAGGATTTGTCAAAAACTCTCAAGGCTAAGCCATGGCCTCCAATGCTAGACTGCTAGTTATTATGAATAAAGAAAGGAAGACTCGCCAAAGTGAAAAGAAGACTCGGGTTTCTAGAAGCAGTTAAATCAGTAATACTCTCTTAATGAAAAGGAAACTTGAATTTTTCTTTTAAATTTCAGGAATGAGAGTCATGTTGGACTGTGGTTCAAATATTTAGCACTCAATTTTCTTCATATTATATGGTAAGCTTCAAAAAGTTATTGTTATCTTAATTTGATGCAGTATTCTTAGCTTTTTTAAAATAAATTTCTTATTAGTTTATATAAAATATGTGGATATATATAAGTAATGTTAGATATAGTTTTAGAGTATGTAAATTTTTTACATTCATTTTGAAATAAAGTAGAGTTTATTATTAAAAGAAATTATTGTTTTATATGGGTATCATATTTATCTACTTTTAAAAAAAAAAAATGTAAAATTTGCATATCTTAGAATTGCAAATACAATATATATATATATATATATATATATATATACACACGATTGATGATCAACAAATTAGAACTTGCTTGTTCTAGCTAGCTACCTATTCATATTTCTAAAATACAAAAGCTTTATGTTGGCTGGCCAGATAGCTTTGAAAACAAGTAATAAAGTGCATAGAAGAGGAATAAAAGTAAACTTTCTAAGTAATTGAAAAAGAAAAAAACAAAAACAAAGGGGAGATTATCCTTGTATTCCACATGGTTTAGGTTTTTCAGACATGTAGGCTGGACAGAGTAGCATGGTATCTCCGTACTTCTAGGTTTCCCCTTCTGACAATTCTTAAAGAAAATTGTTGTCCCAAGTACAATAAAGAATGTAAAAGAGTAGAGCAAGAACAGACAAATGGAATAAGCCCCCACAAGTAATCATGAAACCCTCTAATTATATATATATATATATATATGCGTTGTTCATGAGGTGAGATCTAAGAAAACATTAAGGTCTGTTTAGATTGAAAATTGAGATGAGATGAATTGAGATGAAAGTTGAAAAAAATATTATTAGAATATTTATTATTATTATTATTATTTTAAAATTTAAAAAATTTGAATTATTTATTATATTTTATGTAAAAATTTAAAAAAATTGTAATAATAAGATGATATGAGTTGATATCATTTCTCAATTCAAACAGTGCTAAAATCAGAAAAAAAAAAAAAAGAAAGAAAGGAAGAAAAGGTGGACAACTTGGGTTGTCTGAGGAGACATGTCATTATCAACCTTGGTTAAGCCTCATCCTGATCGATCATATGAATCTCTATCTTATATCCCTCTAGAAGTTTGTTCAAGTCATCGACAGGCAGATGCTTAGTTGAATCTTCTTGATCTTCTCTCTCTCTCTCTCTTTTTATTATTATTTTTTTATTTTTTATGATCTAGAAGGTTTTGTTGTTTGAAAAAGGCATAGATATGGATATTATGAGAAGGGTTGAAAATGTTGTTCGAGGGCATTAATGTATGTGGGACGTCGCAGCAGCACAACCTCCAGCAATCCCACATTATAAACCGCCCCAAATACCCCCTCTTGCTTGACTCACACTATTTCTGGTTTCTCAAAGCTGCAACCCCACCACCCTTATAAGATAATATCGATGCATTTTGTTGTACCTCTAAGGTGCATGATCAACCTCAATTCACCGTCCAAAATTAAGTCACTTGTAAGGTACTTGTGCATGTTCTTAATTTTTTTTGGGATGTTTGAGGGAGAGATCAGGAGAAGAAAAAGGAAGAGTGGTGTTTGTTTGATATTGAAGCGTAAAGGAAGACCCTATTTTATTTCAGAGAATTCTAAAAACCATCCCAATCATAATTGGTACGTGAACAAGTTGCCCCTGGCCTTCTTCAAACTCGACATGTTCCTCGTCTTTACAGCTTGTTGACATCTTCACTAAGCTCCTTGGTTGACATCATGTACTTCACTATGTTCGGTACAATAATGTAACGAACGCAACTTGACAACAATAGTGAAACCAACATGTACATGACATGCATATTATGACTTGTATTACGAATAACCATCTTGTACTTCAGCATATATATGATACAACTTTTATCACACGGTATGTGAGACATTTTCATAAACACCAAGTTTGCATTAATTGTCCTTACAGGTCACCCCAAACACGAGCAAACAAAGCATTAGCATGTGAAAGAAATGGCGCGCATGAAATCCATGCAGTTCCTGATGATCTACATGCAAAATTTGCTCACTTTTGATATACTTCATAAGATTTATATAATTCTTTTGAACATTTTTTAGACTTTGAAACAAAGCTTTTAAAAAATTAAGGATTTTACAAGTTTTGTCGAAAGCTAGTGGTACCTGTTGAAACCTTTCTATCAATGTGGACACCTATCTATATATCAATGTGGACACATATGCTGGAGTCAAAGCCAAGTCGCTATAGTCAGATAGCTCCTGTAGACACCACTTTGGTATCATTAGTCATAAGTCGTGCCGTCTGACCATATATGATAGAGATAAAATCATATGATAATTACCGGCCATAAAGAGATAAATTTGACTTCCATCAAGTTCCAATTACAAAAAATCTCTATACGTGCTTAGTTATTTTACGACTGAAATGACTATATTTTATTAAAATGAATCAATTTTCATAATTATAAATAATTTTTTTCTTGTAATGTTCTAACTTTAACCAGTAAGTATGTTAATGTGTCATGTATATATATAGGAGAGAAGTGTTAGATTCACAAACAGATCTTACAATAAAGTACATGTACAAACTGATATAACTTGATATAGTATATAGAAAATGCTATTTATACTTTAATTTTACTTGGAAAAATCCTACTAATCAGTAGTCCTACACACCGCTTCTGCTTTTATTGTTTTCTTAACATGTGTGTGGTACAAGACTGCTGAGTAGAAGAACTCTTTTACTTATATAACCATACGTGTTGAAGTTTCAGTTACAAAAAATGATGAAAATTTAAAATTTTGAAATGTGAAATTCAAATTAAAAAAACACTGATAAAATATGACTATCACTCAGTACATATAATATTGTGTGTAAAATTGTACATATGTGTTGCACTACTTATAATACATTATATCTTCTTTACATAAGTAAAAAAGAGTTTTACAATTAATTTGATGCATCACAACAAATTACATCAATTAGTGAAATTTATTTTATGATATGTTTTTGTGAACCAAGAATTTCTAATCCATGCAGGTGGGGTACTCATGATCAAATTAAAATGGGTTTTTCTTTGAAATGCTATTTAGTGTTTTGTCAATTTCATTAGTCATATATAGTGCTGATGACAACATCATGAACTCAACTAGTTTTTAATGCGTTTATAAAAATTCATTCAATTTTATCATTATTTCTTTTATTTGTGTATGATTTGGTAGGCCTCCTCTTTCTTCATTCTTTCAACCATTTGATCGATCGTAAGTGGCTGCACAATGTGAACTGTGCAAATGAGTCTACAACCTGTACTGATATGTCTCCAAGGAATCATTATGTCTCTCTCATGTACAAATTACATGACTTTTTAGATTATAGTTCAAATTTATTTTGTATAAATTTCCGACTATTCTACATATGTGTGTGTGTGTGTGTGAGAGAGAGAGAGAGAGAGAGAGAGAGAGAATATTAAGCTAGCTGATCTCGTTATGGTACTTCATAAAATTGGATGATCATGTTGATCGATCTACAGAATTGTATAATTATTGTCAAGTACACAATTATAAAAATTAAATATTTTTAATTCTATCCTTTAATTATTACCAGCATGCTCGTCTTCTAAACATAATTAGGTCTTTCATTTATATATATATATATATATATATATATATTTATTAGTAACATTTTTCTTAATAAGTCAGACGATTATATAGATCTGAAAATTTTATTTTTATTTTGCTTGGAAGTGCATATAATATAAAGATCTGAATAAATATTAGTCCAATATATCTATATATATATGTTGTAAATTACTTAATTAATTCTTAAATTAATTAGCTGATCTTTGAGTCATGTAAATAACTACAAAGTTATAATAAGGCAAAAATCATAAGAATGTGGTAAAATAAATCATTTAATATATATATTTATATTGTCCATGGAGTAATTTTAAAAATACAATAAATTCAAACCACATTAATTTTCTTTGGTGGCAAGGGAGGTAATGATCTCACATGATGTATATCTCCGAAGTGGACAGATCATCCCGTAATATTGGTGTACAAATCGTCAGCACAACACAGAAACCATCTAGCAAATTGCATGCCCTAATCATTTTTTTTTTCTAAACTACTTGCTCCCATCAATCAATTCATAAGAATTGGAAAAAATATTTAACTCTCAGCTTATATATCCACCTTAATTTCAAGATTTTTTTTCCCAAAAACAAAAGTTATACAGATAATAGATATAATTAAGTAAAAGCTATGCTACTAACAAAGCTAAGAAACTACAATGAAAACTATTTACGATGATAATTGACTCATTTTAACAGGAAGTAGTCACATTCGTCGATCGTCGCAAATAATTAGTCGCACGCGTGCACACACACATATAATACGATAAATTAGATTGTAATGATCAATCTTAAATTTAAATACACCCTAAATCCATACCAGATTAATTGATATAAAAACTTGGTCAGTTTTATAGTGAACAAAGACATCTAAAGCGAGATTTCTTGTGGATTCTGGTCAATTTTGTCAATAAAATTAATGTATTTTATCACTCCTTCTTTTGGGCGTGGGAGGCCGAAGTTCAAAGCTTGACATTGCTTGCCTGCACAATTCTAGACAGCTAAAGGAATAAACAATGGCCGCTAGCACGCCAGCTGGGTCCTGTATAATTTATATTAATATATATAGAAGACGATGATCATCTAGAACTAGAGCTTTCAGAAATTCAGCGAAGAAGAATCTAGCACAAGATCAAGATATGTAGTAAACTCTAATACAACGCCACCCTTATAAATTAATAAACAGTACTTGCTTTATATATCCACTAGTACTAAATTAGACTCAACTAAAGTAAAAAATAATAATAAATATTGACCAAATTGACATATATAATTAATATATTTGTCTTGGTTTCATTATGGTTTTGTTTGGATTCTCGTAATGGCCATGATACCTGATCCTTAATTTCGTTTGGGTAATTTTCTCCAACTGAAATGATTGTTTGCTTGAAAAGAAAATCAAATATATATATATATATATATATATTATATTATTTGTATGGCTAATATATTTTGACGGTTAATTTGAGAGAGAAATGTAGCCAATGGTAAAGTGACTATCTCCAATGATATTAATAATGTACTATATATATATATATTGTTTGATGGGTATATATATAGCCTATCATGAATAAGGGGCAAATTATGAGTGATATTTAATTAAGCTATAAAATATGAAACAGAAAGGGAAAGTCGGTAGATTGTATCAAGCTTGTAATCATGATTCATGAGATTGGTGCATGCCGTGATCAGATCATGATCATATATATATGTCATATATGTATATAATTAGCTGGGGGTTGTTTGGTTTCCAAGAATGTAGCTAGGAAAATGGACTACTGCATGGTTATAATTGCTTTTGTAATTAATTTGGTGTGACTTTGATGACATGCATGCACCTTTTAGGACCATTTTTGACAAACCCTTGATGCATTATGCACCGGCCATCCAAGCAACTTCGGATACGTTTACGTTTTGATCAGGTTTTTGGCCAAAGTTGAGATGATCAGATAGTGATGGCCTGAAAACGATGCATGACTTCGACTATTGTTAACTACAATTAATATTCTCCACACAGGCGCCAGTTGATCTCAACCTAATTGGCGCGTAATGAAAGCAAATCCACAGGTTGTAAAGAAAATGATAACAGCTCAATATTTAAGCCTGATACTCAAGAAATTATCTGCTTTAAACAAGACATAAATAATATGAACCATACAAGACAAGACATGGTAATGAACATCACCGCGTTGAATTTGCATTAACTTTCAATTTGAGGTCCACAGGAAATAATGACAGGATAACATGAGGACTAGCTGTCTTTTTCAAAGAATTAGTGCAATAATAACATATGCATGCAGGGTAGCTTATCACAGGTTTTTCTCACCGACCAAAATAAGGTTGTCCTCGTAGACAAACACCCCCTATATATATATATAGCCGGCCCTACTAGGAGTTCACCAACTTGGGATATAGAAATCAGCTAGTGATTGGTGAGTGACAAAAAGTGGGACATGCAATATGGTATAATTAAACCCGTACTACTGTTCTAAAGCATTTAGCTTATGTCATTAATCTCATAATAAACTAAAAGAAAAAGAAGATATCCGAGTCCTTTTTCCTTCGTTTCTTTTTATTTATAATTTACATGAAGTAAGCCATCCTTTTGTCTAGTGGGTATATATATCGCAACTCCTTATATAGTTTAAGGTCTAGTTTGGATTCATACTTCAGATGAGATAAGATAAGATTTTTGAATAATAGTATGATTTTTTTAGTTAAGTTGAGATGAAATAGTTTGCAGTAAAAAAAAATGTTTGAATAGTGAGATAAGATGAGATACTTTTTAATTTTTGAAATTTGAAAAAAGTATAGGTCCTACTATTTTATAGAGTATCCGAATTGTGTGCACTGTTTATGTAATGTTTATGCACTGTTCATATTAGTGTTTACTGTTTTATACTGTTTATTAAGTGGATGCAGTTTTCAAAACTTAAGAAATGAAATATTGTGTTGGATAGCCAAAATTACTGTACGGTACTACTCCAAACGAGATGTTTTCATCTGTATTGGCTAATCAAACTAGGCGGCCTAAATTATATATAAGAGTAATGATACACTTGCATTATTTTTATAACTTTTTTTTTATAATTATGATTTAAAATGAGGGTATTTATGTAAAGTAATATTACTTTTATAAGTTATTTTGGACTTAAAAAATAAATATAGTTTTATATAAAATAATTGTAAAAAGAGTTATATCTCTATCGTTTTTCTGTATATAAATTACGCGCGACATTTTCACAATTCGCACCTCTCGTCTCAGCCTATTATATGTTAAATGAGTTAGAATCCTTGGCAATTGTCGCTGCATAATTAAGCTTGTTCAAGTGAAATTTGAAAAACTCCCATTTATTTAAATGTTAATTAAACTTTGGACTTTTGAGATTAAGGTGGTCGGATTCTTTTAGTACCGTTACGGTGGTAATTAGCCACCCCAAAGGCCGAATTGTTAGCGTGGTTGCATGGCACATCAATCCTAGCCAGTACTACGACGAGTTCGTGGCAGCCAACCCCCACCTTTTGGGCGGGGCCATCCACCCTAGGCTGTAAATTAAAGAGGTTTTCGCCTAAGCCAATCCATCCATATATATATATATATATATAAGAGTGGATCGTACGGCCTGCAAAACAGAGACAAACTAGAGAGATAATGCTCTAGATTCCCATAGCCAGGATACGAGGCGCTTGTGCAAGCCACACACGCAACTTGGTCGTCAGTCTCTATTGATCGATACAAAATATATATAAATATATATAAATATATATTTATATGGGTATCTGTGGCCTAGCAAATTAAGGCTGATCGTCCGATGAATTGAGGGCATTTCTCTAGATCGGACTAATGGGTGACTCTCTAGATCAGACTAATGGGTCATTCCATGAATTGAGGGCATTTCTAACATTTAAGAAAAAGAAAAAGTAGAAACAATTTGACAAGATTTGGAAAATACAAAGTAATAATTTTTTTCAAACTAGAGGAGATGAAGAAGTTCTTAATTAACGTTAGGGATGATAAACCTTAAATTCTATTAAGTCAATCAAGTAGTACTTACTTAGATGGGATAATGGTCAAGGACATATCATGATTCATGATGGGCATAAAGAACATGTTCTTTCCCAAGACATAACATGATTAATCTCAGGTACTTAATTAATACTATGCTTAATCAGCTAGCAAATTAGATAATTAATATTCCTTTTGGAAGATTATACATGCATGATATATAACCATTTTTACAATCTTTTATACAATTATGTTTTAAATAAGAGTTTTTTTTCTTTTTTGAAAAGAAAATTATTAAAGTAATATCACTTTACATAAATATTCTTATTTTAAAATATAGTGTTATAAAAAATTATGCGTGTATTATTACTCATTCTTTTTTGCTCAACGGAGTCATGTTCTTGTTAAAAGAAATCGATTTAGCTAGCTTATATAACATCAATCAATGCATGTTGTCAATCATGTCAAGTTTAGATATGAGAAAAGGTAATTAATAACGAAATTTGAATACTCAGTATATAATTGTAAGAAAGAATGATCTCTTGGCCGGATGCAATGCCAAGCCATTATATAAAAAGGGTGCATGATGTCTTCAATGGGACTCATCTGGTGGCCGTGATAGATTATGGGAGGAGAGGAGAATACAAAATGATTAGCTCTTTGATAAGGACAGCTTAGAATTCTGACGTGGCATACAGGTGTCTACATATGAGTGGTGCCAAATATGAAAGGGCGGCGCACCAAACAGACAGGAAGAGCTGGATTGTGGGGGGGAGAGAATGTCTGTGCATGATGTGTATGGTTCACTTAATAATATTGCAAAACTGTGTGGGATTGTGATGTCTTTGATAAACCCAGCATGGAAAATAAATCTTAGCACACAAAATTGCGATGTGGAGAGAGAGAGAGAGAGAGAGAGAAGGGGGGGGGGGGTGTGGTGGCGTGAAAATGTCGAACCGTCCAAAAAAACCTTTCATCTATCAGCAACCCCACGCGCAATCAATAACAACTCCCTGGTCTCGATCTATAGCATGTATATATACATTTATTATTCCTCTTTTATCTCCCACCAGCAACATTCGATCAATCGCCAACCTTGGCATATTATATACATCTTTCACATATTCAGAACTAGCTAGCTATCTCTGATCTCTATCTTCAGAAGCGTTCTGCAGCCAACAATATTACACCTTATCTGATCTCTGATCTCTTTGATCTGGTCTCCTCTCATAAACGCAGCAGCAACACGTTATTCTGTGAGTATGTTTATGATAATTGTTTTGTTTGAAAAATGTATCATGCACGTATAACATTCCAAAGTACGTACCATGTTGAGAGTTCCAGTTCTTTTAGTGCATCTTTTACTTCTGGAAATAGGGTTTGTATGTGATGTATACAAGCTGTGATGATATTTCAATGATATATAATTCCTAGTATGTGTCTGATCTACAAAGTCAGATATTTTTCCTGGATTTGGGTGTTAAATCTGCACCATGATGCAAGTATGATATATTTGGCCTGATCAATCAGATCTGAATTGATTAATGGTGTCATCTCAACGTCGATCTTAAGCTCTTTCATAAAGAATTCCTTATCCCTTTACTATTTTTGAGAGAGGCAGAGATCGATCACCATGCAGTAGTAGGCCAGCTTCCTTTTGCATATAGTGTTGTAGTATACAGCACTCACTGTGTTGAAAGTGGTTGTCCTAATTGTCTCGATCGTGTGGTGGTTGTGAAAACGTTTTCCAACATCACCATGAAAGATTTAAGTACAGGGCCTGTTCTATCGGGGGGAGTGCACTGCACTCAAAGAAACATAACACGCATGGTGCCAGCAAAAGTCAAGCTTTTCGGCCAACTTTTGTGTTCAATATACTTCGCCTAATCAAGCTCAAGATCTCTCTCATGCTACCTAGCCGTTAATTAGTACCTGTCCTTAAGATCTTTGGTGGGTTCCACTTTTGGTCTGCCATTTTATGTGATACAAAACACATGCTAACCAGTACTGTTGGCGGTCCCACAAACAAAGTTCACATCATCATCATCATTGCCATCAATAGCCTTATTAACATGCTTTACTGTAGTGGATGTGAATCATAACTACATAATATTTTCAAGGCAAAAATGAGTAGTAGTAGTACTGGAATTAACACTTCACTGCCCTTCCTTAATCTCTCACAATCATCTCTCTTAATCATGTCATTAATATTAATTACAAGCAGATCGAAGATCATGAAATGGAATTTAACATGCATGAAGGTAATTAAAAGCTTTGAATGGAACTTTATATTTCGATTCCTTCTCTCTCTTACACATGTTTTGTCTGTCTGTCTCAGGAGAAGATCATATAATAATATCAATGGAGATGGAGTCTTCATGTGTGCCACCAGGCTTTAGATTTCACCCTACAGAAGAGGAACTCGTGGGTTACTACCTCAGTAGAAAGATTAACTCCCTGAGAATTGATCTAGATGTTATTGTTGACATTGATCTCTACAAAATGGAGCCATGGGATATCCAAGGTACTTTAAAACTGCAATAATTATCCAAACGAAGATATTAATTAATTATTTGTACACCTCCTCAATATTTCTTACCCCTAGCTAGCTCTTATGATCTTATACGTATCATTGATGTTTTGAATTAAAATCCAATAAATATCAAAACCAGATTTCAAATTAACAATGCAGATGACAGACATATATAAATAATGTTAAGTACTATTCTTCATAGAAAGATCAGTATCCATATTATGGACTTGTTACAGGAGGGTCGGATATTAGAAAGAAAAAGAAAAAACGATATATATATGCTCATCTGCTTCCTCTCAAGTCAATGTTTCTTTATTACTCGAGTAATTAATCCTTATTCTAATGCCAAATACAATGTTCTGAGCGGCAGTTGGTTCATTTTGACAATCCAAACATGTACAGAAATACTACTTTTGCAAGTTGACGCATATATAATTTCATATATCTAAGTGGTTATCTACCGAACCAACAAGCAGCTGCATGCGCACTGATCTACATTCTAGAAAATGCGGCTAAGAAATTCATTTTTTTACCAAGGGGAGTTGGTTCCAATTGAATGCATGTTGTGTCGTGGCTTATTAATTTATGGGTAATTTTGGTGTGTATTTTCCACAGCAAGTTGCAAGCTAGGGTATGAGGAACAGAATGAGTGGTACTTCTTCAGCCACAAAGATAAGAAGTACCCAACAGGAACACGCACTAATAGAGCTACAACTGCTGGATTCTGGAAAGCAACAGGGAGGGATAAGGCCGTGCTGTCCAAGAACCGAATCATAGGGATGAGAAAGACTCTGGTTTTCTATAAGGGACGAGCACCCAATGGTAGGAAAACCGACTGGATCATGCATGAATACCGTCTCCAAACATCTGAACAGGGACCCCCTCAGGCATGTTCATCAATAACCAGCTTGTATATATCTAGTACCATTAGTTGATAAAGTATATATATGCAAGGAATTTAGTTGAAATATATATATATATATATATATATATATATATATATATATATATATTTATAAGAGAAATATTATATATTTGTAAAGGGAAATACTTTAGCTACATTACACAAAAATAATCTCACAAACTGATGTGCCTTGATATGGTTCGTCAAATTATAAAGTTATTTTTATTGTAAAATAGATCTAAAGGATCAGATGAAATCACGTCAGTTTATGAGATTACTTTTGTGTATTTTGTTTGTGGATATAGCAGTACTCATAAGTAAATTGATGACACACCTTCTAGACCGCTAATATGATAAATTATATTGCAAATCAAATTTCATCATGCTAGCGATGTAGAGGATCATGTATTACTGTTCTCTTACCTTGACTTACAAGTACGAAGAGTGACTCATATAAGTACGTGTATAAGAAGGCGGTTTATTGTTCAAACCCAAGAAGAAATGTGTTACTTATTCAAAGTATGTGAGCAAAACAAAAAAACAAAAAACAAAAGTTGTCTAAAGGCCAAGATTCACTATTTTAAAAGGTCATTTTGTGAGAATAAAGTGGTCTTTCGAAGTAGTAGTGATCAATTGGGAAGGACTTTTGACTGAGGCCATTATAGTAGTAATCATAGTACTACTACAGTTTTAACCAAAAGTACTTTAGTAAGTGTTAATTAAATCACTATTTGCAACGAATTAAAATGTTTATTTATATTTTAACAATATGCATTAATATAAGTTGGTGGCAACTGCAGGAAGAAGGATGGGTGGTGTGTAGGGCATTTAAGAAGCCCAGTCCTAATCATAGACAAGGTTTCGAAGCTTGGGCTCATGCTTTCTATGCCAGAGAAAACAGCCAAGTTAGGCAACCTTCATTTCCAGATCATTTGATCACAAGAACACATGAAGATCATCATCAGGCCGTTCATCCAAATATTGAAGCTCCAACTTTTCATCATCAGCCCATGATCAATTCTTCATCAATACTACAGCAAGATCATGATCAGCTTGTTTACAGCCATACTCTTTTGGATCAGAACCAAGTACTCAATAATATTGAGCTGCCACAACTGAATAGCCCCAGTACTGTATCAGCAAGTTTTATTGCTGCAGCAAATGAAGGTTTATTGCATAATAATACTGTCGCCATTGAAGATTTCGATGAGGAAAGGAGCACAGCTATCAGCAGCCATTATATTGATTGGAGAAGTTTGGATGACTTGCTCGCATCACAGCTGAGTAGTACTGAAACAACATCCTTAAACCATCCAAACTTGCCTTCAATATCTCAGATCAATTAGCTAGCTAGCTAGCTAGCTAGAAGCTGATCAAAAACAAAAATGCTAGCTAGCTAGCCAGCCAATCTCCTTTTGCAATATGGCTGCTGCTTTCCCTGACTCATAACAAAAGCTCATAATTAATATATAGCTGCAATCGTTATCTGCATGTAAGATTAATATGATGTAATTCATAATAATATATATGAATTAGGTTTGAGTATTGTCTTTCAATTACAAGAGACTAGCGATCCACCCTAAATTAAACACATAAAGTTTTAGGGTCGTTCTAGCTAGCTAGGAAGCGAGAAAGTTTCCACCATGCATTTGATAACTTCTTTAGGATATTTTATAATTGTAAATTATTGTGCTCAACTGCATGCATTTATTGTACTCCATTAATAGTTTTTATATCCTATATATAAGATTGCATCAATTAATTTGTAACAAAATCCATATATCGGTACTACTGGGCATAATTAATATGCACTTATGACTTTTTCGTTTCCCATGCACGGGTTTCTATTAATTTGAAGCTAATTATCAAGCAAGCTGTACGTGGCCTGAAAAGCAATCATGGGAGATCGAGGCACTACTACTACCACTGTTTCGTGCTTATTAGAATTTATCTCTTTTTCTACAAATTAAGGATCTTAATTGGAGATTTCATAAACAAGCTATATAATGCCAGCTTGATGCTTGAGTGATGATGATCGATCTATGGTTTAAATAATTATCAGCTTAATTTCACTTGGACGAATTTCGTCTCTAGTATTAATTAATTACTGTTTTCCATGATCCCGATAATTGAAACCAGAATCTCATGGCCAACTTGACCACCCTAGCTAGCTATTATCCATCTTTCACAATGTTTGCCTGGCCATTTGAAAAAAAATCATAGCCACAACGTCATATATCGGATTATTGAATGTGAAAATTTTATTTTGCACCTACCCTTAAGATACTACATTCTTTTTCTTTCAACATGCACTTATAAAAACTATCAATATACAAAATGATAAAAAATTTACATCACAAATTAAGTATGTGTACACTTTTTCACTCTGCACCAAAAGGAAATCAAGAGATGGCATTGGGTGCCTGTTGGTTGATCAGTTCATGAGTAACAACAATTTCTTGTCGTGAGACGACCCTTGACAGTTTTTCTAAAATAATGATAGACTTACTACCCTCCTACCACCCTTTAACTATTATATATATATATATATAGTGTATTTGAAATTTTTATTTTTTTATTATTTTAGTTTAAGTATTTTTTTGACATCCTTAATTATTAAGAAAAAATTAAAAAAATATATAATTTCACTAACAGTCACTTCCTTAACCATTAAGTAAAAAAAAAAAAAGAAATTAAAAAGATCAGTAAATGCAGGGTAGTAGAAAGTAGTAAACATATCATTATCGTTAAAAAAAATTCAAAACATAGAAAGTTTTTATAGTAACTAGTCATGTGAAAAGCTTCCATATTAGCAATGTGTTTATTGAGGAAGGATCTCACATTACCTGTGGACAAGATCTTGGGCATGTTTACAAGGAATGAGCAATCATCTCTTGTAGAACCGATTTTATGAGATTAGTTAGGTCCATAAATTTTTTTAGTGTTATGTGTGGTAATAAACAGGATTGCAAATGGATCTTTTTGTTGTTGGTCCCTAGGTTCTCCTATTTTTCAAAGAAAGAAAAGTGTAATTTATTTATTAATTATTCCATTTTTATTTATTATAAAAACTTAATTATTCATATTCATATTTTAGTTTGTTATTGATTAATTTTTATTATTTTAATTTTTGACTATTTTTTATTTTTATAATTTTAATAATTAAACATTTGTGATGAGAGATTAATTGTGGACAATCTACTTGAGAAAATAGGGTTTAATAGTGTGTGTTGTTGCATGTGGGAAAAAAAAAATGTTGTAATTTGAGGTGAAAGTTATTAGTTTGATAGTTTAAGATGAAATTTGAGAACATGGCAATAGATTTGGGGTTCAAAGTGATATTTCTTCCTTGAGAAATATTTGAGATGACAATTTTTTTCTTTAAAAAGTACTTGAAAGTACAATATTTTACAATAACGCACTACAAGAAATCAGGTCATTTTCAGCGTGCAAAATCATCGAAAATACCCACCAAAATCGCTGGTTTTTCTTTTTCTCGACGATTTTAAAATCGCCGCCGAGTCGACGATTTTAAAGTGATGATTCTGAGAATTTTCAGCGATAGCAAAAAATCGTTGGGAAAAGTATTATTTTCGGCGATTATTACTCGCCGCAAATCCAAAAATCGACGGAAATACCATTTTTTTACCCTCTAAATTGTTGATAAAAATTAATTGCGGCGACATAAATCGTCATAAAAAGCAGGAAAAACGCCGCAAATAGCTCAATATTTTCCCAGCGATCTTAAGTTATCGTCGCAGTTATATATTTGCAGCAGGCGATTTTCGCCGAAAATAAGTATTTGCGGCGAAAGTTAATCGCCGCAAAAAGAAGAATTGACAAAAAAAATAATTGCGGCGATTAAATTTCGCCGCAAAATAGTTTTCAACAAAAAAAAAAAAAAAAAAGCACAAAAACAGAGATGAACTATACCCAAGCTATACTTTATACTAGAGACCTTTATATATAATATATGTATATATAACTGTAAGATATAATTAAGCCACAAATAGAAAAACTATATCCAAGCATGCATGATACATTTGCAAGAAATGAATTAAAAGCATGATCCAATCCATAGTTCTACACATATATTTATCTCCAAAAATATGTAAGTGTGATTTCAAATGTTCTAATCCTAGCTCATACCAATTATGCTACAAAGGGAGAATAGGTAAAACTGGTTGTGCAAATCACAATAACCATTGAAAAATCCATTAATGGATAGCCATTCACCAATACCAATTGAATTCTCCAGTTATAAGGCTAGAGTATACTAACATTTTGGAGATCAACACAAAATGATCACTTAGAGCATTAGCATTGGATTGGCTATTTTATTCTTCAAATTTTGACTAATATATAGCTATTTCACTTTTAGCTAATCATTCAAAACTTGAAGTCTACATTGGATTAGTCATTCTATTCTCTATAATAATAAAATATTATTATTTTATTAATTATATTTTTTTAATTAATTTTTATTTTATTTTCATAATCTTCAATAACCTCCAATAATCATATTCATTTTCATTTTCATAATCCAACAATCTATAATATAATAATCTCATATGAATATAGATGATAAAATCTTATATGAATAAAAATATCATATTTATAATATAATAATCTTAAAAAGTACTTTTAGACTTTTTATAGATCTTTTCATATTTGAAAAGAAGAATAGATTTACTATTACTCATAGTTTGGATGAAAACAATTTAGCTAATTCAATATGGAGCAAATATGGATGATATTGGCTAAATTTGAAGATGAAAATGTATTTGGCTAATCCAATGCCAATGCTCTTATCTCAGATTGATAGAAGAAACTATACCATTCACAGACAAAAAATCAATAAAACTACTCTCCTCTTATACTAATTATCAATGCCTGTTCCTAAAAATAGGAAGAAGAAAGATGAACCATATCAAACCTGCAGCAGCCTTCAAGCTAGAATCTAAATCACAATCAGCTTCATCTCTTCTCCTCCTACTTCATTTGCATTGGCCTAAAGACAATGGTGCAGGGTTACCCTGCACAGAAAACAAATATCCTCACCAATATTTGATCATTTTCTGTTCATATCTCGTCCATGCACTACAAGTTTAAGAAAATTCAAACAGAATAAGATTCAAAATTCTAGAGTTATTGAATTGTAACAAACAATTGTATATATCTTAATTTCTATATTTCAATTCTTTTCTTCAATTTCATATAGTTGAAAGCTGCTTGATTACCTGCCCAATCCAAACCCCATGCATACTTCTCATTTATGTGTGTGTGTGTGTATATATATATATATATAACAACTTGAATATCTCACAATTAGATACTTGTAACAATAGTGTAAATTGTAACAATACTTGAATACTTCTTGTCCGCAGCACAATGCACATCACAAACAGTAATCATCTGAGAAATATTCTCCAGATCAGAATATAGTTGCTGGGCCTTGAGAGCAACCCTACGAGCCCCTTCAAAGTCCTTGCTTTCCATTTTCTTCTCAACAATCCCCTTGGCCCTGATGGCCTCTTCTTTATTACAATCCATCACCAATCCAAATCCAGAACCTGACTCAACTTGCTTCAGAGGAATTTAAAAAACAAAACAGCTACATCAACAACCTATGCTTGCTTCAACATATATTAAGAGAGCAAATTTAAAATGTCGAGACTTTATTAGCCCTCCATAAACCCTGTCCCATTGCCCAAGATATTCTACTCTCACATTCAGATTGGCTCTGCAGATTTTGTAAAAATAAAAAAAATAAAAGCCAAGTATTTACTAAGAAAAGGAAAAAACAGCTCATGTCCCATTGCCCAAGATATTCTACTCTCTTTCTTGTAGTGTTACATGAGTACTAGCTAGCTAGCTAGCTATATATGTGCGGCATTACAATTAATCAGCTCATGTGTTCTCCTAGCTAATTGGTTTCCATTTCCACTTTCAATTTGAAAACTTTGAGAAATATATGTTAATTAATTAAAGACCAACGCCACAAAATCTCAATTGAGTAAAATATGTTTATTAATCATATGTTATCAACAAAGTAATAATGAAAAATAAACGATTCTAAATGTTGCATGCGATCCTTGGAGCTTACCGTCCGTATCTAAACTTGGATGGGGAAAAATTTTGGTTAATATTATGGACGAATATCCATGCATGCATGCATGCTCTAGAGTCACATGCAGTACACTTCTGATATATTTGAAAGCTTTTCACTGTAATACTCCACCGAAAGATGCATGAGTAATATCCCTAAAGAAAATTGACAATTATGAACAAATAAAAAGCACAAAAACATTGTCATTCTAGCTACTGATCTTTATATCCTCCACTTCACTAGATCTTCCTTTCCATAATTATGAAAGACATGAATGAAACAACTCGATCTAGTTTTGGAGAATCTGAAACGTCTAGAGCGAAATATAATATGGTAGTAATAAAAAATGAAGAGGATGATGAAATCATAACAGCTTATAATGTGGGTTTTACATACGATCATTCCAAGAGATCGGATCGGGTTTAATTTAAGGATTAGCTAGGCTCTTCAATTACTGGGTTCTAGATTTATAAGTAGGTGGGTAAACACACTACTTATAATGATACTTATTACATATATCTCTTTGAAGTTTGAACAATCTAAGAAGAAATAGCTTGATCTACCACTGTCACCCCACCAAAAGAACCTCTAAAAACAAATAGCTTGATGGGCGGGCTTGAGGCCCAACTCAAGTCTCATAAGCCTGTAAAGGATAATTCCTTGCCTTCCCGGATGACACACCTCAGTCAACCTAGCCAGCCTTGGCCTACAATGTTCAAAATATTATCACTTTTGGTCTTCCAAGTGAGTTGTGGCTGCATGCACCTCCATCAAATGGTTGGCAACTCCATCCACAAAACACACAAAGATGCAAGCACCTCCTCCAAAATTTAAAGATCTCCAGCAACACAAATCCTATTCTTAGCTTTTATCCATACATTTATAGCAACAGCAGTCGCTGAAGTAGTGTAGCTTTTAAATATGCAAGCATAAGTATACGTGCGAATTTGTACAATTATGGAGCATATGCTCATGTTTGAAAGGAAGAAGGATACTTAATTAGGACCTTATTAGATTGGAATTCCAGTCATCTAAATCTAAAATAAAAAAAAAAAACATGTTTAAATATCCTTAAATTGCCACTCTTTAAAGATAAAACTAGAAAAACATGGCAAATTGAAAAAATTAGATAAATTAAAAAATAGTGAGGAGAGTGATAGGCATAATTTATGAAATACCTTACAATCATTTTTCATGCTACAATCATTTTCATTACAGCAAGTATTTGTATACTTAGCTTATGTGCCCTCTGTTTAATTACAGCAACCGTAGCCATTCATCCCCATTAGTTCCCAGTACAACAGCAAAACAAACTTGTAACATTACAGCCGTAACCTTCCATTCCACCATCTTCACAACAAATATTATAGGAGAGTTACAAGAGAACTCTAACACAATTGCAAAGTAAAATCTTCACACAAAAATCATTCACACAAAAATCACTCGAAATCCTAACTTCATGTTCATAACCCAGATCCATTAAAGTAGCAATCCAGTTCTAATCACCTCCATTACAAAGCACCTCACAACTCTAAGCCACCAACACAGACAACAAAAACACAATAATCTTGTTTATTACGCACAAAATAAGAGATGAGAGAGAGAGAGAGAGACGGTGGGGGAGAGATGACCTACCGACGAGGACGAAGCGCATGGTGGAGCAGGACCGAGGAGGCGTAGAGGTCGCGGAGCAGAACAACTCCAGCCCGTCGGCGTTGTGTACTCACACTGAGAGTTTAGAGAGAGAAACAGAGAAAGGGAAAGACGCGGACATCATGAGTGAGAGAGAGGAAGCCAGCAGTCGCCTGGGGGCGGGGGGGGGGGGTTGCGAAACAGGAGAAATCAGAGAGGGAGATATCGGGCGGGAGGGTAAAATGAAAGGGATCGCGTGAGCCCTAGTTTCTTTAAATTTGAAAATCATCTTTCACGGCGACTTTAGTTCGCCGCAAAATATCTTTTTTTTTTTTTTTTTGCAGCAATTTTAAAGTTAAGAAATTACTGCAAAAAGTAACTTTTATAATTGCATCGAACAATTATTCGCCGAAAAAAATTTCTTGAGCTTTTGCAGCGAATATTTTCGTTGTAAAAAGTAAAAATCGTTGAAAAAAACTATTTTATTATTTACAGCGAATTTTTTTCGCCGTAAATAATAAAAAATCGCCGCAAAAGTGTATTTCAGAAAACTTGATGAAATTTAATCGCAACGAAGAAAAAATTGCCGCAAATAAAGGCTTTTTGCAGCGATTTTATTTATAACGGACATAAAATCGCCGCAAAAAGCCCTTTTTCTTGTAGTGACGTAAAGATAAATAAAATAAAAATCTAAAAATATATATATGTGTAAAACATAAAAAAATTATTAAAAAAAAACTCAAAACCTGAAAATTTTGAAAAATAAGATATATGCAAAAATCACTACAATAAATATCGATTTTTCCAAGTCAAGGTGGGTCATGTCCTTTGTTTTATGGGAAGTTCTAGGTTTGTAAGTAGAGTAATAAAACACCTATAATTAATTTACAATTAGTTTACAATTCATTTTAAATCAATTAATGTAATTGTGATATTTCATCAAAAGATTATTTCAATTTTACTTAAGTATCCTTCATTTTAAGTAGAGTAGTAAACTAGTTGTAGACTAATTATAAGCTTATCATTTTTCTTGTAAGAATATTGTACTAAACAATTGACGTGGATATGGTACGTTAGGAATACATACAATACTGTAAAATTTATTTTTGCAATTTGACATATTATAACAAGTTATGTCAGTTTGTGTGTGATCTTTATTTTTATGAATTTCGTTTTTCAATTAAAATATTCTTGTATATTATATTTATTATTATTGTTATTATTATTATTATTCAGTTTTGGTACTTCTTTGTTTTGTTCTTGGTTTTAAAATATTTTGGGATATTATAAATGTTTTTAAATTTTTAGTGTTTCATTTTCTTTATTCATAAATACTAAAATTGTTGTGAACTTTTCAAATGATTTTTTTTCAAATATTTGTAACTTAATAATTTATTTCTATTTTTATTCTATTTAGCCATATGACAGGGACCTAATTTGCATGTCATATAGTATTTTCATAATTTCAATTCAAGAAAGAAAAATTTATAGAACAAGTCCTTAGGTTTGGCCTTGTTTTTCTAAGAAAAATCTATTTGCAGTCCACACGTGTGCAATCACGGACAACAAACCGATGTGGATGGCCAGAGCACCGACAATGTCGGAGTAGGAGTGCCCTACCTACAACTCCAACTCTAACTTTGTCGAAAGTCAAATTTGACTCTAATTCACATAGCCTTCGATCCGACTCCAACTCCGACTTGTTGGGGCAGAGTCGGATTTGGACTTTTTTATTAAGCCTTTTTTCTTAACCCATTTGAAATTTCAATTCGACAATCTTAAGCTCTCACTAGTCGGATTTGGGCTTTCGATGACAGAGAGGGTGAGAGGGAAGAAAGAAAGAGGGAGATAGGGGAAAAGCCTAGTACACGGGGGTGGGGTGCATTTTAATTAAGTGAGGTTGGTTGTATTTTTTTTCTTCCATGATATTCTAACACGACAACTGCTTATTGGAGGGTGTAAAGAGGCTCTTTACACTAGAATTGGTTCCTAGCCTCTCTCTTTTGCATGTGCTTATCTTGTTTCAATAACTTAAATTCAAGTAAAAATACACACCCAACACCACTTGTAGGCTAACAGTGATGGAAGCACCAGGTTTTCATGACAATTCATCCAAAATACATTCCATGTTTTCATGAAAATTAATCCAAATTCAAGTTTGTCTTTTGCATATCCTTACTTTGAAGCATAAAAAAGCAACCCAACAAACAATAAATATGCAACATAATATCTTTCATGACAATTAATCCAAAATACATTCCAAAATACACTAATTTCTCCCAGCTTTGCTATTTGTAAGGATTTTCATTTGTCGTTGAAGATAGTATTTTTGTAGCATTGGAGTTATTACACTTGTATTAGTCGTTATAATTCTTTCTTCTTATTTATTTTCTTCATTCTGTAGTTTCTTTTACTCAATAAGCACCTTATCTTACTCAACAAGTAACTTATCTTGCAAAAGACATAGTTCTTCTCAAAATTTTTTATTTAATTCTTTCTATCTTCCTTTTCTCTTTTGTTTATCTTTCTCAACTTTACAGCCTATTGGTCGATCCTGTAGATACCGTATGCAAATCCTCATCTTTGTCTAAATTTATTAAGTTTGAAGTTGTAGTATTTGAACTTGACTGAATTTTTTTTTTTTGGCTTTACTAGTTTTATATGTTCCACCCACTTTGGATGGAATCTTAGCACATGCTATGACACCCCTAAATTTGCTTGGGATTGGACAGGCTCTGAAACGTCAAAACACGCAACACAAGGTTACCTGTCCCCATTCATGACAAATATAAATACAATGTGCCAAGCGTGCATCGGTAATATGCAATATTCACAGCAGATAATTTTTTTTCTTTGAGCAATACTATACCAGAAGTAATATATCTCAAAAAGATAAGCATACTTATTGAAATTCACATGATAACTGATATCCAAAATGTTAAAGTACTTTTCCAACAAGTATGTAATATAAATAGTACTGGAGACTAGGCCTGTAACTTGGCCTGTTAATGCCAGTTTTGGACCTAACCCGACCCGTAAGGCCTACTGATAGCATGCCAACCTGAACCGACTCAACCCTAGCAAAATCAAACTGGGTCAAACCCGTATGACCCGACTTTAAAAGCCAGTCGTTCTCCTTCTCCATGCTTCCAGAAACAAAAACTGATCTTCTTCAAGAAAAACAAAAGAAATGAAAACCGGTGATTTACAAACCACAGAGAGGAAAAGAGAGAAGTCGTATTGGGATCGAAGGAGAAGATCTCACTAAGAAGGTGAGGCATCCTCAAACCTCGACCTGCCCAGCACCAGCAGCAGCGGCTACAGCAGATTTGTAAACGGCGGCGTCTAGCTCGAGTAATGCTACGTTGAAGCAGATGTGTAAATGGTGGCATCTAACGGCTTCTTCTAGATTCTTCTCTTCTCTTCTCTACATAGCAAGCTCAAAAAAACTCATCCTTTTTTGCTTCTCTCTCGGCAATTGCTAAGGAATTTAATTTATGGATGAGAAGAGGGAGTGGGGTATTGGGTGGAATGAAAGAGAGGGACTCCAAGACAAGAGAGCAAGAGAGATAGTCAACGATGAGCTTGGACTCTTCAGCACCTTACTGCACCGAGATTGAGCATAGTCAGCGAGATTTTGACACATTGTTGGTTTTTGGCCGCGAGTTTCAACTTTTTCTATCATCCTCCATGCCGGTTTCAAGTTCGATTATTTTACTCTTGATTTTTCTGTAATATTTCTGCTGCTGAATTCTGATCTGGTGGTGAAGATAAGATTGATAAGATGAATACGGAAGCTTCACGGTGGGGACCAAGTCCAATGATTGAGTAAGCAACTGGTTAGGGTTTGAGGAACTCTCAGGCGGGTTGACAGCAATTAATAAACCCATTAATTTAGTCGGTTGGAGACCCGCTCAAGTAATACCTGAAAAAATACGGGTCGGTTCGAATAAGCATAGTCGGGTTCAGCGGGTGCTCGGGTCACATGCACACCTTTACTGGAGATAGAGCTCCTTAAGTACATGCAAAACTAAGGTAACTACTAGGCTAATCCATCAAGTAGCTCGCGCAACTCGATCAAGGACGCCATATTACTATTGATGAAACAGAGTATCGAAGTGATGAAATCCGCATCATGTCGTTGCTGTCTAGTCAACCACCTTCAGCCAGTCATTTGCCATTAGAAGGGGAATGGTAGTTGTGACTACCATGGTGAGATTTGAGTATAAATCTCAGCAAATTAATAAAGAACTTAACATACAGTATACAAATACATGCATGACAGTAAAGGCATGAATGCATAATCATAATTATAAATAAGTATGAAATAACTTGACATGTAATATGGCATGAGCTGACATGACTTAAACTGAACATGGACTGAACGTGAAACTTGACATGACATGAACTTGAATCATGAGCTGACTTGAGCATGATCTTAACGTAAACTTGAGTTTGAATGTAATGTAACATGAACTTAAACTGAAACTAAATATGAACGTGAAATAAATATGATGTGAAACTGAGCTTGAAACTTGACATGAGCTAAATGTGAAATTTAACATGAACTTGAATGTGAAATAATCATGAACTAGAATTGTATTCTTATCTCATGGGGTTATCATAGTATAATAATAATGACTTGAACAATAACTTGATTGTACGTGGACGCAACATGATTAGACTTGAAAAATACTATTTTGGAGACATATTCTGAACTCGAAACATGACATGACTGGAAACAAAAAGTACAGATAGACTGACGTAACATAACATGGCATGTATGTGAGATGAATGACATGACATGAAACAAATAAACATTTTGTAACATGACATAACGTGTAACAGATAAACATTTTATGACATAGCATAACATGTAACAGACAAAAATCATATGACAGAATATATTGTGTAACATATAAATATTGTAGTGGCATGGCATAATATGACATATATGATAACATAATTTTATAAACAATAGTTCCCTTACCAACCACACATACATAGTAATTAACAGTAAGTTAGAAGCTAACTTACAATGATTATTACGTTATGGGAAAAAGTACGAAACACGAGAAATTTTAAATAGGGATTATGTTAGAAACTTCATCACTAATCACTTAGAGACATGAAAAATTCTATCTTAGGGTAAAATTATAATTTTACCCTTTACATGTGGGAAAATAATAATTTTAGCCCTGATTCAAGGATTTCATATCCTAATTCTAAAAATCACTGAAATTTTTATTGTTCATGTAAATTTTATCCTAAAATCAAATATCTACTTAGAAATATTTGAAATAAGATATAACTATGAGAAAAACACTATGGCCGAAAGACCCATAGCCCATTTCTCTTTAATTTTTGTTGCAATTTTATCCAACCCCAAAAGTCATGTTTAAACCAAAATATTGTAACATAGATCATCACATCCTATACTTAGAAGTATGCTTAAAACAACCAACAAAAAACACTTCATATAAACACGAAAAGTTTTAGTAAACAGATCCAAACTTTTTAACTAAAACACAAACCCTTTAATCTCAAGGTTTTGACTCTTTTTAAAACATCTCCAAAAACTCTAAAAATTCAAGACTTCCTTCTAACATGTCCAAAAAACACTCCTAAGGACTAACATACTTTGATTCATTGAATACAAATCACCAAAAGTCACAAAAATCCAACTTGAAGCACTCGACTTCAACACTTTACCAAAACAGATTTTTCTCAACTTGGTTTTGATCAAACCATTTGATCTGAGATATACCATGATAAAAACCACAAACTAACAATATCGTATGGTTTAAAAATATGTCCTAAAGTAGATCCAAGCATTAAACTCAAAATCACATGACAAAAATTAAACCAAGATATGGATCCACCAAAAACCGCATATTTTTTACTTACCCAAGTATTCTCATGCATAAAAATCATATTTTTACCAATATACACAAAAAATATTAAAAAAAAACATCCTAACATATATATTAAAGGCTTAGGATCATCAAATAAAAAGTCAAAGTCATTGAAGTAAGATTAATCCATAAAAGATCTAAGCTTTCTTAAAATAGAAACTATTTTACTCCTTCCATTTTCTAACTTTCTAGATCTAAAAAACTATTTCATCAAAAGCTTACAACATGCAAAAAATCCATAATAAAAATTCATATAAACATGTTAACTACACTACATAAAACGTTCGGACCAAGATTTATCCATTAGCTTAGTCAAAAACTCCAAAATACAACATACTATCCGGTTTATCGCCTAGAACGATCTTTCTATGGTTAAAACAACTTTTGGCAGATCAAAAGACCATGAAATCAAACAAATAATATACCCATGGAAACTAAACTCAAAGGGGAACAATTTTATGAAGGAATCATCTTGAGAAAATGCTTACAAGAGTTTCGAAAAGAGTAAGCAAAAAGGCTTAGAAAATTGATTGAGAGAGCTTCTAAGTTCCTATCTAGAAAAAGTGTGGGAAAAGAGATGAAATGAGAATGGTCTGCACTCTTCTTACACAAATTGAAGAGTAAAGTGAGGTCTTGAGTGACACTTGAGTGATGGAAGTCTTAGCCAAAACAAGGGACAAACTGCCCATGGTATGGGTTGCCTTAAGGTGGTTGTGGTGTGGTGGCCTTTCTTTCCCATAAATGACTATTTGAGGGCTATCTTGAGCAGTGAGTGGTCAGCCTTGGGTAGGTGGAAACTTTTTTAAGAAACTTTGACAAGGTGGCTAAAAGTTGTGGGCCTAATGGGCCTTAACCGAATGAGACTCATTTTGGGGTTTAATGAGGGCTTGAGTTGTTATCAAACCGAAATCTAATTTTTCTTGATCTAATAAAATTTTCAAGATTTAAAGGGTTAAATAATGATTTCATAACATGAATTTGATAGATTAATAACATGTAGAAGTAATTTAATCAAGTGATTAAACACAATGCTCGAACTCGGATCCATTTATGGTTTGAAATCAAGTTTGGGGTTTGGGGAAATATTTTAGGGTTTTGGTTTCAACCAAGTTTTTGGGATTTCAATTGGATTCTAAATATTTAAGATTTCACTAGAGTTGAAATCCTTTTTGGTTTGGCACAAATGGGTTGGTTGGATGGAATGGTATTTTGCTTAAGTGGTGTGATCTCATACTTTGATTTCTTTCACATTTCCACCTCATGGTTCCTCTTAGTCTCAAGTGTCCAATACTATTCACCAAATGTGGCTAAGATCTTTTCAAGTGTCCAAATAAAACTTGTCTATCCTAATTTAGACATTCCACACTGTGATTTTGCTGCACTTGGTGCTACTATCGAGGTAACTATTTATTTCAGAAAATTGAGAAATAAACTTTGCATTGAAAGATCCTAAATAAACATACTAATTAATAGTGCAAATCTTTTATTAAATTTTGAATCCGAAGGGTCTCAAAATAATCAAAATACATTTTTGAACAAACGTTTCGTTTAAAAACTGAAAATGTATTTATTGAGCTATAAAATCTTAAATATTCCTCTAAGTCTAATGGCGCAGAACGTATCCCATTATGGCTCTTCTTACTACCTCAAATAAATAAAATTGTGCTTCAAGCACTATAGTGAGTGGTAATACTAACTATGCTGATAGATTAAAACCTATGTAATTAGTCAATTCGTGAAAACTTACGGAGTTTTCATAAGGTATCTAAAGCCTAAAGAAATTCATCCTTTAAATTTCTGGCGGATTATTACAAGCGCCAACAATGATCGAAGTGGAAAATTTTCTTCTCTAATTCTAGGTATATGATCTCTACCTTGCCAATCTACATGAAGTTAAGAAAATTAAAAAATATAAAAGAAATAGGATTGAAAATTTGAAAAAGACTTGCATGCCTTTTTAAATAGTATGTTTGCTCTAGAATTCTACAATGAAATGAACTTCTATGGAGTTATGGGACATTATATTGCAAAATGATCAAAGAAACTTTATCTGTATAAAACACTTAGGCCATAATAGTGAGCCGCCCATATTGATAGTTGTCATAATTGGTCCACAATCCATGTGTAGGTACTGGGGAATGAGTCTTCCAGTTCTAGAATTCTGACTTTTCTCCAACTAGTTTTCCAGACTAACTCAACTTCACTATAACTAACCATTTGAAATAGAAAAGTGGGCAAAAGAACCGAAGTAAATAAAGAGGTGAGAGATAAAAAAAAAAAAAAAATAAAAGAGGGAGGCGAGAGATGTGAGAGATCTCATACTCTACAAAAATCAAAAATCGACTCAAAGGCCATTTATACATATGCATGAAATTAAGGAACTTATATTCTTAGAGTTTAATCTTATCACATAAAACTAAGCAAGTTTGAAGAAAAATTGATGGCATAATGTCATCTTTAGTGTTCTAATGGCCAAACAATTTCAAAGTGCATATCTATACGTAACATCCCATCAAAGAACCATAAAAAAAAAAAGGTAAAACCCATACATTATCTTGCTCATTAAAACCAATTTGAGGCATTTCTTCAACATTTGTCAAGTAACAACAAAACTTATCTACCATTTGTTGAATCGTTGACCACCGTATGTATAGAATCAAATTTCTTGTTTTACTCAAAGTATTTATGAATTATTTTCCATAACATCATGTACTTTTGATCTTTTCCTTACACCGCATCTAAGGAAACCTTAAGTTATCTCTCAACTAGTATCAAACCTTCCTCATCACTAAATTTTTTATCTCTTAGTGACTTTCGTCCAATAGAATCAACTTCAATAACTTTAACTTGGGGTGGAGATAGTTGTTGTTCATTTATCTCATTTGTGGATTCCATGAAAAAGTCATTGTTATTTAGAAAAGTTGTGAAGTAGGTATCTTGGTGAGTTCTTGAATCCATTCCCATTAGAGATATATAATAACAAGCTGAGAATATAGAAAAATCTATATTCAACCTTTTTTAGTCATATACACAAACACTTGGTAGGCAACAATGACAAAGGGAAAACAAAGAGAATATCAGAGCACTTGTGATTCCATGTACAACTTACTCAGTATTTCTCAAACACCAAAATGCAAGGCACTACATTCAGCCCAGAAACCAGTACAATAGTAAAAGCAAAGCTTTGCATTCTTCTATGAATAGGAGCTGACCAAATACAAAATAAAGTAGACTTTTATGTATGAGAATTAGTTAAATACAAAATATAAAATATTTTAATCATATGTTTTGAAACAAATTGGAGTAATAAATAAACCGACCAAAACCATCTATGTTTGTACTCTATTGAGATGCTAAGTGAAATGAAGAAAATATTATTTCCAACTATCAACTAGTGTTCAAAATTATCAAAATTCACACATTAGACTCTTCGAAATAGCACTTTGTGTATAATTGACAATTAAGATGAATAAGTGAAAAAAAAATTAAACATAGCAGGAAACTTTTATGAAAAATTCAAAGCTTGTAAAAATTGAAGACTTACAATGAAAAACAGAGCTACCAAGTGAGAAAAAAAAAACAATATATATAAAACTAAGGAAAATGTAAACCAAGTCGAAAGGTGGAAAAAAAAGGAAGTGAGAACCTCTAGTTTACCAGGTATCTGAACCGAATATTGGAGAAAAAATAGAAGTAGTGGCTTTTTCTATTTTCTTGTTACTAAGCTCCAGAAGAGATGAATCCTCCGTGCGAAATGCGAAATGAAAATCAGATGCAAACATCGAATGTAGGGGTGCACCAATATGAGAAAACCCCAAAGTAAGAGAGAGCCAAAAATAAAATAATGATAAAAAATTGAATGGCCTTTCACTCGCTAGGTTTGGCCAGCTAGAAAAACTATAGATAAAATTACTATTCATTTATCGAGTTTGCTATGAGATGTATTTTGAGCTGGCTAGCCAAACTTTGACTAGATTTTATCTCTGGCTAGCTCACAACAAGTGCTCTTAGATTGGGTTGTATCTTAGTTATGTTGGCTTAAGATTATCCTCTATGTTGTCGTTATTAGTTTATAATAACCTTTTAAAATATGCTTCCATGACCATTTAATGGATGTCATTCTAGATGATATATATAGATTATATAAATTTTAGGTGCTAATATTTCCCGTGGTTATAGTTTAATTTTGTATAATTCTACAACATTGTATTTCCTGGCCATATTCATTCTTAAATATCATTAGGAGCATTCAATTTAATTTCTTGTGATAGATTTAGAATATCAAAATTAGTTTTGTCATCATCTTTGGTTAATCATACTTTAAGTCACGATCCAGTGAGCATCTGCGGTTTTAAAGTGCCACTTAGAGCATAGAATACTCTACAACATCAGTATGACCCTTCTTTGAGTGTCCCAAATACAATACAAAGGTATAGACAATATGCTAATACAATAGAATTCACCCAAAAAGACATTCAAATTTGCTTACAAATTCCTTTTATGATATACAAAATCTTAAACTTTGGCATTTCATCACAAACTAATTAAAAAACTAAACTCTAGCATGCACTTCCCTTATATTAAAAAAATTTGGTTCCAGTAGCCAAAGAAAGCCTTTTAATTGCCCTTACATAGGAAGGCTTCAAATTGCCAGTAGCTCCCTGGCCATTGAATTGGTTGGGAGTCTCGCCATTTGGCCTAGAAAAACCAAAACTAGCATTCTCTGAAGGGGCAGTTGGACCAATAGACAGGTCTGCGAGAGACCTAGAACCAGAGAGTTGTTGGCCACTCATTACTCGAGAACTTACCTTTCGACCACAAACAGTAGAGGGCTTCCTAGACTTTCCACTGAAAGACATTGCAAATTAACAATAAGCCAAAGTATGGTATTCTATCACAACTACTAAACATCATCACAATAATCTTGACATTCATTTGCCAAATTTAGAAAGAGCAACAAGTCTACAACTTGGTATAAATTTTAAATAGAAATAAAAAAGAGTAACAAGTTTATAACTTGGTACATCTAAATAGAAATATGTGGACAAGTTTCACCAAATCTCAAAACTTTGATTTTCCTATAATAAAATCTCCGTTAGAGATCCATCCGTCCTAAGTTGCGTCTAGGAGCATAATACAACATAAAACAACAATCACATAACTACGCTAAATATGTTAATCCAAATTCAAAAGACTAAATAATAGAGTTCCATATATTTAAACCTAAGTGAGAACACTTTGATGTGTCCCAACCACATAACCTTGTCGTGACTCTGCCACTAATGGATCACATTGATGTTTGCTTGTGTCCAAAACTTTGGTATCTTATCCGCATGGCTAAGAACCAATAAAATATAAACTAGATGAAATAAGTGCAAATATATTACTATAAACTAGTCAAAATAAGAGTAAAAAATAGTAAGATAATAGTACAATGACTTGAATTGTGTATTTTTCTCTTCTCACCAGCCTTATTTTTCTTGATTCGTAATATCTTTGCTACATTCTCAATCCTAGATACCATCCTCTTGAATGATGGTCTACATTTTCCTTTCACAACAAGGGGATTGGGTACTTTTTTGGAATTTCTTTATGTGGTTGCATTAACACTTGTACAATCAACATTGAGAATTGTGGGTGGGGCTTTGCAATGCGATAGATCCCATTCATCATATAACTTGCAAATTATATCATCATCATGTTTATCGCATGATGATGCATTTGTTATTACTCCCTAAAATCTTTTCAATATATGTGAATATAATCAGGTTTTTAGACTCTGATAAACAAGATCATAATTGCTCTGAATAAGAGTATATCTTCATTTTATGTCTGTTCTCCACCGGCCAAAATTTATTTTTCTAGTAACGAATGGACACGTCTAACTGAACAATGGCTAAACTATGTCTACAAAATATCACTCTCATATCAAACAGTCTACATATACACTTCACCTCACACTTGTCTTCATTTAAGTGTATAATATATGTAATTTCCTTAATGAAATATTCAACATTCACTTGGTTATCTACGTGATAAGTTAAAATTGTATCCTATATTTTCAGGAGATACCAATTAAAATATTTCATTCTTATTATCTTTTGTTGAACTTATCTGTATTTGGAGTTCGTGTAAAATTCTTAGATTCTATTTTCAAGTGGCAAGTGTGAAATATATGGAATCGTGAAATTCAATGAATGAAAGCCGAAAACATTTTCATTTTCAATCTTTTTCCTTAATGTATTGTCAAGATGATCGAAAAATTCTTTTAAGTTGTCCTATTATGATCAAAATTGTCGAAGAAAGCATTAATGTCCTCACTTCGCTGATCACTTCTACTCATTCCAACCCAAAATAAGATTTTCAAGTATATTCGTGCCCTATACATATGGTTAATGTGTACATTTTGCAACTAGAAATTGTTATGTAAGTTGTATATGCTAATTAACACATCTTAAGAGTTCTCAAACTTCTCACGAGTTTGAGAGTCATCAACACACTTTAACAACTGACTTTTCAAACTACATTTTTAATCACTACGGGAACAAAGCTTCTCAAGTATATTTTCTCATTATGTACCATAAGCAATATCTATGGCTAGTATTTTGAAAGACGGTTGTGTTAGCATTTATCATCGTTTTGTCTTGATTTTTTATAATAGTTTTTGGAGCTTTCCTGTGCATACAATTTAATCGAGTTTCAGATAACTATACAAAGATTTATGTATTCTCACTGGAAAATAAACTTACTTTCAGAAGGATTGATTGGCCATGGTAGTTTACATGCATGAAAGATGCGTAAGAGAATGCCATATCTATTTGTCAAATATGTCATATTAAATGTGACAACATCAACAAAATATTTGTATGCTTCACTACTTTTTGCATTTGCATATAAACATTCCTCGATCTCGAATCATCATCCAAATCTGTTAGGGGAAAAAATCCATCATTATTTTCTTGCATTTTTGCAAAATACTCATAGAGCACTTCAGCACCACATTTTTCAAGTTGTAGGTGTCGTGACTTGTCAATATAATTATGAAAGTATTTTTTTCTAAAAAAGGCAAGTTCTTGAAACCACCCACTCAACTACAAGAGAGTTAAAACTCTTAGGGTCCATTTGCAACACAATTATTCTCAAATATTCTCAGATATTTCTTTCTCAAATATCACTCAAATGCAAAATACTTTTCAATTTCAAATTTTTAACTTCTTTAACTAATTATTACCTAATTATTATAACTTTTTCAAACTTTTAAACAAAACATGAAAAACAATATTACCTTATCAAATTTTAAAATAAAAATTATATTAAAAAATTATATTCACACAATTTTTTAACTTTATAATATTTGTAATCAGCTTTTTCTCTCTTATTTTATAAAACTCAATTAAACATTTTAACTCAAACCATTTTACTACTATTTATATGTATACTAAGATATTATAAGTATTTAAACGAACCCTTACTCATTCGTATGCAACCTTTATCATTTGTATTTAACACCCTCTTTACATCTTCTTCATTATTTCTTTATTACACTGAAAGAACCTTAATTTGTCTGGGCCTAATCCATGAATGTATGCAGGGGTGAAAATTCGTGTTTATAGACCATATTTATGTCGTGTCAAGTTATGAACATTCGACTATATGGGTCAACCCGAACACGACCTATTAAGCTTAATGGGTCAAACCTTCAAACCTTCAAACCTTAAAATGACCCATTGACCTATTTAAATAACGGGTTGTGTTGTGTCTCCCGTTTTGATCTGCTTAATAATTAATTAAAAATTAGTCAATATGACCCGACTCATTCAAACCGTTTCATGTAAATGGGTCAAACTAACATGCATAAGAGCATTGGCAATGGCCTAGCCATTGCCAAATCTAAAATTTGACTAAAATCTCAATTTTTGGCTATGCCTTTAATTTTTGACTAGTCATTTTAATTTTTGACCACATTGGACTAGCCATTTTAAATATATTTAATAATATTATATTAAATATTTTAATAATATTTGACAAATTTTTTTCTTTTATATTTTACAAATATATTTTATATATTTTAATAATATTTGCTAAATGATCTCAGTATTAGTCAAAAAAAAGAAAAATTAAGAAAACAAAAGAAATGTTGATCTCAGTATTATACTCAACGTTGCTCTTGAATTATCCTACAGGGCGAAGCACGATCGCCGGAAACTCAGTATCCATTGCAATATTGATCTCAGTAATCATCTACAATATTCCGAATCAAAACAAGTTCTTCTTCAAGTTATCATTCCAAACTTCCCGGATGTGAATCAAATTGCTTTTCGGCAAAATTGACATTTTATCTTTTGCCAATACAACAAGTTTTGGAACCAACAACAATGAACCAACAGGACCCAACCCTTATATCTACAGAAAAAAAAAGCCCAAGAAACCGAACTCCAAATTAAAACAAGGAAAACCCATATCTTAAAAAGCTTCAGAAAGATCTAAACCTCTAACCAATCTAAGCATTCAATACCAAAAATGAAAGACAGAAACAATGAAATCTTACCTCAAAGACTCAAAATCCGTGAAATGCTTCTGGAAATGAGAGGCTGGGGACGATTGGGTCGTGAAGAAATGAGAATTTTCTGGAAAAACAGTGGGAATTTTCCAGGCGTTTCTCCAAAAAGTTGGGGGTTTTCGAAATTATTAAATGAGGTTTTTGTTTGGAAATGTAGATGGGTTAAGCCAGAGAGAAGACGAAGAGCGAGAGAAGACAGAGAGAAGGGGAGAGAAGAGCAACGACCTTCTGAAATGAAGAGAAAGAAACAATACGAGGGAAAGAGGGAGAGAAAGGGAGGGAATAATAAAAATAATCTTTAGCTTTCTCAACAGTGGCTCGCCAACTATAGCTAGGGAAGTGATTTTACTGTAGCTCAGAGTTAAGAAATTATAGCTTTGGCTAGTTCAATGCAGGACTTTTAACTCAATAAAAGCTAAATTTTGGACTTGAATTTGGCAATGGCTAGGCCATTGCCAATGCTCTAACCCATTTGACTTGATTAACATTATTTCACATAAAATTTGAAATCAAGATTTATTAGTAGCCACAATATCTCAAAACAAAACAATAAGACTAGCTACTAACAAAAAATATCAATATTTTTTAGATTTTGACCGATAATAAAATTAATATTACAAATCCAACAATAACAAATTTGAGTATACATTGATAATTATAATCCCAACAATAAAAATATAAGCATATTAAAAAAACATTGATATTACAACCCAACAATAAAATTTTGTGGATTGATTTCAGGATAAGTGGGATGACCCGTTTATTAATTGTGTCTTTACGAGCCAACCATTTTAACCAAAATCCAATTATATTAAATTAAAACTCGCTAATTTCGTGCTGTATTCATGTTGGGTTCACGAGTCATATCACATATTATCACCCTTAGTTTTGTCTATTCTCTACCGTTGTCACAGGCAACATCCCATTAATCAAAATCACATTAATCTTTGTCTGACATACCGTCTTTCTTGCCGGACATGTCTTAAAAATATTTGACTCCGATTCCATGCCTTGCTGCCACAAGCACAACCCAACGTGACATATTCCCACTCCCTCATCCTCTTTCTTTTTACTCCTTTATGTCATTATCCTGAAACTATATTGTTTCTCGTACTGCTTATAATAAGAAAATAGTTCTTCCTCAAACTTAAACATGTCCAACTTGGGTTCCTCAATGTTATTTCCCTTTATTATTTACTATATGATGTGTCCCGGTATTGCCATCATCATTTTTTGTTTTGAAATTATTAAGCAAAGAATAAGTAGAGAAAGTTTTAACTTCCCTCGAATCTAGTGTAGCCTAATTTCTTAAGCTTGTAGGGTTGAGCCCAGTCGAAGAACTAATTGACGGGTGAAATGGGTATGTCGTATTTTGTTGTAGTTTACAAAAATAAAAATATGTTTAAATTAATATAAGCATGGTGCATTTAAAAATAAAGCACATTTGAAAACCAACTCATCACCTGACTAGCCTATAGATATGGATTGACATTTGGAAGATGAACAAAAGGTGGTAACTACGCATGTGGCCTGGTCCATTACAACAATGCATATAGTGACTAGTTTGCCTAAAGTGGTTTTGATATCTCCTAATATATATAGGGTAATGATAATGGACCCAATATTAAGTACTAAAAATAAATATAAATTATAAACAAGAAAACTTATATTGAAATAATATTATAATATTTGAACTAATAGATTTGTGTTAGGAGGTGTTGTAGGAGATATATGTTCTTTCCCTTTCCTCATTTAGACAAGCTCTGTGACTATGCACCAATAAGAACAATAATAATAACTTGGTTCTTCTTCTTTCAAGCAATGTATGTTGTTAGATATACGAACTCTAAAAATAAAAGGATGCTCATTATTTGCATCATCCTCATTGATTGTTGACTGAATAACTTGTTTGCAAAGGGATTCAAACATATCTCTAAAATTATTCAACCTGTTTACTCAATATTTGTAATTTCTTGTATTTATGTACCTCTCCAAAACATGATGCATTCTTGAAAGGTATGTTAATCGAGTTTTTGGGACCTATGCGTTTACAAAAATATTGATAAACACCTAAAAATATTGCCAATTGATTACTAAAACATATTAAAAAAACAATTAAAAAGATTTGATTTTTAATAAAAATCATATGCCATATTAAATCATTATTGTGTCCTACATTATCCAATGTTAGTGTTAATATTGTATTTCGCACACCTTTGGGCCAAGTTCCGACAACTTAGATCTTTCAAAATGGGCCTGCAAAAGATATGAGGGAAGACATCTATGAGAGGGAGACCTTGGGCCAGAGAGTCTCTGATGTCAAAGTTAGTAAATTCTCTTAGAAGTTTGTAAATAAATGAAAGAGTCTAGGAATCAGAGACCTTTTTAGTACCTGGAGCTTGCTATTTATACCGTGGGTTGGGGGAGGTGCAAATCGTTTTTGTCTCCACAGAGTTCATGCCCCTCCTACTGTTTCTACTGTCAAAGTCTTTTAATGCGGCATGACTTTGTGACGGTAATATAAATGTGGCGTGTAGCTCAGTAGTGGCGCCATTAATACGGCGTGGTTTCCAAGCCTTGCTTTTATCTCTTGTGAACCGTAGATGTCCTGATCTGAAGGGATTGAGGGTCTTCCACATTTCATGCTGTGTCCCATGCAAGTTCCCAAGTTCAGAATGCGGCCGTGCGATGTCAAGCTGACCTATCCTATCGGTTGCTTGACCCCTTTCCCTAGTAGGCAACTTGCTCTTTGTACGGTCCTAATGACCCTTGGTTCGGGTATTGGATTGAGGCCCAGTGGGATTTATGAAGTGGGAAAAATCCCCTTACAGCTATTCCACCAATTCTAGTTCGAGGGGAATTCTTTCTTCATTCCTTTAGCCTTTGCACTACAAGACTACCTGGCCTTTCTGTTTTGAGCCGTGCAACGATTTGTCTTCCATTTACGTGGTTGTATTGTGACGGTTACACTTTGCATTGAATGGGGTCTATTCAGTTCTTTCATCATGACCTCTTGTCTGGCAGTTATTTATTTCGCATATCCTATCAGTAGATACACTCTGTGGAAGTCGTGACAATCGAGGGATTCTGGTACTTTGGGGGACACGTGGAGTTATGTTGCCTTAGGAGTTCAAATGTCAATCTTGCCTATATAAGGACCTTTCCCCCCTTAAGAGACTTCATTTCACTCATTCTTCCTTTTGATCTGTTCTTTACATTCTTTGCTCGCTGCTTGAGTCCTTCGTTCCTTCATTTTGTTTCAATTTTCTCTCGAACCTCCTTTACTTTCCTTCTGATCTCTCATGGCTTTGAAAAAATCTTACCACCCTTCTGGATAGGTTGGGTCATCTAGCGATGCTCGGGCTACCGTTGGTCACAATGGTGCCACCCCAAAAGAATTTGCCAGATTTACGTGGCGATCGGTGGTGACTCTTGCCATTGAAGGAGACCATAGAGTCCCTTCGAAAGTTGAATTAGTGGTGCCCTCCTCCACCGAAGGGGCGGTGGACTGCAAGGGCTTTGGCACCACGGTCGCAGTGTACCCCTTCATGTTCTCCTGCAGCCTTAGGCTGCCTTTTTGTCTACCATGGCGAGAAGTTTTGGCCTTCTTCGAGTTGGCACTTGCTCAGCTTCCACCCAGCTCGTGGAGGATTTTTGTTTCATGCTGCATCATCTGATGCCATGCATTGGAGGAGGCTGGCTCAGACTTCCTTGACCTCACAACGCATGAGTTCTTCACTACCCACAGCATTTTGAGGAAGGCCGACACCTCTATGGCTTTTAGCTGGTCCAGGAGTTGGTTTAGTTGGAGGTGCGGCATACCGTTATGAAGGGGTATAATCGTCGATTCTTCTTCTTGTCAGGTGATGGATGAGAGGTCCCAGTCAGGCAGGCCCTCAAGCGCTGGTTTCTTGTAGACGCTATATGGGGCACCATTGACGGGGACAAGAACCACCGACGAAACAAACCCCAGAGGAAGCACTTAGGCTCAGGATCTTTCAGGCCTGGGTGGAGGCGCATCCAAATGAAGTTTCTTCAGAGGCTTTGCTGATAGAGGATAGCTTTCGTCGATATCTGGCCCCCCAGCCAACTTGCATTCCGACATGGGCTTCCTTATAAACCCAGTCATGTCGCATGCCTACAGTCGCTTTCCTAGCCCATCGGTAAAGGGAAAAGGAAAGAAGCCCCAAAGGATCTCCCCCGTTAGATCTGATTCCGACAATGTTCCCACTCCTCCTGGAGGTTCGTCTGCTATGGCGCTCGTTATTCGACCCAAACCATCGACGCCCAAGAAGATGGCGACGAAGCTAATCTTCTTCGCATCATGTTGCTGGTCTAAGGCCCCATTGCCGGGGCCATTCTGGCAGAGAAGGCGTTGACACCCGGGGCTCCTAATGAGGGGGAAGGCGAGGAGGTCTTCAAAAAAATTTCAACAGATCTTTAGACGACAGCTTTGGTGGGCCATGCTGACTGAATTCACGAGATGGAGAGTAGACTTAAGAGACTATTTGCAAGGGTAACGCCTTAACATACAAACTTCTAGGACTCTTTGTTTGTTTTCTTTCTTGATCTTGATTTTGACTTGCATGACAGGGGTTGGAGAGTCTGGTGGCCTTCATCTTGGATGACCAAGAGGAGGTGATGAGCGAGAACCAGGCACTTCGTTCGCTCACACATTTGGCCTTAGACTGTGCGGAGAAGGAGCGGAAGCAGAAGGAAGAAGCCGAAGAGGCCCTTGCCGACTTGGTAAGATCCCAAGGTGAAGTTGGTACTCTTTGCATTGAGGTCTCACTTGCTTTTGAGGTGAGGGAGGTGTTGCAACAGTCTCTCGATAAATGCCAGTTGGAGCTTGAGCGGCTGTAGGTCGAGAACTGGGAGCTACATCAATAGCGGGACTTTGACAGCCGGATGAACAAATGGCTGAAGAAGCGAGTTGAAGACGCCAACGAGTCTCTAACGGAGAAAAGGAAATCCCTGGAGGGGGAAAGGAAGCAAAGGAGAGAAGCAGAGACCACCTAGGAAGAAACCATGTCGGTTCTAGTAGCTCATGAAGCTACCATCCATAGTCTATAGGAGGAGCGGTCATATGTCTTCGGTTATAACAACGACTTAGATCCAATGAAGAATCATATTCTTCATAACCCTCAGTACGACCTCAGGGTTCTATGTGGGGAACAAGCTGCGCGACTCTTTCCAAGCAGATCTTCTTACTCTTCCCTACTGTTGTTGTCCCAAGCCTAATTTCCAAGGCTTTCCGGGTAGATCTCATTGCTCTTCTTTGTTATTGTTGTCCCAAGCCTCCTCCCCTCATCCTCCCCTCATCCTCGCCCTTTTGCTTATAGAGCTCTCCTCATTCTCGTCCTTTTGCTTATGGAGCTCTCCTCATTCTCGCCCTTTTTTTTTTTGGAGCTCGCCTCATTCTCGCCCTTTGGCTTATGAAGCTCTTCTCGTTCTTGCCATTTTGCTTATGGAACTCTCATCGTTCTTGCCCTTTTACTTATGGAGCTCATCTTTGAGGTCATTCCTATTCGTAGTCTTCACCTCCTCCAACAGTTTCTCATACCTCTCCTCGACTTGTGGATGTTTTGGGCAGCTCCCTGTTGATTTTTTTAAAGGTAACCTTGGGCATTATCGACATGTCGTAGTGATGGAGATCACTGCTTGCCACTTTCATGGAATATGATTTGATCGAGCTCAATTATGATGAGTCACCTTGCAGTGTACCTGGCTCTAGGCTGCTCTACGGTCTCATGTTGTAACTTGTTCTTCATAACTCTGCGGCTTCATGTTGTAACTTGTTCCTTGTATCTCTGCGGCTTTATGTTGTAACTTTTGTGGCTTTATGTTATAACTTAATCCTTGTAGCTATGCGGCTTTATGTTCTAACTTATTCCTTGTAGCTCTTAATGATTAATAATATTACCGTTTGTTGGCTATATCCGGCTATGTCTCTTTGTGCATTCTTTTTCTGCTGTATTTTTTTTTTATGTGTGTAACCGGCTTGGGGGGCTTGGCCGTGAGGATTCGCCACATAGGGCTTCACAGTCCCCCCTGCCAGTGCCTGGCCCACTTTCGATGACCCCGCCATCCAGTGGTCTTCTTGTTCACGCCCTTTTCGTCGACCTTTATCATGTAGTCATTCTCCCGGGGCCTTATGACTTCGTTTAAGGAGGCCAACATTCTTCATATCCTCATTTTGCATAGATTTGTTCTTTGGATAGTCGTGGGGTTAGTTCTGCTTTTTGCATTGGGGAGTCAAGACGGCCTAGGACTCGGCTTGCCCCTTAGCCGGTGGGGAGGTAAGTTGTTTGGGTAGTTTGAAACTGTACCCGTCTACCTCCATTAGCATAGATTTATTCTTTGGGTAGTCGTAGGGCTAGTCCCACTCTTCACCACGGGGAGTTAAGACGGCCTTGGGCTCGGTTTGCCCACTTGGCTCACGAGGAGGTAAGTTGTCCTGGTAGTTTGGAGTTGTACATGTCTTCCTCCATTAGCATATATTTGTTCTTTGGGTAGTTGTGGGGCTGGTCCCGCTCTCCGCCGCAGGGAGGAAAGATGGCCTTGGGTTCGGCTTGCCCCTTTGGCCCGCTGGGAGGTAAGTTTTTCGGACAGTTTGGAACTATGCTAGTCTTCCTCCATTAGCATAGATTTGTTCTTCGGGCAGTTGTGGGGCTAGTCATGCCCTTCGTCGTGGGGAGTCAAGATGGCCTTGGGCTTGGCTTGCCCCCTTGGCCCATGGAGAGGTGAGTTGTCTGGGCAGTTTGGAATTATACCTGTCTTTCTCCATTAGCATTCTGTATCTGTCAATGTTTGTTGTTTTCTGCCACACCATAACTACCTACATTGTTGACATATGTGTTGATGATGTCCGTTCCTTTCACTTTGTTATTTGGGTGGTCTATAGACTCGGCCCGCTCTCTGTCGAGGAGAGGTCAGAATGGCTCTTGCCAAACCACCTCTTTCCCCTTCAGGGAGGTAATTCGAACAACGATGTGGCTAGTCCACTCCTTTACTATGGTGGGGGTCGGGGTAAGCATTTGGGCAGCCTCAGGGATGAACTCGCTCTCCTTCGCGGGAGGGACAAGATGGCCTTTGGCTCATTCCATCTCTTTGCTCCCCGCGGGAGGTAGGTTGTTCAGACAATCTATATTTGGACCCGCTCCCTCCCATTGACATTTTAGGAGAGGGTAAGTTTAGGTCAGGCTGGCGTTGATCCCACACTTCATCTTAGCGGAGGCCGGCGTAAGTTATTCGGGTAGCCGTCAGGTTGATCCCGCTCTCCACTGCAGGAGAGATAAGACAATTTTTAAGCCTACTTTTCCCTATGGTATCCCATAGGGAGGTAAGTCGATCGGGCAGTGTACTGCTGAACCCGCTCCCTTCCGTTGACGCTTATGAGGAAGGTAAGCACTTTTCTTTGGGTAGCTGAGGACTAACCCACACTTCGTCATGGGAGGGATAAGACAACATTTAGGCTTGCATTTCCCTTTGTTGCCCTGTGGGGAGGTAATTCAAACAGCGATGTGGTTGATCCGCTCCTTCACTGTGATGGGGTTGGGGTAAGTTATTTGGGTCGTCGGGAGGCTGGTCCCACTCTATCGAACGAGGAGGTTGAGACTATCATCCTTCGTGGGGAAGTAGGTTGTTCGGGCATTTTGGGACTGGACTCGCTCCCTCCCGTTGACATCATAAGGAATGGTAGGTTTGGGTCAGGCTGGCGTTGATCCCACACTTTGTCGAAGTGGAGGTTGGGGTAATTCATTAGGGTAGCTTTGGGGCTGATCCCGCTCTCCGATGCTGGAGGGACAAGGCAACCTTTAGGCCTACCTTTCCCTCTGGTATCCCACGGGGAGGTAAGTCATTCGGGCAGTCTGTTACTGGATCTGCTCCTACCTATTGATGCTTAACGAGAAATGTAAGTTTTTGTCTTCAAGTGGCTAAGGGCCGACCCGCACTCCTCCACGAGAGGGGTGGAGCAGTTTTAGGCATTACACTCGCCCTTTTTGCCTTGTGAGGAGGTAAGTTGTTGATGGAGATCTTGTTAATATTGTCAATGTAGATCACATTGATGAGTTGATTTTGCTGATGGAGATTGTTGATTTTGTCGGAGGTCAGTTCGTTGATGGGTTATGTAATGTTCTTGAAATTTTCCATTGAAATATAAACTTCTTTTATTAGGGCCTGTAATGTGTGCATGGAAATACATAAATTTATGACAATGAATTAGCTTAGCAATAAAATTTCCATAGGTGTTTGGCATTCCAAGGATGCTGCAACTCGTTTCCTTGAGAGTCTCAAAGGCAATAGGAGCCCGGACTATTTGTGGCGGTAACCACATAAGGGCCCACCCATTGGGGGGCCGGCTTCCCATCATCCCGTGTTGTTGTTCCTTTCTCTGTGAGTATGAGATCTCTGACCTTGAATGTTCTCAGATGCACGTGCTTGTTGAAGCATCTCTCAGCCTTTCTTTTGTTGGCTGCGATTCTTATTTTGGCTTCCAGTTTGACTTTTTCCAACAAATCCAATTGTTCCTCTAGCCACTTATCATTGGATTCTTACTCGAAGTGCTGAACTTTGTACTTGGGGATTCTGAGCTCTAATGGCGGCTTTGCCTCATGGCCATAAGTGAGGGTAAAAGGTGTTTCCCCAGTTGGCATTTTTACTGTGACCCGGTAGGCTCACAAGACGACGGGGAGTTTTTCTGCCCACGTCCCTTTTTTGTCGCTGAGCCGTTTCTTGAGCATTCCCAACAATGTTTTGTTAGTCACCTCAACTTGCCCATTAGAGTGGGGGTGTCCTAAGGATGAGTACCGAAACTCGATTCCCAATTCCAGCATCAATTGTGGTAGTGATTGGAATTGAGTTACCTCCCGTTATTTGATATGATAGTATGTGGGATGCCAAACCTGCAAACTACTATCCTATATAGGAACCATGTGATGTTGTTCATTGTGATGGTTGTTAAGGCCACGACCTCGACCCACTTGGTGAAGTAATCTAGGGTCACCACCACAAACTTTACTCCCCCTTTGCCCAAGGGAAGCGGGCCGACCAAGTCGATTCCCCATTGGGTGAAGGGCCAAGGTGACAGGATTGACGTCAATTCTTCCGACAGGCAATGGGGCATCTTGGCATATTCTTGGCACTTCCGATGAGAGCCAGCGCCTTTCCTCTTGAGTGATTCCAACAAATCCTTTTATGTATTTTCGTCAACACGTATTGCGCTTCTACCGGGAAGATGCACCTCAAAAGAGGTGCCGAGTGGCCCCTCCAATACAGAACTGCCTCGACTAGGGTGTAGCGAGCTGCTCTATTTATGATCTTCCTAGCCTCCTGTCTGTCCTTTGGTACCTCATTGGCTTCTAAATATTTGATTATGTCCTCCGCCTTGTCTGGGGTTCCAGGCAGCATTTCCATTACCTCGATCCCCACAATAGGTATTTCCACAGTTCGGATCATTGTTTGCTCTAGCAGGGGGAGTCCTTCTGTCTGGAAGCCACATATGCCAACTTGTCCGCTTTCTAATTTTCTACCCTTGGCACTTGCTGAATCTGTAAATACATGAAATGGGGCCGTTCGGCCTTTACTAGTGCTAAATATTTTTTCAATTTTTCACTTTTTACATCAAGCTCTCATTGCACTTGATTTACCACTACCTAAGAATCGGCTTGTACTTCGATCTTAGTGGCACCTAGAGACTTGGCTACCATTAGCCCTGCAAGTAGTGCTTCATATTTTGCCTCATTGTTCTTCGTCTTGAACGCCAATTTGATGGCGTAATTGTACTCTCCCTCGAACGTGACGATATGCACTCTCACTCCCCATCCAGCTCGACAAGATGAGCTATCAACGAATACTTGCTAGGGCTTCACGAGAGGTGCATCATCGTTTTCTACCGAGAAACCAATAAACTCAACGAAAAAGTCCGCTAGCACTTGCCCTTTAATGGTGTTCCGTGGTACAGAGTCGATGTTGAACTTGCTCAATTCCATTGCCTAGTTCATGAGCCGGCCTGAGGCGTCCGGTCGTTATAGCAATTTTCTTAGGGGGGCTTCTGCTGCTCTATGCGGGGGAACCTAGCTTCAGCCCACCGATATGCCCGGTTGGTGTAGTAGACCGACATCTGGACCCCATCGTCCTTACGCACTAACGATGAAGAGGCGGCTTGAGGGGAGACCACGAAGTAAAGGGTCAGCGTTTCCCCACACCAAGGTTGGCTGAAGAGCAGTGGGCTCGTGAGATACTTCTTAAGGGCTTCGAACGCTAGGTCACACTCGCCATCCCACGCCTGTGCTTTTCGCAAGACTTTGAAGAAAGGTATGCATTTGTCGGTGCATTTTGACACGAATCTATTGAGAGGAGCCACTCGCCCATCCAGATTTTGTACCTCATTTATGTTTCAAGAGGGGGGGCATGCTGAGGATGGTCTCCACCTTCTCGAGGTTGGCTTCTATTCAACGTTCAAACACCATAAATTTTAAGAACTTTCCTGATCTAACATCGAAAGCACATTTTGCCGGGTTTAGCTTCATTTGATACTGTCGTGGTATCACAAAAGCCTCCCTTAAGTCATTTAGGTGTTTTTCTATGGTCCCACTCTTAACCAGCTAGTCATCCACGTAGACCTTCATATTTCTTCCTATATGGTTTTTGAACATACGATTAACCAACCACTAGTAGGTAGCGTCTGCATTCTTAAGCCCGAAAGGCATCGCCATGTAACAATATAAGCCTCGGTCAATGATGAACGAAGTCTTCTCTTTGTCCTCGGGGTTCATACGAATTTGGTTATACCTAAAGTAGACATCCATAAAGCTGAGCATGCAGTGACCTACCGTGGAGTCGACAATCAGGTCGATGTGAGGAAGTGGGAAGCTATCCTTCGGGCAGGCTTTGTTGAGGTCAGTGAAGTTAATGAACATTCTCCATTTGCCGCTTGGCTTCTTTACGAGCACTACGTTGGACAGCCACTCCAAGTAACGGGCTTTGGATGAATCCAGCTCTCAGCAGACAGTCCACTTCGATGTTTCTGCCTTACTCCTTTGGCCTTTAGGTCTACACTAAGGTTGTGCTGTATGACTTTGGGCACTATTCCAGACATATCCTTGTGGCTCCAGGCAAACATGTCCTGGTGCTCGGCGAGAAGTTGTTGCATGGTGCTTCAAGCTTCAGTTGTCATTTCGCTGCTAATCCTTGCCCCAACTTCTAGTCAATTTGGATTGAGACTGATGAGCTCTAATGGCTCGGTTGGTTTCACTTTCCTGAGCCCCTGCACATCTTGGACTTTGCTTATGACCTCCGTGCAGTCGGGAGTTGGTGACATGGTGCAGACATCCTCCGTAGGATACACCTTGTTTACCCCGTCATTTGTAGGCATCTCTTTGCAGGTGCATGCATAGATTTCTTCCACTATGTCCTTTTCACTCCCAAGAACTTGTTTCTTTTGCTGGTTAACTTCCATGTAATTGGTAATCTCGGCGAGCTTCCAAGTTGTTTGGAAGAGGTTGTCTTAGGCGCGTGAAGTACAAGATCGACCTAAAAAGATCCCACAGACGGCACCACTATTAACGTCGTGTTTCGCACACCTTTGGGCCAAGTTTCGACAACTTAGGTCTTTCGAAATGGGCTTACAAAAGATGAGGGAAGACAGCTAGAAGAGGGCGGCCTTGGGGCCAGAAAGTCTCTGATGCCACAGTTAGTAAATTCTCTTAGAAGTTTGTAAATAAGTAAAAGAGTCTAGGGATCAGAGAGCTTTCTCATACCTGGAGCTTGCTATTTATACCGTGGGTTGGGGGAGGTGCAGATTGTGTTTGTCTCCATAGAATTCATGTCCTTCCTAATGTTTTTGCTGTCAAAGTCTTTTAATACGGCATGACTTCGCGACAACACCATAAATGTTGCATGTAACTTGGTAGTGGCACCATTAATGTGACATGGTTTCCAAGCCTTGCTTTTATCCCTTGTGAGCTGTAGATGTTCTAATGTCAAAGGATTGAGGATCTTCTGCATTTTACGTTGTGTCACATGCAAGTTTCCAAGTTCAAAACGCAGTCGTGCGATGTCAGGCTGACCTGTCCTATCGGTTGCTCGACCCCTTTCCTAGGTAGGCACGTTACTCTCTGTAAGGTCCTAATGACCCTTGGGTAAGATGTATTGGACCGAGGCCTAGTGGGCTTTATGAAGTGGGGAAAATCCCTTTACAGTTTGCATAATAAAACCGGTGATCACACCCTCTACAAAACGAAACCTATTTTTAGGTATTTTTATTTCAAGTTATTTGATTTTTAATTTTTTATAATTTTATTTATTTTTAATAGTTTATTTGATTTGCTATTTTTTTTTTTATTCCTTATGCTAATGTAACATGTTGACTATGCATTTTCTAATTATATTAAAATGTTGATTGTGCATAACATAAACACGCCCTCTTTGATTGGTTATGATGAGGCAAGTACGTATTACTTCCCTGTTTTCCATCATTGAACTGATACAGTTTGAAGGTAGGATCATTTTGGTATATAAACCTACCCCTAAGAATTATTAGAAATTATTTAAGGAAAATTCTTCTCATCAGTCCCTGTTTAATATTTTATATTTTATATTCTATAAAAAATACTCTTATATCTTATGAAAAACACCCCATACTCTATAAAAAAAATTATAATTGTAGAGTGTGAAAATGAATAATGATTGATACATAATAAATCACATTGTTTAATCTCATTCAAGAATTTGAAAAAAGTTTAAACTCCATATACCTATATAATAATTATTTTAAAAAATATGGTGAATTAACCTAATTAATAAAGTAATAAAATTCAGGAATCAAATCATGAAATTGAATCCACAAACTATATCACTTTTGTAAATTATATAGTTTTATACTATACTTTAAATTCATTTTATAATAAAAATAAATTTATAATTTAATTTATTTCATGAAACTATTTTCGTTTAGATTTAGAGATGAGTTGAGATAATTTTATATGAGTTGAATAAATTATTATTAGAATATTATTTTTAATATTATTATTATTTTGAGATTTAAAAAAGTTAAATTATTTATTATATTTTATTTGATAATTTGATAAAATTATAATAATGAGATAAAATGAGTTGATGTGAATTTCGAATCCAAAGATATCAATTTATAATTTATTTTTTTGTGATTTTTTCTTTTTTATTGCGACGGAAGCATATCTAATTGAGATAATCATTTCTATTGATTTCAGCAAAAGTTGACAAAAACCAAAATAATATTTACAAAATATAAAAAGTAAAGCACATCCCTTTCGCTAGTACCTCTGCCTTCTCTTCACTGCCTTGAGTAAGAAGAAAAGAAAACCCAATAAAACTCTGCAAAACCGAATCATTTTCACAGAGAATAGGAAAAAAACCTCTAAGCACAGAGAGAGATAGAGAGAGAAACGACGACTAGAAAGGATGTTTCGGAATCAATACGATACGGACGTGACGACATGGAGTCCGGCGGGGAGGCTTTTCCAGGTGGAGTACGCGATGGAGGCGGTGAAGCAAGGGTCGGCGGCCATTGGTCTCCGATCCAAGACCCATGTTGTCCTGGCCTGCGTTAACAAGGCCAACTCCGAGCTCTCCTCCCACCAGAAGAAGATCTTCAAGGTCGACGATCACATCGGCGTCGCCATTGCCGGACTCACCGCTGACGGCCGTGTCCTCTCCCGCTACATGCGATCAGAGTGCATTAACCATAGTTTCACCTACGAGTCGCCGCTCCCGGTAGGTAGACTCGTAGTTCAGCTCGCCGATAAGGCCCAGGTGCGTTATAAAACACACTAAAATATGCAGTTGTTAATTGTTTTGAAGGTGTGTTTTTTGCTCGTGATGGTTGGAAAATGTTACCCATTTTGTATCAGGTGAGTTCAGGATGTTGGAAATTTCTTTAATCTATATTATTTGCTTTTGTTATTTTGGCTCTAGAAACCTTAAATGTAAGCTCCGTTAAGCGTGACTTTGGGCTGTTCTTGGGTCTAATATAATGGAGAATCTTACTTTCGAAACGCAAAGAAACCTGTATAGTTTATGAGTAATTGAATTACTGAAGTTAGGGTTCTGGTTTTTGAGTTAGGAGTGGATTGGTTTTCCACCCATATGGGAAGTTAATGATCACTTTTAGTTGGTTAACTACATCTGAGGTTTGGTGAAGATTAATACTTTGTCTATTCTGTCAAATCATGCATTCAGGCACGGGATTTACAAATCCGAATTTGTACTTTGATATGTTACGGAAAACATGTGGTCGTCTATGTTTGACGGTTTGAGTACTCATTCTTTTTTTATAACCGTGGGTGTCTGGGCCAGCTTACGTGCACATCAACTAATCTCATGGGACCCTGAATTTAACGACCAGGTAAACCTCCAGTAGCCTTAAGGGGACTCAAACTAGTGACCATTGGGGAGCAAACCCAAGGCTGGACCAACTGAGCTCATATTCAATTCTAATTAGAGATATCGGGGGTAATGTTTGGTGGGTACTGATTTAGCCATTTTCGACCAACTTTCAGAACTTCTGTTAATCAAATACTCGGTAATAGCTCTCATAAAAATGAGTATATTTTTTCTTAAAATTTAGTAATTCTGAATATTTGAATATGGCAAAAAATATGGGTTGATTTGGCTTTGAAATTCTTAGAGGCAAAGTCAGATGTATTTAGATTCCAAGGCTAGCTTAGCATTACTGCTCAGTTTGGCTGAAGTTGATGCAGCTCTTTCCACCACCAAGTGCACCTCATCAATCATAGGAAATCATCAACCAAATCACACTGGTGACTGTGCCAAAGATTTCAGTTTGAATCCTAGACCATAATTAATTGCTAGGACTTCAGTAACCCAAACAAAACCTCAGTTCAAAGCTCCATCCCCATTGAACGCTCATGATTGGGTTGGGGACGATTAGCTTTCCATTGGGTTCAGGTGTAGTTTAATCTCTTTAAGAAATCATCTGAATTGGCCACTGCGCCAAAGGTTTCGGGTTGAATCCTGGATGAAAATTAATTGCAACGACCTCAGGGGCTCAAAAAAAACATTAGTTCCAAACTCCATACCCATTGAACGCTGCATTATTGGGTGGGGGACGATTTGGATGCCATTGGGTTTGGGTGTCGTTAATCTCTTCAATGACATTACCTGAATTGGTCACTGGGCCTCAGTTCCATAGCTTGGGCTCTTTGTAAACAACTTGTGGTTAGACTCAATCACGAGTTATTCAGTCGGTTCTGTTGTTTTAGGAAAATGGACCTTCGAGACTTCTACAAGACCAACTGTATTGGCTTCGCTAAAACTGGAACCTCATCCAGCCACTAGAATATGACAGACCAGACAACATTGGTCAGTGTGTTCATGTGCATTGGCAGTATGAAATCGCGTAGGCTGGCTAGATCTGGTTTAATATTTGCTGTAATGAATCAGTTAAAGCATTAGTGACATCTATGTTTTAATACCGAAAAGATTAGTCAATTTGAATTTTTCCTAAAATCACTTATAAAGTCTCCAGTTCACCTAGTAAGTAGCCAATTGAGACCCAAAGTGAGACTCGGGGCCCATTTGGATACTTAGAATATCTCAGTATATTTGTGAATAGTAGTGAAATGGTTTGAGTTAAGATGTTTATTGGGTTTTGGGAAAGGAGAGAAAAAAAGTTGAATAAAAATATTATGAAGTTAAAAAATTGTTTGAATATTATTTTTGTTTTGAAATTTGAAAAAGTAGTATTATTTTTTATGTTTTGTTTGGGAGTTTGAGAAAGTTGTAATGATTAGATGAAAAAGTTGAAGATTTGAAATTGAAAGTGTTTTGTGTTTGAGTGATGTTTGGGAAAGAAATATCTGAAAATTCTTAAAAACATTTGTGTTGCCAAACAGACTCTCAGCATCCACGACTACCTTTGTAACTTATCCAATCTACGTGAGTTATTCCTTTTCCAAATTTGGGATTGGGGTGTTACAAACTCCTCCTCTTAAATTCTTAAAAGTCAATGCCATGCCATATAGTGCTCCAGTATCTCATGACTGGCTTTACTAGATGGCTCTAATAACATATGCAACTACCTAAGGGAAGCCCAAGTCACATCATCAAATTTACAGTCGGAACCCCTTAATATCATTATAGATGGAAAGAATGTATCTCTCTTAGGCAATGCGAGATATTATTCACCTCCCTTCTATACTCACTCAACCCAGGGTATTTCATTTGTGATCCTGGAATAGTCATGTACTTAGTTTCACATTTTTGATTTGTTGACAATCGTGTTTCATTAGGGTCAGCACATTTTTAAGATCAATTTAGCTGGAAACCATATAAATTAGAATTTTATTGAGGTATGTTACGGAAATTTGAAAACATGTTTCAAGAGAACCCAGTATACATAACTAGAGCTGCTTGTAATTTGGTTCTATTTGGGAAGAATCAAAATGAGCCATTACAAACTGGCTTGCAAAAAGTTGTTTGTCCTATGGTACATAAGATGCATAACACTACTGTATTATACTTTTGATTTGGGTACTACATCAGCTAGTCGTGATCTCGATAGCTATAATAAAATAACTATATCTCCAACACTCAGAAATGAATTGAGCAGGGTTGACTATTAAATTAGAGTGATTTACCTAAGTTAAGGTGTCAAAATTTGCTGAGAAATGAATTCAGCTTTGCTCCTCTATTTTTATCTCTTTCCTGAGTTCTGTAGTGAGTAGTCTTGTAGCTAATTACTTCAACTTCAGCTTCTATTAATGTCATGGGTACACCATTTTTTTTCTCCTACAGTTGGGGAATGTGTTTGTTCATGTTAAAGAACTATGCAATCACCAGCTATTTGGACAATTCTTTGTCATAAATACCCATGTCTTGTCTTAGTTTTTAATTTTTGCTGGAAGTTTGGTACTATTGCTGCAAATACTATATATGCCTTTGCTATTAGTATCTTTGGTTGATTTCTATCATGTGATACATGCCATAATTATAATCTAATGGTCTATGAATGGGTATGGAGTATGGATTATTCAACATTTATATGATTGGATGGCTGTGTAATGGCATGAAAAAGAAGAAGAGAAATTTATGTTCCATGCTTGCTGCATGAGAAGCTATTCCTCTCTCTCTCTCTCTTCTTTTGGGGTAAGAGAAGCTATTTCGCATCTGTAACTAGATTTTGGGTGGCAGGTTTGCACACAACGCTCATGGAAACGACCCTTTGGAGTTGGTCTGCTGGTAGGTGGATTAGACGAATCTGGAGCTCACCTTTATTACAACTGCCCAAGCGGTAACTACTTTGAGTACCAGGCTTTCGCCATTGGGTCCCGTTCACAAGCTGCAAAGACCTACTTGGAACGCAGGTTCGAGAACTTCAGAGACTCTTCGCGGGAAGATCTCATCAGAGATGCACTTATTGCAACAAGGGAAACTTTGCAGGGAGAGAAGCTCAGGAGCTCCATATGCACAATTTCTGTACTGGGAGTTGGAGAGCCATTCCATATATTGGATCAGGAAACTGTACAGCAATTGATTGATACGTTTGAGCTTGTGGATGAGGAAGAGGGTCCGACTGCGGAACCTGATGCTGATGCTGGTGAGGGTGTTGCATCAGAACAAGGCAACGTGCCTGACCAGAGTGCTGCCGCTGACCAAGGTGCTGCAGCTGACCAAGGTGCGGCTCCAATGGATTTGTGAGGATGCAAGATTCAAGAACCAGCCATCGTCTACTTTGTCTTTAGCCGAGGTTTTCTGGCAATTTGTATGCAGAAACAACTTAAAAAATTTGGATGGCACCATGGAAAACCTTCTCTTGTTTTTTCTCAGGCGTGCAAATTTATCTTTGCCTCATAATCAGTTCAAACACTTAATGGTAGCCCCTGGTGAACTTAGATTTACATTTTTCGTTTGTACTTCCAGACGTCATGAACTTATTGGTGATATTCAACTGGTTATGTTTCCCTACCGTTGTGTATTATGGTGTGCTAATTGCTAACCTTTCTACGGGTGTTGTTTACGAGTACGAGGCTTTATCCCCCCCCCCCCCCCCCTCTCTCTCTCTCTCTCTCTCTCTCTCACTACTGCTTTGTTAACTCTAGATCTGAACTCTTGGGTGCAAATAACTTAAAATATAAGGAGTCGCATGCTTGATTAAGGATAATAAAAGTAGAATGAACACATTTCTCTACATGTCCTCTTCTAACTTGCCGTTTTGTTCGTGTGCTTTTGATGCTCACAAGATCATACTAACATTTTTATGAGTGAGCATCCATGCAATTTAGAGTTTACGGTCTCCAACCTAAACTTGAGGTTGTAGTAACATCAAATTTTATCGAAAAGAACAAATAAAAGTCCTAGTGTTATGCTGCATCTACATGGCAATAACATTAATAATAATAAAAAGGAAAAAATTCGCAAAAATCTATTTAGGCCAGTTGCATTGTCGAGTGTTTAGTTTTCAACGAATAAAACACTCTTCGACGAATATAATGTTTGATTATGGTGACCATACACGAAGAGGGAGGTCACCCCACAAGTCATAGTCCTGTTGATTTTCATAGTTAACAGACCCAAGATTTTGGCCACGAGTCTCCTGCCTTTTAGGATGAATGCAATTAGCCTAGTGGTACTAGGGGCGGTCGGTCATCATCCCCGAAAGTAGTTGGTGAGGATAGCCGACCACCCCGACTAATTATTATTTATTATTTTATTTTATGAACTTCATTGTATTCTAGAGATCAATTTATCATAATTATAAGGTGTATGTTACTGGGAGAAAATAGTCTTAAAAGAAAGCTATGAGCATTGGCCATTTGTTTATGTAAAGACTGCCAAATTTAACTAAATGAAGTCACTGTTTTTAGTTTGCATAACCTACATGCAGTACTCTTTGCATTATATTAACTATCTTTCCTCTATATCATTAAAATATTACTTTTTTTCTTTACTTCATTATCTATTCATCTCTTCTTAGGAGCGCACGAAGACACAATCCCATGAAAATAAAGAAAAGAAATACTAATTTATTATTTAGTTCTATAATACCAATTATATTTATTTGAAACTTCAGCTGAATGTTGTTTTAGCCAATTTGTACAGAATGCAGGTGAAATTTGATTCATTTTCTTTAAACTTTTGCGGGGTCTCTTTAACTAAAAAACTTAGTAATTTGAACAAATGACTTCGCAACCAAACTATTCTGGGTTTATCCAACAATGAAATCATACACAAACTTGCTGCCAAACTGGACTTTATGGTTATATATTTAATTTGATTTAAGCACTTTTCTTTAATTCCACCATTTCTCGACTCTGGATGAAAACTATTCACCATTTCACATCCTATACCCTATAAAAAACAACCACACATCCTATAAAAAACATTCTCAAATCTTATGAAAAACTATAGGTGTGGAGTGTGTGTGTGAACCATTGCTGATTTGTAGCAAAACTCCTCTTGGATGTGCAAGATGGGAAGATAAGTTGACCTGAGATGGTTCCTTCATGAGTTTACCTCTAGTTTAGTTTCATTTAAATGATTGTCAGGATTATTTTATTGACTTTTGACTTGTACTGGGATTGGGGGAAAGCAGTTCACTTAAGATTTCATCTCCATGCAGCTGAACTTATGACTTTTAGCAAAATTATCAGGAGTCAAAATCCCAAGTTGACGTTAATTTTGGGATCTAATAGAACCTCACCTACAGTGAATCTTTGTCAAGTCAATATATCGTCCAGCGCATACACAAGAAATAATCCAAAAAATATATCTAATCACATTGGATAAGAGGCCACGGATTTCAAAGCTTTAAGAACATGATTTTGAATTAATTTAGTGAATCAAAATTCCAAATAATTAGTAGTTTGCAGGAGAAATAGTCTTGAAAGACGTACTGAAGCTAGCCCCAAAATGAAACTACAGCCAGCCCTTGATTAGAAAGGATAACAGTGGGGTGAACAAGCAGTGTGATTCATTTATGGCTACCTAGTACTGGGAGCCCATTGATCTGCATCTGCTTGTACATCCATTGCCAAGTCTCTGGGGCCACCTCGCCTCCGAGAGAGCGGATCACGGATCCACCACTGCATGTGCCAACTTTGCAGCATTCCTCTAGAGATAACCCTTTTACCAATCCACATAAAAACCCACTTGCAAATAGGTCGCCTGCTCCAGTGGCATCAATTGCCTTTGTTTCCCCAATGGCTGGAACTCGGACAATCTGACAAGGTAAAATTTTATAAGGAATGTCAATAACAATGCAATATCCATATGCAATTGTCACATTGACAAAAATCATGCAGAAGAATTCTTTGCATTAGAAATTTAAGGTTTATGCTTTTCGTTCATCAATTATTTGTTGAATTATATGGAGATTTGGGGCTTAGATTTGCTTCTCTAAGGAGGATGCCTTTAACAGAGCCATTCAAAGCTTCAACTGTCCACCAATGCAAGAATGACAAGAAGGATAAAATAGAAAGTAAAAGAGGTTCTCAATACTGTGACTGTCCATTTCCAGAAAAGTAGACATGTTCAAGATGATGCGTCCACCAAGCTAAGGGCTTATGTGATGAACTAACCTTTTTTTTCCAGTGCACACAATCTGGACATGAATATACTTCTAGAATGAAAAAATAGAAAGGAAACTTTTTATACAGTACTCATATCCCCAAAGTTGTCCAGCAGCATCTCACTAACCTCTTTTCCATGCTTTGCAATGCATCCATTAGGGCCTAATGTCACCACAGCCCATTGGCAGTGTTTTGCCAGAAAATCAAGCGCACTCTCAGGGTCAGCATTTTGTTGACCCCTACAAAAGTTGTAGGAGAAATTTACACAACCAGATAACCATTCAAACCTTTTATGAAGCGTCTGAAAGATTAACTATTGTTCATGAAAAATTATCTTAACATGTTAACATACTAAATAGATGACAGTCACCTAAGCAATTCTGTTGCTTCATCCTCATTGGCAAAGCAGAGGTCTATATCCCCTGACTCCAGTAACTGTAGAAGAGGTAATTTAGAGTTCCGAACCATCTGTCCAAAGGTAAAGACTGTATAGGGTTAAATTTGATCAAGAAAACTTTAGCATAGAAAAAACAAGAAAGGGCAAGCAGGGGTGGAGGGATGGGGAAGCTGGCCCTGCAAAAAAATTTGAGAAGCCCCTTACCCCATGGTCCCTCTTAAAAAGTAATATATGTAATGTATGTATATATATCTTCTTTGCACCCCAAATATTTTCCCAGGGAAAAATCTGTAATTCCCATAGTTTTTTTCTAAAAATATAAAAATACAATTATTTTTTAGGTTTTTTCTGAAACTCAAAATTAGCCCAAAATCTAGGAAAAATCATTTTTTAAAAATTAAATTTTGTAAATTAAAATCTAAAAAACAATTTTAAAAATATTAGAACATGCGACTTTTCTTCAACCTCCATTGAGTCCCTTTGAAACTCTTTCTGATTCTCATTTGCTTTGAAGGGGAATACTTACGTAAAGTTTTGGTTGAAGAGTGAAAAATGTTATCTAAAACTCGTGAGCTTTTATTACCCTATATAGATGTGTGTTCATATCTTTAGGTTGATGGACGTGTTGATTATATTTTTTCTATCTCAAATTACATTTATAATGTAATTATTGTAGTACAGTATGTAGCAAAACACATTAAAAAATAATATTATTATAATATACGAAGCCACCCATCTCCCCCCCCCCCCCCCAAAAAAAAAAAAACAATAAAAAAATATAAATTTCTGGCTGTGCTACTGAGGGCGGGGGATGGGGGACCACCATTGGAGAAAAGAACATCAGGAGTACAAATCACCACATGCATAATATCATATTTGAGAAATGGAAGTTTACAATTCATGCATGAAGTGATTCTATTCGGTGAATAAAATTTTTGTTTCAATCATTCTTTCTGGTGAAAACATTGTCTTCTGTCTTAAAAAACCCCCCACCTGAAACATTGCAATTACAAACTCAAATAATGAAAATGAAGAGAATCAGTGAATCACTGTATTGAATCAAACTAAAAGAATTTGAAAAAACAGAGAGAGAGAGAGAGAATATACCTCAAAACTGGCCAAATCCAGAGACACAAAAAGACCCTCCTGTTTGGCAATCTTTATAGCTGCTTGAATAACTTCTAAATTGAAAATTGCATATCTCAGCGACAACCACTGTAACAAAAAAATTAAGCAATTAAGTCCGTAGATAGCCTCAACTTAAAACCAACATATTATCTTGCAGAAACTACAAGATAACCATACAGACCAGGTTTGTGGTATGAATTACATTATATTCATAAGGAGTTAATTTTATTCAAGAAACACCATAATTTTTAAGAATGATACCAAGTAATTGAAGAATATGGAAAGATTCCCAAAAGAGAAGGGGAAAGATTCTAATGGCAGATTTGATCGAGAATTTTTTATATTAGAGGAAGATGCCTAACCTTGGAGCCCTTGAAATCCTCCCTAGTCAAGTCATCCGCCTGAAAGAGGATAAAGATTGAAAGTTAACCTATTGATAAGCTCGTAAAAATTGCAAGAAAATATGAATAAACACTCTTGAGAAATATGCAGAGATGCATGTGAAGAAGCTTTAACCTGAATGCTCATAACTTATACATCATGAAGCCTAACTAATCCTTAAAATTGGTGAAAAACATAGCTCAAAAACACATGCACTGAAACACAGCCTGATATACATGGATATAGACACGCAAAGAAGAATTGCACCTGAACTTTCACAGCATTGGAGAGACAAGGCCGCATGGTACGGTTACCAACCTCGTCAACCAGGCAAACACACTGTGCAAGACAATATAGATAGTGAATGTTTTAGCACCAAGCATTAAGAAGCTCAACCAAAAGATTTGGAAACAATCAATTTCACAGAGTTTGTAACATGAAGCTCACCTGACCTGTGTGCCCTTTCTTCATCCTCAATCTCGAGAGGTTGACGCCATTACAGCTCATGTTGCTCACAAATAACTGACCTTGCTCATCATCCCCATAAGCCCCTATTATTCCACAGGAGACTCCAAAGCCCGCACTTAATCCCCGGATAGTATTGGCAACACTGCCCCCTGCCAGCGTCTTCATGGGCAACAAATCATTGGGGGATTCGAGGATATGGCTTCTCAACTCCCTCAATATGTGCTCAAGCTCTTCAATTGAGACCTAAACACTACATATATAAGAAATTCTGACGATGATGTACATACAAAAAGTGAATCCAAGTTATGCTATAAAAAGGCGCATAGCCTTGTGATCCACTACAGGGTAACCCCTATTTTACACTGATCTACAACAAAATTCACTATTTCTATAACGGGGGGAAAACGTTTAGGAGAAAATTAAATCAACTTTAAAAAAGAAGCACAAAAAGGACAAAATCCACGAAAAAATAGAGAATGAGAGTGGCCCAATGTGGTATTTCAGAGCCTGCATTTTCAGAAAGCAAGAAATTCACTGAACACAAGAAGCTTCCAAACGAACTCGAAAAACCAACTCCAAAAGAATCAGTATATACAAGAAAATGATAAATTTAACATGGGAAGTTAGCAAAAAGAGAGGAACCATAGAAAACCCAAAATCGAGAGTACCGGAATAGAGCCACCGCGCTCGCCGCGTATTTGATCGAGCAATGACCAGTCGACGCGGGCCACATGATCGACGAGGGCGGCCGGTTGCAGACCCAGGATGAGAGGAGCGTTGGCGTCAGCATCTAACTTTACCTCCCCGGCCTCGTTGCTGTAGTTATTGTTGGGCAAGAGCTCTACACCCATTTTTCCGATCAATCGATCGATCGCACTCCTCACCCGTCCCCAACTATCTAGCTCCCACTCTGCCTCCTTTATATAAAGGGAAGATATTTTATAGTAATTGGAACTTTTTCCCTTTTCATAATATCAATCTTTTATTTATAAGATTTGATTCATTTGACAATAATTGGAGCAGGACACAAGTGATTCATTAGTAGTTTCATAGATTGTAACTAACTTCATTTATAATTTCAAGGGAGTTCTTGCTTTTTCTCGAGTTGAAAAATTTTGATAAAATAAATTATTTATATTATATTTTATAATTTAATTTATAAAAAATTTTAATTAATAATCTATAGTTTATATATAGATATATTGATTATTATATTTACAAAAGATTTAAACAACCCAGATATGATTTTCCTTTTATATTATAAAATAATAAATATGAGATTATCAAAGTTTGCAAGTCGACATTCATATAAATTGTATCATTTAATAATCGAGATTTAGTCGAAATTTTTATAAATCTTTTAGGCTTAGAGTTCAAATAAAAAAATTTAAGAAATTATTAATAGAAACATATTAACAGACATAACTCAAGTTAGGCCTATATGGTAGATGCTCACTAAATACATCTATCTCAAAACTCTAAACAATCTTAGCCTCGTTTGTCTTTACAGATAAGATGAGTTAAAAAATTGTTTATTTTATTCTATCTCCGTCCTATGTCTTTCAAAATGGACAATTTAATGCATAAGACGAATAAAAACAATAAATTATATGAAAAATGATAAACTTTGAACTCTTTTACAACTTTATTTTAAATTGAGGGTAGTTGTGTAATATCTTTATATATTGTTGAAAGTTAAAATAAAATGAGATGTGATGAAAATTGAAAATTGAATAAAATATTGTTAGAAGATTATTTTTTAATATTATTTGTGTTTTGAGATTTGAAAAAGTTAAATTATTTATTATATTTTGTTTAGAAATTTTAAAAAATTGTAATTATTAGATAATATAAGATGAGCTGGTTCTAAATCCAAACAAGGCCTAAATTGGAAAATGATACACATATAATTCTTTTCACAATCCTTTACACAACTCTGTTTTAAATTATGAGTATTTTTATAAAATAATTTATAAAAGTAACACCGTTTTATAAAAATATTCTAAATTTAAAATGATACACATATAAAAATATTCTAAATTACTCAAAATTGACTGCTATACATATGAAAAAGATAACAAGAGAGGCATTTCCCCTCTCCTAAAAAAAAATAAATAAATAAAAATAAAAAATCCTGCCTATGGTGAGTTAGGTGAGTTATGTAAATGGGGATAAAGATCATTCTCTAAGTGAGGAGGGACGATATATCTTCTCCATGATAGATTGTGACCAATAGTTCTTCGGAAACCTTTATTTTATTTTTCGTTTTTTCTTTTTAAGTACACCATACATATTTTTAATTAAATTTCAAAAAATTGAGTCTTAGGTGCCCTCTTTTTAAAACTAAGGTTTTAAAATAAATGATGTCAAATCAAGAAAACTCAAATTTTCTACTTATATGCAAAATTTCCAATTTGAAACCACCAAATGAAGGGAGAAATTCCCCTCTTCCTCTTTTCATTACCTTCCTCTCTCTCAATATACTTTTCCTTCTCCTTTTCTCCATATTTTTCTATGTTGGAATCAAAAGTTTCCTATACACCAAGAAAACTCACTTTTCTCCAAATACCTCTATGTTTTGTCTACTTCTCTTTTGGTAGTAAGAATCTTAGATTTGCCACATTTTGGGCCACCATGTAGGCGTTTAGGGGTGCTACCTGCATTCCTCTTTTCATTACCTTCCTCCCTCTCTATATACCTTTCCTTCTCCTTTTCTCCATATTTTTCTATGTTGGAATCCAAAGTTTCTTATACACCAAGAAAACTCACCTTTCTCCAAATACCTCTATGTTTTGTGTACTTCTCTTTTGGTAATAAGAATCTTAGATTTGCCACATTTTGGGCCACCATGTAGGCGTTTAGGAGTGCTACCTGCACTCCTCAAACCGTGGCCATCGGCCTTGACCCCCACATGGGCCAAGGGGGGAGAGTTGGACTCCCATCAGCAGGTATCGAGAGTGGATTGAGAGAGAGAGAGAGAAGATGTGGGTTTTAAACTAAAACTTAATGTAAAACAGCATGGTTTTATTTATGAAAAAAATTATGAAAAAAAAAATCTTAAAAAAAAATCCTTTTATTAAAAAAAAATTTGTTATATATATAATTAGGGCCAGACAGGCTTGGGCCCAACCTGGCCCCCATCCCATGGCGTCGAGATGCATCCGGCTCAAAGGAGGCCGAGATGCATCCACTCGCGGTCCACCCCTACATTCGTCTTACCCCAAAATTCCTCATACTCCATTTGACCACATCACATGGTCAACGGCCCTATCACATTAGTGCATCGAGCCCACACGCCACCATACTAACACGTCAACTAAATACATCATCATTCCCATTAAAATAATTTTTTTTAATAAAATAAATTGTATTTATTAATAACGGACATTACAATTTTGATCTGAAACATTCATTATAAGTCAACTACAATATTAATGGCTCCCTAGCACACAACTGTGACTGACATGGTCTAGTCCATACTGCAAATCTCTGTCAGACCACCTGAAAGACAGTACAATTCTATCAAAGACAAAGTTAACAAATCTCATACTCTATCTAAGATGGAATAGAGAACACCTCTATGGACAAAAGTCCAAGAGACACACTCTATGGACAGAAGTCCAAGAGACGATGGATTTTTATTTTATTTTTTAATTTTCTAAAACAAAAGATGTAACATAAATTAAAGATACATGGGAAAAAATGAATTATATCTTGTAAAGATATAGATCCACATTTTCAATTTTGGAGGAAAAAATTACAAACAAAGTGATTGTGATGGTGCTTGAGAGCCACGCACCACCCTAGAAATATGGCGGTCAGTCAAGCCTGAAGTAACCGGTGGCTCTAGACTTAGAAAAGTTGCGTGTGGCAGCAGAAGAGCAACCTTAGTCGTGGCGTGTGGATTTCACGCACCCGCTTTGGACTATGTGTGTGGGTCTCGCCTAGCTCTGTTCGATGAAATGCTTTGCCCTTCTGAAGGACCGACGCCTTGATAAATCTACAGTAGGGCGCGTGGTGGTCGCGGGATGCTAGAAAGCAATAGATCGGCCTTATGCCATACTTAGCCCTGAAAAAAACAACTAAAAAAGAAAAAAGAAAAGAGGAAGGAAGAAAATTAGAGAGGAGAGGGAGTAGGGATGAAGGAGAGAGGATGGAGTTGAAACTCCTCTCCCTCTATGCCGGTTTTGATTTGGTGGTAGTTTCTAGAGAGAATGAGGAGTCTCTCTCTCAAACTAGGGCCGGCTTATTCCCATTAAAATAGTTGATTAAAATATAAGGGATCTAAATCATAAATATGTAAAATGTATGAGCAAAAATACAATCAAACAAAATCTAAAGATTATTTTTACACTTCACCTTAATTTTCCTTTTCCATAAAAAAAGACAAAAAAAAAAAAATCCCAACTTTTCTAAAGTGGCTAGGCCTTACTTTATCATTATTGATTGTTATGGTCAAATACAACATAAAAAAACATATAAAAAAAAAAAAACATGACCCGGTTGGTTACTTACTTATTTTATCCATATACTTTGGCTGTCGGCTGATGCTCCAAATTGATATTAGGAGAACCGACAGACAGAAGTTGTTAAACTTTCGGCGTGTGCTATTGTTTTCTGTTTTCATATTTTAAAGCCAAATGCTCGAGTGCTTCACTCCTTGTCCTTTCGTTAAGCAAGGCTATTATAGGCATCCTTTTGCCCGCCTATGCTTCATTCTCTACCACTAAGAGTCCACCTAATCCTCTACCATGATTATTAGACAAGACTTGTAATCTCCAATAGCGACTACAAATTTATTTATAGAGATTCTCTTCCATTGTCTGATTGAATTGAATTATTTGATTTATAAGAAAAATAGACACATCATGTGAATTTTACAACAACTTTACGTCATCGTGCAAGATTAAGTAGTACCTAGCATAAGGTTTGCGCCTACATTTGAAGGGAAATATGGTCCTAGACCTGTCTGACTTATCGTTAGCTTTGCTAAAGCAGTATTACTAAGGTAACGACAAGTGGCATAGCGTTAACGTGCAACCATTTTTCTTGCTTGCCTTGAATCGCACACCTTAAAACTTTGGATAATCAAAATAAGGTCATGAATAGGGTCTTTTCCAGTTTCGACAAATGAGTGGATAGTGGTAGGGGCGAAAACCGACCCCTTCGGCACAGTTTTTGGGCAAAACTGACGTCGACCGATACTTAATTTTTAGAGAAGAAAACCGGTTGAAACTGGTCGATAGGGAGGGGAAACATCAGCCAAAACCGATGCTTCATTTCTCTGACAGTTCATGGTCAATTCTCAGACCAAACTTCGTCTAAGAAAGTGAGAGAGAGAGTGTTGCAGAGGAGAGAGAGAGAGGATGAGAACTGAGATCAGAGAAGAAGAAGCGAGGAAGAAGACGACTTTATTTCGAAACGATGCCATTTGATTTAAACCAAATAGGGTCGTTTTACTTAAATTTTTTTTAATACGTTATATTTGAAACACAACTATAGGCTTAAAACAATGTTGTTCCACTTAAATTTAAGTAGAACGACGTCGTATTGAGTACATAATATATATAAAAATAATATTTTTTTTAGTCGGCCAGTTTGGTTTGAACCAAGTTCGAATTGGCGTTGAACCAGCCGATATCGGTTTTCTCTATTTGCTGTCGCACATCGATCAGTTCTCCACCAGTTTCGGCCAGTTATGAGCTTCACCAACCGATCTAAGCCAATCTAAGTCAGTTTCTCAATTTGTTGTACAATCCTAAATAGTGGGAAGTATTGAATCCAAAGAATTTGTTACAAGGGATTCGCTCAAAGCAAAGAAGTTTCGGATGACCCTTAGCAGAAGAAGAAGAACTAAAGCTAACACGCGCATAAGCCTCCATTCCCCAGCCCTCACCAATGTGAGTGATGGGAAATCAGTATTTAATGTTATGTTTATTATTCTCAATATTAGACCATCTAATTCGATCAAACAATTGGAGAGAATTTGATCTACAAATCTATAACAAAACACATATTCTCTACTTATTTGCACTCTTTTTATTGTTTGTCATATTATTTATATGAATGCTAATGTGTCTATCTCTCACGATTGATAACCTAAAAAATTGATTGCTTAATCCATATTCTCTACATGATTGATAACCTAAAGCTTCAACCACTATCCTCACTATACTAAGCAAAGTAACATGTTGTCCATGATAATACATCCATGATGAAAGTGGAGAGATATCAAAAACCATTTTTCAAAAGTAAAATTGGATTAGGGCACAAACTTCAAACAATGAAATAAAACCCCACTCCGAATCAAAAAGAAGAGTCCGAAAAAGCCAAAAGGAAATTAAAAACCAATGATTTTTTGTAATTTGGGATGATTGCTGGCACTACCGACTACATACCTTCGTAACACTTTTCCACGAGAAGGCTGCTTAAATCACGGAATTTTTTATGTTGGCTTTCAAAGATTCCAATTCCCTTATAATTATTGCACCAAAGTTATGATAATTGATTACATACTAATTTTCCTACACTGCCGTAGTCTATAAGTTATGAAAAATTATAGATACAACTTGATAATAATAAGAGTGGTGCTACACCCACCGAGCGTCTCTCGGTAAGGGTATATGGTCTTCTTTTTTTTAATTCATTTTTAATATTCTTACACATTAAAAAAAAATCACAATATCATTTAAAAATATTTTTTTAATCATTAAGTAAAAAAAGTAAATAATAATTTGTTGGGACAAGTAGTATTATTTGCCCAGTAACGTGACGAGATTTAATTTGTGACTGAATTTAATTTTAAATTTTTTTTATAAATAAAATATTATCATGCCAACAGTACAAAGAATATGTCATTTTTACTGTCTTACCAGGACAAAGACTTATGGACTCGAATTTAGATGAATAAAAACAATAAAATCCATTGAGATGGATCAAGCCATCTCCTAAATCTCAAATAGAGGGTTTTTTTTTGGTCTTTCAACCATCTTTGAATATTTAATACGATTTAAAAAATCTAAATATATTTGTTGCTTTCGGACAAAAATAATTGTAAAGATCCTGAGCTTCCAAGTTAGGTGAAACGTAGTGAAATAATGGTCCATTTATTTAATCAACTTACCAATTTTTGGGGGAATGGGGCCCTCCCCAAAGATTGAAGGGTAAAAAACATCAAGTTTGTCTCTTTCTACAATATCCACTTCTACTAGCTTCCAAACTCCCCCGTTTCTCCCAAAAGATATTTTGGTTTCTCCTGCTAAAATAATTTTTTCTTGCTTCTTTTCTAAACTTGCTATTCATGTTCCACATGACATGATCAATTCTAATAAAATCTAGACCTAAATCAATTTTCTTGATGAGTAATTTTAATTACAAGTTTCAAATAAATAAATTTCATGCAAGTTTTTTGTAAAAAAATTAGATTCCACTAATAAAGAATAATTATTTTTACATTTTTTTTTAAAGTGGATTGCACTTTTTTGCAAACACTTGCGGTGAAATTGTTTAATTGAGACTTGTACGAATCATTTCTCTTTTTATATCAATTGATTATTCTTAAGCATGCATGTAGAAATACGAGTAAAATAAATGGAGTTTCGACACGATTCTTGTGTATGTATGAATTGTTAGATTAAGGTGCGGTTTGGATCGTAAAATGAGATAAGATAGTTTTATATAAAAATTAAAAGTTGAATAAAATATTTTTAAAATATTATTTTTTAATATTATTATTGTTTTGAGATTTGAAAAAATTGAATTATTTATTATATTTTATGTAGAAATTTAAAAAAATTATAATAATAATTTTTTAGCCTTACAAGAAACTCGAACATCAAAATGGAGCGAAGAATGCGAAAATAGAATCTGTATTTTCAACCATGATTGTATAATTACAAAGGGCTCACACAAACTTTTTAATTTTATATTAGGTTAGGCCCTTCCACCTTTAATAGAATAGAAATGCTTTGGTTATAAAAAATAAATTCACAAATTGATATGGTTTAAAATAATACGTTAGATTATAAAAATATATATTATAAAGTAGATCAAACGTATTATATAAAGACATGTCACTTTATGAATTTATTTTTATGTGATCTCTTCCGTCAAAGAATACAACACTTAGTATATATCATTAATAGATAAATTATTTCATAAATAGTTTTTATGTATCGCCATTTTCTTTATATAGAAGAAATATTTAATTATATATGGGCCAAATGAAGTCTCTTAATGTAGGAGATTAGTTTTTCATACATATCAAATTTTGATATATATTGAACATGGGACATTTAGTAGTTTGACTTAATTTTTGAATAGCTAAAGGTTATTGTATTATTTATATTTTTATATAAATTAATAGAAAGTAGAAACCTGTTTTTTATTAGTTGAAGTTTATGGTGGAATTTATATTTCCTTCCAAGTAAATTATAAAAAAAAGGGTTAAATACTAAAACGGTCTCAGTGCTTTGCTCTTTAGACAGATTAATTTATGAACTTTAATTTTGAATTTTATTCTTCCCAAACTTTTAACTTATAGATACAACGTGATAATGGGTGTGCTCTATTTGGTCTTTTTTTATTTTATTTTTTTATACCCTTATATATTTAAAAATAAAAATTCACAACATCATTTAAAAATATTTCTTTAATCATTAAGTAAAAATAAATTATCGAGATTCATTTGTCGGGACAAGCAGCATTATTCTAATGATAATGATAATAAGTTTATTTATTAAACAAAATTATATTTATAAACTGGTCATGTGCCATACTCTTTCTGTACCAGTAACATGACGAGATTTAATTTGTGACCGAATTTAATTTTAAAATTTTTTTATAAATAAAATATTATCATGCCAACAGTACAAAGAATATGTCATTTTTACTGTCTTACAAGTACAAAGACTTATGGACTCGAATTTAGATGAATAAAAACAATAAAATCCATTGAGATGGATCAAGCCATCTCCTAAATCTGAAATAGAGCTTTCTTTTTTTTTTTTTGGTCTTTCAACCATCTTTGAATATTTAATACGATTTAAAAAATCTAAATATATTTGTTGCTTATGGACAAAAATAATTGTAAAGATCCTGAGCTTCCAAGTTAGGTGAAACGTAGTGAAAATAATGGTCCATTTATTTAATCAACCTACCAATTTTTGGGGGAATGGGGCCCTCCCAAAGCTTGAAGGGTAAATAACGTCAAGTTTGTCTCTTTCTCCAATATCCACTTCTACTAGCTTCCAAACTCCCCCGTCTCTCCCAAAAGATATTTTGGTTTCTCCTGCTAAAATAACTTTTTCTTGCTTCTTTTCTAAACTTGCTATTCATGCTCCACATGACATGATCAATTCTAATAAAATCTAGACCTAAGTCAATTTTCATACTAGTAATGCTAGTTACAAATTTTAAATAGATAAATCTCGTACACTTTTTTTTATAAAAAAGTAGGTCACACTAAAAAAAAAAAATAGATATTTTTACACTTTTTTAAAGTGAGATTTATTTTTTTGCAAAGACTTGTACGGAAATTGTTTAATTTAGACTTATACAAATCATTTCTCTTTCTATATTAATTGATCATTCTTAAGCATGCATATAGAGATATGAGTAAAATAAATGGAGTTTTGACACGATTCTTGTATATGTATAAATTGTTATATTAAGGTGTGGTTTGTATAGTGAGATAAAATTAGATAGTTTTAGATGAAAGTTAAATAAAATATTATTTTTAAATATTATTATTGTTTTAAAATTTGAAAAAATTAAATTATTTATTATGTTTTATGTAGGAATTTGAAAAAATTATAATGATGAGATGAAATAATATAAAATACTTTTACTATCCAAAAAAAACTTAAGTTCGTCCTGTAAATGGAGCTTTGCATGCAACAATGCATGGTTTGTTTTTAGCACTACAAAAACTCGAGCATCAATGCGAAATGAAGAATGCAAAAATAGAATCTGTATTTTCAACCATGATTGTATAATTACAATGGGCTCACCTGAATCTCGAAAGAAATCTTAATCTATTCATCTCCATGTACCTTTATAGATAATGTTGATGTCGTGTTGATATCGTGTTTCGCACATTCTTGGGCTAGGATACAACAACTCAGGTCTTTACAACAGGTTTTGTAAAGAAAGGAACGTATATGGCTTTGAGAGGGTGGCCTAGGGGCTGGGAAGCCTCTGATGCCAAAGTAAGTAAATGTGCTTGGAATGTAGTAAATAAATAAGAAAGTTTTAGGATTAGAGAGAAAGAGAGAGATTCCTCGTACTTGTGATCAACTATTTATACTAGAAGTTCGGTGAGCAGGTCACGCCTGTCGCTATGAAATTTGGAGTCCTCGTACTATTCATTTTGTTAGAATCTTTACATGCGGTGTGGTCCTGCGACGGTTCCACTAATGTGGCGTGTCGCCCGAGCGGCAGAGCCATTAAATGAGGCATGGTTCTCCAGCTTTCTCCCCTTGGTTTACTTTTCTCTTGGTCCGTTCATGCTTTATTTGTCAGCAGATCGACGATCCTCCACACGTGGGCTGGCACTTGATAATTGGACATTATTCGAGAAATCTCAGATCAACGAGTCCCTATGAGTCCCTCCCTTAGGTCATGTACAGGGGATCCTCTTAGTGGGTTGGATTTGTGTCCTTTCGTCCTGGGTCAGGCTTGGCTGGACCTCGGGTAGGGGGGAAATCCCTCCCATAGTTACCCCTCTAATTCTCACCAGACGAGTATTTTGGAAATTTTATCATGAATCGTCCAACCCTTCTCCCGAGGCCAAGCACTGTTTTTAGGTTTTCCTCTGTCCGGGAAGCTTCTGCAAGTTGGCTACTTCTGACGGTGTCTCCTCATGATGGGCTCATCTTTTCATCACATATTTTCAAACTTATTAATGAAAATGTGTCAAGTGGCTCTTGATGTCGCTTCATGAACTGCATTTTCAGAAATCGAAGCGGCGCATATCCTGGTTGTGACAACTTATAGAAGCCTACCCATTACCTTCTTTTATAAAACGTGGGAGTGGGCCTCGACTTGCTCTCATTACTTTGCGATTGTCCTGCAATTCTTTTCCTTTCGATTCTCCTTCTTTCCAACCAGTTTCTTTGTTATTTCGCACTCCAGCAGTGATGGCCTTTGAAAAATTCGTTCAACCTAGTGTTTCTGCCAACGTTGGTCCAGTGTTTTTGGGCAGTGGGTAGCGCTCGTCTATTGATAAGTCCACATTGGCCTCCTTAGCCTTCACATATCGAGTGCCAGAATCCGTTGCCTTTGAAGTTCCAAGTCTTGACGAGGGTGCTGTTGACTTAGAGGGCTACTCCAACAAGGTAGCCCTATACCCTTTCTGTTTTCATATGGCTTGAGATTGTCATTTCCTCGCCCCATTTGCCACCTTCTAGACCGCCTGGAATTGGCTCCTTCACAACTGCATCCAAACACCTGGAGGTTATTGATTTGCTGCAACATTATTTGGTGGCGGGTTTTGTTTGACTCCTATCCAGAAGATGCTGACCTTACTGGCTATGAGTTTCTTCTTACCCACAGGGTGCTTCGCTTAAAAGGGAACGTGTGCAGCTTCAAGGCATCCCACGCCTTAGTTACCTTGGAGCAGTGGTATCACAAGGTAAAATACTAATCCCCTAATTTTCTTTATCTCAAGTCGCAGTTGGGAGTTTCTGGTGGGCCAAGTGGGCCACCGAGAGTTCCCCATATGGATAGATTGGGGAATAGTTCCAGAGGATAAGGCTGTGCATTCGATAACCACCCATTATGAATCAACGCGCCTTACGATCGTGCGAGAGTGGGTGTAGAAACACCCCGACGGCGTTTGTTCCAAGGTTCTCCTTTCTGCAAAAAGTCTGGAAAGTTCTCTGCCTCCCTTGAGGCACCTTTCTTCTGGTGACAAGTCGCTGGTTGTGTGGCCACAGGTTGCTTCACTTTGGAAGCGTTCCTCAGACCTTTTTATTCCAGATAAAGGGAAAAAATCTCTTAGGGAAGAGGTTCCTACTGAGGACAGACCTCTTCTTGGGGTTCAAGACCCCTTGGAGTGGGAAGTGGCTGCTTTGGAAGCTAGTTATCTAATTATTGAGGTGGCCCCTGCACTGGTAGCAGTAGGAGGACAGGTAGGTAGTCTCCAGGCGGTGCCCTTGCCCACGATGATTAGCGAGGCACCCGAGGTTGAGGTTGACATGGGCAATGTCCTTGAGAGTATTTTTTCTTCTTTCCCTCCCCCGAACTGGGGGGGAGACATCATTCTTCTTCTTGGATCTTTCCCCCTTTTTCATCTCGTTCGGCCACTGGGAGTCACTCGCATGAGGAAGCTGGCGAGGGAGGGGGAGCTTCCTCCGACCATCATGTGGATATAGAAGGTTGCATAGGAGGTCAGTCCTCTCTCATTGTTGAGATTCTCAGGAGCCCAATGTGTTCTGTTGCAAATTCTTCAGTTTAGGTTGACGACGGTTCAAGGATCTCGATTATCGACTCGCTTACTCATTCGGTGCCTCTCATAGGTGGAGACTCTCTTCTGGATGCTACCCTTGGCCCCCTTATGGGGCGCTTAATTGAGGATCCGATCACTCCTTCTGAGGTTCTTGGGGAGCTCCCCGAATTTGCCGATCTTTTGGAGGTCCTTCATTCCTTGTCTCAACTGGCCATAGAAGGGAGCCGAGATGATGTTGTTAGGCGGGTTGTTGAGTGTCTATCGTCTTTCTTTTGCGAGGTTTGAGTGCTCTTTTCCCACCTTTCTTTTGTCTTTGCTTCCTCCTTTCTTAGTATTGCTTTTGCGTCATCAGGACACTTTTCAGCTTGCAAACTTTATTATGGACAATTAGGAGGTGGTCGCTCTGGAGAGTTTGGACCATGCTCACAGCGACATGGAAGAGAATGAACAATTGAAATCTGAACTTGAGGAGATGAGGCAAGACTTGTCAAGTGAGCGCAAGAGGTTGAAAAAGTCGGAGCGTCGTCTTCGAAAGCACAAGCAAAAGTGGGAGGAGAAAAAGACCCGACTGGAGCAACTCAATTAAAGTCTCCAGGCCAACCTCTCCCGAGAACATGTGGAGAAAACGTAATTGCAGGGAACGTTGACCAGTTAGAGTAGCTGCCCACAAGCCTCCAGGGTGCCAACTTTCCTTACACAAGTAGTTAAGGAGGTTCCCGACTCTTCATGATAAGGCATGGGGACAAAGGATTAATGAGGGCCGCACATTGATGCGGTCATCTATTCTTCAGAGCCCGAAGCTGCATTTAAAATCTTTTGCCAAGTACCTCAGCAACTTACACCTGGCGATATCCCCACCAATGAGGCATCCTTTAAATCCAATTGTGATCTAGGAAGAAATGAGATACTGATTGCTTTCTTACGCTTGCCGAAGTCAGAGGACCCAGTCGACCTCGTTCCTGTGGCCGTTGAGTTGGGCGACCCCACTTCTACTACTGTTAAGGCCAAGGCTTTTGGCGCTAAAACATAGGATTTTTATGCGCCTTGTTGTACCTTTTTTTTTTTTGAACATTTATCTGCATTTTGTTGTTCGACGGCTTGTACATAGAGATATATTAGTTAATGCACATATTTTTGCTTGTTATGCCTTTGTCTTTGTTTCTTTTTCCTTTCTTCCTTGTCATTGTGTGGTCGACCTGGGGAACATAAGGGGTTCGCAGTGCCTCCGCCTACCCCGCTAGCCTGTCACACTGAGCTTGTTTTTCCTCTATGGATAGTAGATCCTGGAACACAGTTATTGTTGTGGTTGTTATTCTGGTGGTCATGCCGGTTGTGCCTTCGTTTTTCTCCCGACCTACCCTATTGGTATCTTCCACTTTGTTGGGGAAGATTTCACTGGTGGAGGCTTAGTTTTTCATACGGCCAGGGGCCGATCTGTATTCTTTCACAATTGGGTTAAGACAACCTTCTAGGCATGCCCTCCCTTTTAGTTTTACCTGGGGCTAGGGGGGGGAAGTTGTTGACGGGGTTCCCACTCAGTGGAGTTGACGTTATTGATTGGCACCAATTGATTTTTGCATCACAAAAAATAGTTGTGTTAGTGAAATAGAATTCATACAAGTTTTAAGGAGAATAAACCGGAGTATTTAACTGCTACGATTGGCATGGGTTGTTAGGTCGACTTCTAGATGGTCTGCCTTGTTGGTTATTCATCCTTCCCAGGCTAGGTAGCACTTAGATAGGAGCAAGTCCTTTATAGCATGATTACCCCGCTAGTTTTTTCCGGACGAGTCCGGGAAGAATTCTTCTTATGCTTTGTTAACTTTCTGGCTTGTTTGATCGCGTGATGGGTGATGGTTTTTTTGTTTTTTATTTTGTTTTATTTTTTACATACGTGGCGATACAGCGCTTGTTATGTTTCCTCATTGAATGGCATTCCTTCGATTTTTGCATTATGGCTTTGTTCTTTATTGACATTAACTCCACTTGTCACATCAACAAATACTTACTGTAGTGGTTGCGATAATCGAGGGATTTTGGTTCTTTGGAGAGGGGATAAGTGGCGTTCAGTGGTGATTGGTGGAGTTATGAAGATTGAGCAGGTCAAGTGCTCGCCTCGCCTATATAAGGACCTTTCTCCCAGTTAGATTTTCTATCATACTCACTTCTGCCCTCCTTTTCTTTTAAAGTTCTTTCACATTGTTTTCCTATCCTCCATTGCTCTGATGCATTCTTTGGTGGCACTTAGGCCGCTGCTAGTTGTAGTGGTTCTTGTGTTAGAGGGTGGGGCCATCCATTTTTGTTGGTGGAGCTTCAAACCCTTCGTTCTTATTCCTACCCTTTTACTTATTGTTCTCGCTCTTTTGCTTACGAGGCTCCACTCCAAAAGCTTCTCTTCATCCAACCTCGATGCCTGGTTGTTCGTAGTGGAGAAATGCTTTTCCTGCTCTTACCATCCATCTCCCTCTTCAATTTTGTTTCTCTGGATACCAGAATCTCTTCAACTCGGTCGAGATTCTTTGTCGAAGTTGGTCCCGAGATGTTTCAGTTCTTGACGCTGTCTTTGCCACTATTCACAACACTTCTCCTCCTTGGAGCCCGTGCGACCATACGGTGTAATTTATCTTTTGTGGTCCGCTGACTTTCTTTGGCATTATCAACACATCGTAATGGCGGCGGTCTTCGATCTATGTTTCACCCGTAAGGTCGACTCCATCGGTTCTATGGTTATATGTGTTTGCGTGGAGTAGATGGCATTGTAGGTGGTTCATTGGAATGTACGAGCTTCTCGGTGTGAATTATTCTTTGTAGTTCAGTGGTTTCATGCAGCCTTATGATGTAACTTTTTCCTTGTAATTTGACTTCATGATGTAATTTTCCTTTTGCATTGTGGTAAAGTTATAAAAATGATTTTGTGCACCTGACTATGTACTTCCAGCATGGTGTTTCCAGCTTTCCCCACTGTGTTGTTTTTTCATCTTGCATATTGTACCGTTTTCATATTTTTCTTTTTACATTGTTTCCACATTTTCCTTGCTGTATTTCTTCTTGCATTTCTAGCTGCTTTTTTTTTTTTGTAACCCTGCATTAAGTAATAAAGTAAGTATGTGTATCCAACTGTACCTTCTTCGTATTTTCCTTGCTTGCTAATGCTTTGCTTGGCTTCTTTTCTCAGCACTTTGCTTCTTTTCAGTAGAGCTTTCTTTCTTTGAGTAGTCCTAAGACTCAAACCTGCACTCCATTAGGGAGGGGTTGGGCTACCTCAAGCTAGCATGCCCATTTTTTATTCCTCAAGAAGGTAACTTCTTCTGGTTGCCAATGGAGCAGTCTGCTCTTTCACCATGATAGGAGTCAGGGTAATTTTTTTGGGTCGCCTCATGGGGGGAGCAATCTCTCCTCTTTGGGAGGGATAAGACCACCCTTGGGCCTACCTTCCCCTTCTTGGTCCCTCATGGAGGTAGGTTCTTCGATCAGTTTGTTACTAGACCCGCTCCCACTCGTTGACATCACAGGGAAGGGTAATACTTTAAGCCAGGCTGGCGCTAGACTCACTTTTCACTCGTAGTGGAGGTCGGGGTAAGTATTTGGGAGGGCTGTGTACCGGTCTCGTTCTCCTCCGCAGGAAGGATAAGGCCAACCTTTCCTTATATTGTCTCGCGGGGAGGTAAGTTTTTGGGCAGTTTGTTACTAAACCTGCTCCCCGTTCGTTGATATCACAAGGAAGATAGGTGTTGGGTTAGGCTAGTGCTGATCCCACTCTCCTTTGTGACGGAGGTTGGGGTAATATATTTGGGAGTGTCATGTGCTGGTCTCGTTCTCCTCTGCGGGAGGGATAAGGCCGACCTTGGGCCGACCTTTCCCTATAGCGTCTCGTGGAGAGGTAAGTTTTTGGGCAGTTTGTTACTGAACCCGCACCGGCCTGTTGACGTTCACAAAGAAGGTAAGTTTTATTTTCGGGCCGCCATTGGCTGATCAGCTTTCCCTTATGGGAGGGACAAGGCAACACTTAAGTCTACCTTTCCCTTTGGTGACTCACAGGGAGGTAAGCTGTTGATGACCTTGTCGCCGTGTGTCTTGTTAGCCACATTTTGTTTATATTTGTTGGTGTTGTACTTGTAAGGCAAGAGCATAGAGCCGATGTTCCGAATTTCCTTGAAAAGTTGTATTATTAAGTAAAAAATATATATATACAAGTTAAGTGCATAGTCATTACAAAATTTAAAGGGTCCAAGTTCTCGCTGTGTGAAGTAGTTGTCCGCTTTTTTCTTCACAGCCTCGTGCCATCACTTCCCCTCTAGAAACTAGGCAAGGCGGATCGCAGATAGGAGGTTGTCATTGTTTTTCCAACGGTGCCCAGCCTATTTTGTCCCCTTGGTGTAGTCCAAGGCGAGCTTTTCATCTTTTTGCTTCAACTCCTGCACATAGCACTCCCCTGCCGATACTTGCTCTACTCAGATTCCTCCCACCCCATGGGAGTTAGGAATTTCATTTTGAGGTGGTAAGTCGGCGTGACGACCTTTAAGCAGTTGGGGGTGGGTCTTCCTATGATGGCGTTGTAGACCATGATAGGAGTTTTTACCACCAGGAAGTCAATCATGACAGGAGCCGTGCATCGGCTACTTCCTACCAGGACGGACAAGGTGATGTTCCCCACCAGTAGGACGATGCCCCTAGAGAAGCCTTTCAAGGGTATGGGGGCGGCCAGCAACCGGGAGGTTTCGATACCCATTTTGATAAAAGCTTCATAAAACAGTATGTCCATGGAGCTTCTATTGTCAATGAGGATTTTGTGGGTAGTGAAGTTGGCGATGAGCATGGTAACCACCAAGGCGTCATCATGGGGGTACAGGACCCCTTCTTCATCAACCTTTGTGAACGAGATCACAAGAATGGGTTACCCCTTCATTGCTTGGGGAGGTGATACTCGACCGAGTACACCTCATGGTAATGAGCCCCCTGACATGCGCCTTTCGTCCCGACAAGGTGACACCCTCACTTGCGAACCCTCCTGTTATAGTTCAAATCTCCTTAAGATGGGGCTTTTGCCTTGGTGGCGATTGGGGGGTTCCGGTGGTGCTCCCCCTATTGCCAACCTTTGAGGGTTGTTCTCTTGTCGGCACTGGTCATCTTGATCCCGGCTTCTTTCCCTCGATCTTTTTCCCTGCTCTTGTGCTCGTCTCTTGATCGGGGAGTGGTGGCACCTTTGTTACTCCAAATATTCCTCCTTCCTCCTAGGGAGTGGCAGTCCTCGATGTTATGTGAGGTGGGTCAATGGTATGTGCAGTATCGGCGCATTGCTCCCCGGTCGTCCTCTCCTTGAGTGATGAATGTGGGTCAGTTGTATCGCGGCCCGAGTCCCTTCATCAGTACTTCCTCTCATTGCTTCTCCTAGGAGTCCCTTTCCCCTTTCTCACGGGGCTTGGCCTGAGCTAGGGTTTTCTCCTTTTTTTTTACGCGCTTTATTTTCTTCCTTCGAGGTTTGGTTAATGTTCGGAGAGTGTCTTCTGCGTTAATGAAGCTATCGGCCTGGTCCATGAATTCTCGTAGTGTCGCAGGGGTCCATCTAGCCAGTTCCGCCATAAACTGGGAGAGCGACCATACACCTACTAGGAGTTCCGCCAAGGTGATCTTCTTGTCTTGGTCGTTGGCGATCATGCGCTCCTTATTGAACCGGGACAGGTAAGATTTCAAGCTCTCGTCCTCCGTTTGTTTGATAGTGAGGAGGTATGCAACCTGGCACTACCTCCTCTGGCTGGACATGAATTGGGTTAGGAACAGCCTGGCTAGCTCGCCGAAGCTGTCCACTGACTTAGGTGCTAGTGACCCAAACTATGCACATGCGGGCCCAGGGTCATTGGAAACTCCCTACAAGCGATTTCCCTAGGAAAGCCATGCAACATCATGTGAGCCTTGAAGGTTTTCAGGTGCTTGAGAGGGTCCCTGTTCCCATTATACATCTCCATGACGGGGATTCTAAACTTCGGTGGCAAAGGGAATGCCATTACTTCTTTAGTATAGGGTAGACCTATGCTTGTGAGCAGTTGGTCCACCGTTGACGACGTACCCACCTTCCGCGCTATCTCTTCGTACTTCCCCTTGAGGCTGTGGAGCTCGTCCTGCATGTACTTTTTCTCCTCTTCCTTCTTGGACCCGCTTGTGTATTTTGGGACCCCACTTGCTTAGTGTCACTGTTCTCCCCGCCTTCTTGGTCATTTCAGGGAATCTTAAGTTCTGCATTCTCCTTGCGTAGTGTTTCTACCTCTCTAGTTAGTTTTGTCACCCACTGTTCCATGACTTTTAGCCTTGCTTCCATAGCATCCCCCACGTTTCTTTTGAGTTGTTCGGAACGAGTTGTTGCAGATGTGAGAAGGACACGCAAGATCTATTACGATCCCACAGACGGAGCCACTATTGATGTCGTGTTTCGCACATTCTTGAGTCAGGTTTCAACAACTCAAGTCTTCACAACAGACCCTACAAAAAAAGAAACGTATGCGGCTTTGAGAAGGCGGCCTAGAGGCTACATGGAAGAGCTTTCGATGCTAAAGTTAGTAAATATTTTTTGAATATAATAAATAAGTAAGAAAGTTTTAGGGTTAGAGAGAGAGAGAGCTTCCTCGTACTTGGGATTAACTATTTATATTAGAAGTTCGATAAGCAGGTCAAACCTAGATCTATGAGATCCGGATCCCTCATACTATTCATTTTGTCAGAATCTTTAAATGCGGCGTGGTTCTGCAATGGTTCTATTAATGTGACGTGCTGCCTGGGCAGTAGCATTAATGGTCTGTTCCCCTTGGTCTACTTTTTCCTTGGTCTGTTCATGCTTTCTTTATCAACAGATTGATGATCCTCCGTACGTCGCGCCAGCTATGTGAACGGGCACTCGATGACTGGACATTATCTGAGGAACCTCAGACCAACGAGTCTCGACGAGTCCCATCCTCTACTGCACCATCCCTCTCATAGGTCATGTACAGGGAATCCTCTCAGTGAGCCGGATCTGTATCCTTTTGTCCTAAGTCGGGCTTGGCTAGGCGTCCTGGGCCTTAGGTAGGGGGAAAATCCCCCCACAAATAGAGTACACAAACTTGTTAATTTTACGTTAGGTTAGGCCCTTCTACCTTTAATAGAATAGAAATGCTTTAGTTATAAAAAGATTTTATAAAAGTAAATTCACAAACTAATATGGCTTAAAGTGGTACGTTAGATTATAAAAAAAAAAATTATTATAAAGTAGATCAAATATATTATATAGAGCCATGTCACTTTATAAATTTATTTTTATGTAATATCTTCTGTCAAGGAATACAACACTTAGTATAATATCATTAATGGATAAAATACTTCATAAATAGTTTTTATGTATCGCCATTTTCTTTATATAGAAGAAATATTTAATTATATATGGGCCAAATGAAGTCTCTTAATGTAAGAGATTAATTTTTCATACATAACAAAGCTGGATGTATATTGAACATGGGACACATACTAGTTTGACTTAATTTTTTAATAGCTAAAGGTTATTGCATGATTTACATTTTTATGTAAATTAATATAAAGTAGAAACCTGTTTTTTATTAGTTGGAATTTATGGTGGAAATTATATTTCCTTCCAGTTAAATTATAAAAATAAGGGTTAAATACTAAAACGGTCTCAGTGCTTTGCTCTTTGGACAGATTAATTTATGAACTTTAATTTTGAGTTTTATTCTTCCCAAACTTTTAACTTTGATCAAATAAGCCCCTCTTTAAACTACCGTTACAAATCTAGCAAAATGCCACGTCATCACCAATGCAGAATTGCCACGTGTGATTTAAAAGGTTAAAATATTTGTTTTAATACTAAAATTAGAAGAAAAAGGATTGAGTGAATAGTACATTGCTTGAGTTGCGCAGGCCACCGCAACACGTGGCAGGCTCTCATTAGTGATGACATGGCATTTTGACAATTTTGCCATGATAGTTTAACGGAGGGACTTGTTTTATCAGAGTTAAAAATTTGGTAAGTATAAAGTTAAAAATTAAAGTTCACGAATTAAGATGTTTAAAGAGCAAAGCACAAAGACAAATAATATTTAATCCTGACTGTTATTTAGATAGTGAGTTGAAAAAAAATTAAAGTTGAAAATTGAATAAAATATTATTTTTTTAATATTATTATTATTTTAAAATTTAAAAAAATTCAATTGTTTCTTATATTTTATGTAAAAATTTAAAAAAATTATAATAATGAGATGAGGTAAAACAATTTTACTGTCCAAACAGAGTATAAAGTAATCTAAGCATCCAATCCGAAAAAACAAACTTGATTCGAAGTGGAGCTCAAGCTTATGTACTTTGTTTGGCTCGAGCTTGGAGCAAACCTCAAGAACCCCTTCCGAAACTTGAGAGCAACTTTAATCGAATCAAGCGCTCGATCATGGCGCTACATTTGGTCCATATTAGACAAAAGTGAACTAAAATTATTGGATGGCACTGTCAGTTAGATACATGACATTGACATCATTGCAAAGATACACATACCAAAACAAACCGTTAACTAACCAGAAAACAACTTAGGAAATGACAAAAGATTAAGAAAAAAAGGTTATCTAAGAAAACTTGAGGTATCAATGGCCTACAACAGAATGCTTCTTTCAAGCAACTCCCCAGTCTCGTCACAGTCTAGTCTCATGTATTCATTCTTCCCAATTCTAACAGCCAAATTTTGTAGCAGTTCAGGCTCATGTTCTCAATTGTGATTGTGATTGCACTAAAATCCCGAAGTCATATGGTGTGTATAATATGTCTCACAATTTCAATTCAACACTTCCAACAGCTTCTGCTATACACATATGTAAACAACTTTCAAAACAATCGCCTATTAAAACAAGGAAAATTCTGGAAACTACACCACCATTCAACTCTTATCCCACTATGATGAGGTGACATGGTTCATCAACAATTAAATTAAGATAGCCTCCAAAGGTGATGGAAAGTGCCATATTTATAAAAGTGGGATGAAAGTAGTATAATAGTATGATTTATAGCATTCCTCCTATAACAATCTTAGTAACAATTGATTCTTAAAACCTGGCCATTCATTATAGGCGGCCAAGTTTGAATCAATCGTATAGTCTTTGCTACTAACAAGTCGATGTGTAAATACACCACTACTATAAGATCCTTCATAGTTATAAGAAAAAAGGCAAACAAAATTTTTTTTACACTTCTTGATGTGACAGGCTTCTACATCGGTGATGCATTTGATGTATTTATAATCTGACTTGCAAATATGTTTTTTCTTCAGCATATAACCTTTCAAAACACAATCTAACTCCAATAAGAGTTTGCAAAAGTCATATGCAAAACTACTCAGGGTAACAACAAATGCAAAGGTCATAATTATGACTACTGCCAATTACTTGACTTCAAGGAGAATATTCTCATATCACGGACAAGAATGACTTGACTCTATACAGATTAATAAAGCATAATCAGACCAGCCACGGGTACCTTTACCACAAGGGACAAAAAGCGTCAACACGCACGCTGCTTCTGGCATCAGTACCATCTGAAGCATAAAATAGAATTATACAAAAAAAAAAAAAAAAGAAGAAGAAGAAGAAGAAGAAAGATTGCAGAAAGAATAGAGATAGGAGCTAGAAAGAAGCAATAATTCTTCCCTAACACGTCTGGTATTATTTTGAAGAAAAGAATCCCTTTTCCTTGTTTTTGCTAATAACAGCAAATGTTCCTTGTTGTCCAATATCAAGATCTGAACCGAAAAAATAAAACATCCTAAAAATCCTCACTTTTGAGAATCCTTTGTTGCTTTATCTGGTAGAATGTTATCTGGAAGAATAAGTTCAGGGGGAGTTTCACGAACGACACCCAGCATCGAGTCATACTCCTCATCCCGACGAGCAAACTTCTTACGGAGAAGCTTCTCAAACTCGATCTCATCAAATGGTTTCGCATTCTCAGCTGCATGAACCTGTGCCAGGTTTGTATAGTTGGTGGCTGACTGGGATATAAAGGCTATCTCTTCATCAGTGAGCTTTCTCAGGAATCGTGCTGGGTTTCCTCCCCATACCTGTGATTCGTTATTTGAATTATTATTTTGTAAAAGTAAAAGTAAAACTTTATTGATAGTAAAAGGCATCCCAAGTACACATTCACTAATCATTTGTCAGAGGTGAGCATCTGTTCCAATGCAATGCATGGGAGATGTTAATAGATCTCACATCAGAAAGGACTAAATTGGCCTTACTGCATTACATATCAAATCCAACTCTACCAAATTCCTAAAAAAAGGAATCATTCAGGATGAATTTTCTGACTGAAGGCAAAAAACAGAATACTTTTGTTCAAAAGCAATGAGAGTTAACCCACTAGAAATTTCCCCCCCAATGTGAAACGGTTGATAACCAAAGTAGACAGAGCACTAAAAGGAATTGAAGGATTAAGAATCCTTTTTCCTCCAAATCATTGGCCAATTAGAGATCTAACAGAAGTTAAAAAATTCTCAACAAACCTACAATATTTGACACCATCAAATGAATCAGCCATTTGAAATTTGAACAGGGACGAGGCCAGTATCACCCTCTCAATGTAATGGTATATCTAGAACATTATTATGGTGATTATTCCATAGTCACCAACTAGAGCAATTATTTGTCGCTCTTAATCAAGAATGAGGCCATTGTTTAGACTTCACTATTCATTTTTTGAACAACATGTGTCTCTCTAACATATTTCTTGTAAATAAGACATGTAACTCGTTAAAATAAATGAATAGATTCAAAAGAGATAAGAGCATCTGCAGACAGACCTCACCAGCCGGGATCCTTGTATTCTGTCTCACAAGGGCTCCAGCAGCAACCATACCATGTTTCTCAACAACAACACCATCAAGGAGTGTTGCTCCCATACCAACAAAGGCCTCATCTTCAACAGTACAGCCATGGATAACAGCACTATGACCTGCTCAGTTCCAATTTCCAAATTAATCCAGTAAAGAATGGAACCAACACCAGGCTAAGCAATTTCACGCAATGCATATAATCGTCACCAAATTACTCACCTACAGTGACATTATCCCCAATAATAGTAGGTATGACCTTTCCACTTAGGTTAGACTTTGCCACATGCACAAGGGAGTTATCTTGTATGTTAGTTCCAGAACCAACACTGATGCTGTTGACATCACCTACATTCAAAAATGTTTTCCAAAATAATTACCAAATTAAAAAAAAAAGAACCTCCAATGTAGCTAAACAATGAAACTTGAAGAAGAAACTTGTAACTTTCCCATAATTGGTTTTGTGAAGGGTATGAGGCAGCTGATTTGAACAACCATCAATTTCAATAGGTATAAATCCTTTAGAATATGGGTAAGGCATCCAGACACCTCATTTAATTGTTCAAATGTAATCAATCTTTGTATGAACTCATTCACGACTTATTTCTGGTGCATGCATACATATTTGAAAGACAATCAAGCCAAATCAGAGAGGCATAATGAAGTTATAATAGTTCCGCTACATATGTGCTTGTTTGAGAAACAATAAGTAACAAAAGAATATACCTTGACATACTAGGGTGGCAATATAAACAAAATATTTACGTAGTCAAACAATCATGAGGTGCCTCGGCCTTGTATAATGGCTTATATTAGCTGGGTAAACGATTTCCAAATTCAGGTTATCAAACGAACCCTCCCCCCTTCCCCAAAAATAAATTGAAAACAAAGATTTGAAAAATTGACACGAAAAAGGTGTCTTTAAAAAAAATAAAATAAGGAAAGTCCAATTTCATAGTTTAAGAATCTGCATACATCACAGCAAAAGAATCTTACCTCTCAGGACACATCCATACCAAATAGATGATCCTCTTCCAACTTGAACATCCCCAATGATAGAGGCACTTGGGGCAACAAATGCATCCTTATCAACCGCAGGAGCTTTATCGAATATGTTCATAAGAGTTCGATGCCGAGACACTACAAAATTATTTGAATAAATACTTTGTTGTATGGCAGACATCAAGCAAAACAGTGCAGCCACATTTACACAAATCTCAGCAAAGCAAGTAAGAACAATAATCACTCTATGCATATTTAAAGCATACAAGAAAACAAGAACCGGTTAATAAGGGCTAATTATGAAAAGCACAGTGCTCGCCAAATCCCCTAATCTATTTCACAATATTTTCCGTAGCTTTCAATTCGTCATTTCCAAAAGAAAATCCAGCTCATTGACAATTGAAACATTCCGCCAACGCGTTATGGGTGGAAAAAAGGGTTCAAACACTTTAACACTTTCCGTAGCAGCAAAACATCTAATTGAGCTGAAACAAACAGTGATCTAAGCAGGCCAAATCGTATTTCTGACCCAAGCAGACGGTAGCATTTCACAGAATCGATCTATATTATAGGAAAACGAAAACGAAAATTTATATAAATTTTGATAACAGATTTGGTGAAACAAGAGATCTAGGTTTAGAAGGAAGAAATGGTTGGGAGTTTTACGTTGCTCTTGGAAGTAGTAGTTGCCTTGGAGGCGGGAGCCGAGACGGTCAATGGCCTGGCCGGTCTCTCGAATCCAGAATCCGACGGTGTATATAGCTTTTCCAAGGGTTCCCATCTTGTGATGGTTGAAACTCAGCTCCCTGCGTGAGTGATGATGGGGGAAGGAAGGTGGAGGAGTGACCAGTGAGAGACGAAATTGTGGCAGGGTAAAAGAGGATTTTTGTAAACGTCGTCGTTTTCAAAACCACACAAGTTTTCTTTTGGGTCGAAAAGTCGTTTTAACAAAATTCTTTGGAAACGACAACGTCTATAAGCCGTCTAGGAGGGTAAAAATTAATTGAAAAATCGGATCGGACCAGTCTGAGTAGGTGGAACCGGTCTGATTTTGGATTCGTTTTCTTAGTTTCATAACTGGCCGGTATCCAATCCAGTTCTATACATTTTAGGACTAGACCGGACCAATTTATTATATTATATATTTTAAATTAATTTATTTTAATATTATATAAAATTTATATATATAATAATATAAATTATAATTATCTATAAGATAATGTTATTATAATTTATAACTTAATATTGTAATCTTAAACATGAAAATTCTTGTTTTCAGTTTTGTAGCAGTTATATTTATAGGCTTATAGCAGATTTTTTTTTTTTTACAGCAAATTTTTGTTTTTGTTTTTTAACAATTCTTTTGTGGTAGATTCTTTTTTTATATAACATATTTTTTTATAAAGCAGATTTTTGTAAATAGTAACATATTTTAAATAAAACAAAGTTTTTTAAAGCAGATTTTTTAAACAGATTTTTATGACAAATTTACATTTTATTAAAATTGAACTGAATCGGACCGATAAAACTGGAGGTTCTGGTTTAGGAGGGTAACCCCGGTGAATAATTGATATTTGAAAATACAAAATCTATGTATACCGGTTCGGTCCTAAATTTTATCCAAAACCAAACTGGATCGAACCGGTTACACCCCTAGCCAGCACCAAAAAACAATTTCAAAGGCCAAATTTTTTATCAATTAAAGCAAGTTCATCCGATTAAATAAATATAGAATTTATGTACACTCCTTGTAAGGACATATATGATGGCAAAATCTCATTCAAATAATCTTGCATTTAATGATGCAAGAGTTGTGACCCCCATATTTCCTATTTTTTTATTGCTACTGGGTGTATGGAAATAACGTCCTGACTAATCTCAAGAGTGCAGATCCTCCACAAGAAATTTTTTACAAGTGCATCTCAAATAACTTAAAGAAAAAATCTTTCAGTCCGATAACTCAAACCCAATATTCCTTAGTTTTTAAGCCTAATATTTGGGCCCAACACTAATAACTTAAGTTTGGCTATTGCTAATTTTAAAAACATTTATTTACAAACTTCCTTTTACAAATTGTTTTGTCAGAAGTTGGATTTGATAGTCACTAGGAAATAGTTGATTTAGGTCGTTTAGATTCAGAAATGAGTTAAAATAGTTTGTGATTAGTAGAAAATAATATTTTTAGAATAATATTTTTTAATATTATTATTATTTTGAGATTTGAAAAAGTTAAATTGTTTATTATATTTTATGTGGGAATTTGAGAAAGTGATTTTGAGATTTGAAAAAGTTAAATTGTTTATTATATTTTGTGTGGGAATTTGGAAAAGTTATTTTGGGATTTGAAAAAAAAATTATTATATTTTGTGTGGGAATTTGAAAAAGATATAATGATAAAGATGAGATGAGTTGAGGTGGTTTATGAATCCAAACCACCATTCACTCCAAACTTTACCTATCTTTTTCATTCCTTCTAACCCTGATAGTTGATGACCTGGATGATCTTTCCCCTTATTATTGGCTCTGAATTTGTTTTCTAGACCTTCTTAGAGAAGAGCAACAAAGGAAAATGAAGGGCGTCAAAATTAGCAGGAATTCAACTCTAATCACCCATCTAATCTTTGCTAACGATCTAATCATTTGTTGTCATGCCACCAACAAAGTAGTGAAAGCTATATCATCTCATTCCTCACCATATATGAGACGTCGGGTCAGATCATTAATAGGGGAAGTCCAACATTCATTTTAATAAAAACACACAACATTCCCTCGTGATACCTATCTCAAGTCCATCTCAGCCTTAAAAAGGCACCTTCTAATGCTAAATAGCTGAGGCTCCCGATTCATCCGACTTGATCCAAAAAGAGATTTCGCAAATATCATTGAGAAGGTCCAAGCCAAAAGATCCAACTAGAAGGTGAAAGCACTCTCCCAAACTGGATGGACCACACTCGCACGCACACATGCATTAGGTTGAGCAGTCGCATCCACCATGAACATATCACATGCCGGGCATACAATCAACCACACCACCAGTATTATCATGACACCATGTTTTCTAACCACATTCACTTATTTCACAGCCACCGAAGTTCGTTGGAGTTTCCCTTTAATCAACCCTCAAGTCGCACGAAAGTAGGGTTTCAAAACCCTAACTCTCTTCGCCTCTACCTTCCTTGGGTGTTTTCAAATTCTCCTAGGTAATTACTCTTTTCCTTCGCAATATATATTAAATGCATAAGCATATCATGGAGTGCTAGCGTAAACTTAAGGGAGAAAGCTCACTTGGGATTAGGGTTAAATTGAGTGCATCTTGACCTGCAGTGTTGCATACATCTCATTGGTGTTGGGTGTTGGAGGATTTAGGAGTGAAACATTGAAATAGAGAAAGTTAAATTGTCTAGAAGTGTGAAGGAGAGGGTACATACCTTGATATTGCATGAGAGATGTTCCAAACTCAAGGATGATTCAAATTAAAGTATATAACACAAGGAACTTAAGTTTGGGGGTTAAATTGAGTGCAACTCAACGTGCAGTGTTGCGTACATCTCATTGGTGTTGAGTGTTGGAGGATTTAGGAGTGAAACATTCAAATAGAAAAAAGTTAAATTGTCTGGAAGTGTTAAGAAGAGGGTACATACCTTAGGTTGATGATTTTAATGGTTGATATTGCACGAGAGATGTTCCAAACTCAAGAATGATTCAAATTAGGATATGTAACACAGGAAGAAGATCAAGGTTATAAGGTGAGCAATGTATTAAGATTTACAAGACTTAAAGGGATGGGGCGTTACAGAAGAATCCTCAACCCTAATCAATTTCTTAACATTCCTCTAGAAGATACTCATTCATTCTTTCTTTTAAGTTGCAGTTATATCTATGGTCATGATCTAGCTCCTTGGGAACAACATTTGCCATGGTCAATAGAGTAATGATGTTGATCAATAGAGTAAAAAAGGTAGCATAAAAAACCATGGTAAAAAATAAAGAATCCGCCACATGAGAAAAATGACACCTACCACCACTGAACACTATCGAGCTCAACTTCAATATGTTAAATATTTTAACATGAACATTAATAGTTGGTCTTTGATTTTCTATAATCCACGATAATAAAATAATAACAATTAGAAAACGTACCTCCCTCCATTACAGTGTGATAAAGAATCTAACCTGACTATGAGAGAATGATTATCCTAATTACTTTACTTCCAAGTGTCTCCCGATGGCTAGAGGGACAATGATGTTGTAGGTGTGAACCATTTAATCCCTTAACCCTATTTATAGATTTCTGGCCATCAAGAAATCTAAGATTTTGTGTTAGATTGTGATTAGAGATATAAAGTTAATCTTATCTTATCTCTTAGGAGTTTTCTTATCACATTATAACTCATTTATTAACTGATAAGTTTTGAGTTACTCCAAACTCTATCAAGATGGGTGTGTGAGACATAGAGTTTAAATAAAACTCTTACATTCTCCCACTTGGTCCATACACCCATAAAATAATATTTTCCGTTTATGACTTTATTACAGGAAATTAACCATACAACGCAAATTCATTTTCAAAACACTTTCATAGTTTAGAATATATTACATGAGTTCCATAATATCAATGCGAGTCATGGCGGTCCTCTATTATATGACCAACCAATTTTCTTCCATGTACCACAATATTAGTAACTTAATTCAATATGATTCTTAATTGGGACAATTAAGGCTAATGCTGTAATGCCTTGAGTTCATGTCTATTATAAATATTATCTTGTCATCATTCATCTATACCATTTAATATACATTAAAGTGGGAATGACAAGAAAATAGAAATAACTATAATAGATATCTTTCGATGTCCAGTAACAAAATACTCAACATATTAATGATCTCTTTAATATGTTCACATCATTTCAACATGTCCCTTAAAGTATAATCATTAACACATTATTGTTATAAACATATTTGTTTTTGTACTTTCTCATTAACACTTAGACATTTAAATTTCTATTAAATACTTATCATTTGGAGAAAAAAATTTTGAGAAATTCTTGCAATACTTTCTTAGCGGCTTGGCTATAAGTCGATAATTCCAAGTCCTAAAATACATTTTCTCAGTCAGATACCATACATTGTGGCTTCAAAGCATACCACAAACTCAGTCTCTATTGCACATGAAGCAGCAAGAGATTTGCCTCATACTTCTAAAAAATAACTCTACTAGATAGCAAAATATATAACCATAACTGTATTTTCCATCATTAGAGTAATCCCACAAAACAGGGTCTTAGTATCCAGTTACTTTAAGAGTATCAGTTCTTCTTAAAGCAACAATATAGTCTTTAATTTTTTGCAAATAATCTTGCACTCTTTTCATAGCTTTTGGGTCAAACATTTTTGAGTTACTTCGACAATAACCAAGAATGTCAACCGAAAAACTGATATTCAATATTATATAAGTTTGTGCAATAATCAGATTTATTATAACAATCATATATAGAATTTCCTTAACAATCTAATCAATTCAAGGACACTGTAAAATACTAAGCATGTCACATTTTATTTTTTAAAGCATCTATTGAATAACAATTCTTCATATAAAATCTTCCAAAACTTTATACAATTATACTGAGACAATGACTTTAAAATTCAATCTCAATTACAAATGATGTCTCATTTATAAATTTTTTATTTTTAAAGTTATTTAGAGACATAACTTTAATATCATACTACAAACCACGGTTCATATTGGCCAAAAAGTCATATACATGCATGACCATAAATATAAATATACTCTCACTGATCTTAAGGTATATATATTAATAATAAATATTTTTCTTAAATCCAAAACCAGTATTGGTATTTTCAAATTTCGGATACTAATTTTCAAAAAATTTATTACTTTTTCTAAGTAATCATTTTATCCTTTCTGGTAGATTTTAGACTTTCACTATATGATTATTTTCACATCCATTTGATGTAACTTTAGACTATAATGAGCTACTAATTTCATAATGATCCTTAATGAGGTCTTTCAAATTTATTAAAAATCTCTTTCTAATCAATGCTCATTTCTGAGAAAATTCTTAATTACAAGTCTAACTTTATATCATTCAACTTTATGTTTAAAGTCATGGTTTTGTCTCCAACACTCATTTACATTCGCCTTTTTATACATTTCAGACAATTTAGACGAAATTACAGACTTTACATTGATTCATAGATTTCAATCACTCTTTTATGAATAGGTCTTTAATGAAATCACTTATTTCTATAACTTGTGAAAATATATGCGAATTTCATTTATTTCTATGTCAAATTCAAGTTTTGAAAATATATCATGTAACCTAACCAAAAATCAAATCAAGAGGATCACATGAGATTACCTATTTTGATGTCTTTATGGCCAATTCTTCAGTGGTATTTCTCTGATGAGATAGATGATCATTTTTTGTTGTTTCGTGTTATTATTAAGATAATCATAAAATGAACTATAAGTATTTTCAAAGTAAAAAGAAAATGCACTTCACAAGAATCTCATCTCTAGTTTCTATACTCCCACTGATTTTGCCAACCATAAGGAATTTAACATTTCAATTTCCTCAAAATTCAAACTATGAATAGAGATAATACAACCTAAATCATTTGGATCTCCATGAGTAATCAATAATGTACACATTAACTATTATAGGATCCAACTTTCTTTCATTTGGATTGTAAAGTCTTACTTTAAATTGACTACTCATACATGTATATGCTTTAAATCAAATATCTTATCACTACACAACTCAAAACAAGTCTTTAAGACTACTTACTAGGAATACAATTTAAGATATATACCATTATTTTTAATAATTTTACTACACATCTTTTCAAGAAGTTAAGAACATAGGCTAGGATTATGACCTGACTCATAATACTTTTTCTCGCACTCACTACTTCAATCCAATTCGATTTCACCTTTCTACCTAGCTACATTTACTCCCCATGAGAAGTACCTCAAGAATTACTAGTGGCTTGAGATTTCTCATGTAGTAGATACATACATCCATACCATGAAAATCATCTATAAAAATAATGAAATACTTATATCTATCAAACATTATAGAGAAAAGGTTTACATGCATCTATGTGCATTGTCTCAATAAACTCTCTATTCCTTGTACCATCTTTTCTTGATATGTTTGATTTGTTTTCGTTTTATACAAATTAATACACATTATGAGATTATAACATCTAAATGCGAAAAATATTTTATTTACTAACCTCTACAACTTTTCTTATAGATATTCTCTAAATTTTTATGTCACAAATATTTTTTCTCGCACTCACTACTTCAATCCAATTCGATTTCACATTTCTACCTAGCTACATTTACTCCCCATGAGAAGTACCTCAAGAATTACTAGTGGCTTGAGATTTCTCATGTAGTAGATACATACATCTATACCATAAAAATCATCTATAAAATTAATGAAATACTTATATCTATCAAACATTTTAGAGAAAAGGTTTACGTGCATCTATGTGCATTGTCTCAATAAACTCTCTATTCCTTGTACCATCTTTTCTTGATATGTTTGATTTGTTTTCGTTTTATACAAATTAATACACATTCTGAGATTATAACATCTAAATGCGAAAAATATTTTATTTACTAACCTCTACAACTTTTCTTATAGATATTCTCTAAATTTTTATGTCACAAATTATGTTTCAAATTTTATGCCACAAATTGCAAAAAAATTTCATAAATCATTTTTCATTTGGTTCAAATACATGCCTCCTGAGTAAAAAGGAAATTTTTTTAACAAAAGCACTATTATTAAGGCAAATAAAAATTTTATTGGAAAGAAAAATGGAACAAACATAAATGACATTTTGAAATAATTTAAAATTTTGAATATTTGTGCTCGAGTTCAACCACTAAAATAAGTATAAACATTTATAAAGTTTGATTTTAAATTTAAACAGACAAAATATATATGACATTTGCACTCAAGTTCAACCACTAAAATAAGTATCAACATTTATAGAGTTTGATTTGAAACTTATACAGACATAATACATATGAACATTTGCACTCAAGTCCAATCTAAAAAGAATGTATAAACATGTATAAGATCTGATTTGAAACTTACACAGAAAAAAAATTTACCCTCAAATCATGTCTTATGCTTAAGGCACCTATACCTTCATGTATCATTGTTTCTTTCAAAATTTGATTGATACAATCCTTATATTTTCATCACCATCATTTCATTCATTTTCCAAAAGATACAATTGCTTTTCAATACAAATTAACAAAATCAATCTAACAACCATGCTACCAACTTGTTCATATTTTATTATTTTAATGAAATAATAATGCATCTGGACTAAACCATTATATACAAAACAAGAAGGTTTCATCATTTCCATTCTTAAAGTTCAAAGCTTGATATGTAATAATTAATTTCATCTTCTTAGACATTATACATTTCTGACCCTTATCACTATTCTCAATAATAATTGATTTTAGACTTAAAATAAGTAAAGAGGGTCTAGAACTATAAACAATTCCAAACGAGACCTTAGGGAAAATCTGACATACTCATACTTCTCTAAATTAGAATTCATTCTGTATAGAAAACCTTCTAAAGATATTTGTATATTTATTGCAAGAAAAACATTTTAATCACATTAATGCTTTGAGCTCGACACTCATAAACAAGAACAAAATTTAAACCATTATAGATGAACTAATAGTGTCATTGAGATCCCTCCTTTGAGAGTGAATCCCAACACACAAAATGTTACTTCCAATTTTAAATTCTATAGATGAACTAGTTGTATCATCAGAATTCTCCTTTGGGAGTAAACTCTCACATACAAAATTTTCCCTCCAACCTTAAATTATGTAGATGAATTAGCTGTACCACCAGAATTCTCCTTTGGGTGTAAACTCTGGCATACAAATTGTTCACTCCAACTTTACTTTAATAAATGAATTTGTTATCAAAATCCTCATTTGAAAGTAGATCTTGATACCCAAAGTGTTGTCACTAGTATTAAATTTTGTGGATTACCTAGTTGTATAATCAAACTTCTCATTTGGCAATAAACTTTGACGTATAAAGTATTCCCTCTAACCTTAAATTATGTGGATGAACTAGCTGTATCACTAGAATTCTTCTTTGGGAGTAAACTCTGGCATACAAATTGGTCACTCCAACTTTACTTTAATGAATGAACTAGAAGTGTCATCAAAATCCTCCTTTGGGAGTAGATCTTGATACACAAAGTGTTCTCACCAGTATTAAATTCTGTAAATGATAGTTATATCATCAGAATTCTTATTTGGGAGTAAATTCTGACATACAAAGTGTTTACTCCAACCTTACTTTGATAGACAAACTAGTAGTGTCATCAAGATTCTTTTTTAGGAGTAGATCTTGACATACAAATTATTCACTCCAATCTTAATTTGATAGATGAACTAATAGTGTCATTAAGACCCTCATTTGAGAGTAGATCTTGACACTTAAATTTGTTAACTCCATCATATCCATCTTACTATGGAGTTAATAATTTTTCACCAAAAATTTGAGAAGATCTTGTACCTTTAGGCAACCAATATTTTCCTTAATTTTGATGTAAATCATTTGTCCCATATTTGATAAATATATATGGCATGATAATAAGAGTCAAAATAAACAATTCATATATGTATTTAATAATAATAACATGTACACAAGATTTAATACATGTATTTAACAATAAAACATATGATATTTAATAAAATTTATTACATGTATTTAATAATAATAACATTTAATAAAATGTAATAAATTTAATTTAATTTAATTTTTTAATAAATAAGATTAAAATAATAATCTTATAATCTAATCTAATCTGACCGGACTAGACCGGTCTAGCAACCCAGTTCATCTAATTGGTCAAACATTTGTTAACCTAGGTCAGGCCTACTGTTCAGGCTCGATACCTTACCTTTCTTTTTATTTAAAAAAAAAAAAATTCTCTTCTAGGCTGTGTCACATTTCTTTTCTCTTGGATTGGGTCAAGGCCCACGCCCAGGCCCTTTAGAAGTTAAGAAGAAACCTTCTACCTTCAAATGTTGTAACGCCACAGTAATGGGAGAAATCAATCTCCCTTCAGTTCGGCACAACCGTGGACATCGCCGGCGAGGGGGAGACGACATGGCGTCCCCAGACTCTTCTCGCCGCCGATGTCCACCTCCACTCAAGGTTTTTTTTTTTGTTTTACAAGAACACCATGTGTGTCGAGGCCAGTGGGCTTTAAAGCCCTCTACCACCATCTCAGAGGCGTCGCGGAGGAGGTTTTGATCCTCCTTCTTGTGCCGATAACCCTCAGCCCCAATGAGCTACATAATCCGGCTGGGGCAGCGCCAATTCAGAACTTCACAATCCCTCTATGCCACCCTTTATGCTGCCCTTTTACGTGTTGAGTCACTGGTACGGTGACAGCCACCTTACGCCACATGCTGCCGATCTACACGTCAGCCACCTTCATCAACCACCAACATAGTTCCTCAACTCAATTTCTCCATCAGACACAATACAACGAGAGAAAATAAGCAAAAGGCTAAAACTGGAAAACATGCAACACGTTGCAATTTGCCACCTTTCTCAACTCCCTTTACCCAGTCAGACATAATACAATAAAAGAGAGAAATAAGAAAATCCCAAAACACACAAGTTTACAACATTGCGTAATTTCTTTAGAACACAAATAGTCACCATCGTAAATTTATTTGTCAAACAAAAAGTACATGGTGTTTTCAGTTGACCATATCATGATAAAATCAACAGAGACACAGAGGCACATATAAAATTAAATAGCCATTTATTTACTGTATCTTTTATTGAGATCATAAAATATTCGTAACCTCACGATCTGATATCACGTTTGACATGAACATTAATAATTGGATCTTCGTTTTTCTATTATCTACACTAATAAAATAATAATAGTTAGAAAATGTACATTCTTCCATTATAGTGTGATAAATAATCTGACTTGATTATGATAGAATGATTACCTTAACAACTTTACCTCTGAGTGTTTCTCGATTGCTAAAGACACAATGATGTTGTAGGTGTGAACCCTTCAATCATATTTATAGACTTCTGGCTATCAAGAAATTTAAGATTTTGTATTTAACTGTAATTAGAGATATAAAGTTAATTTTATTTTTTAAGAGTTTTATTATCCCATTATAACTCATCTATTAATTGATAAGTTTTGAGTTATTTCAAACTTTATCAAGATGGGTGTGTGGGACATAGAGTTTAAACAAAACACTTACACAACATGGCCGTCCGAAGCAACTTCCTCATGGTGGCTGCTATTAGCCACAACTTTGAAGGTATTCCCCTCCTTACTTGGACGAAGAAACATTACTCGAATGATCCATTTGTGGGCGAAGCGAAAGCAACCTTGTTTGCAATCACTGAATCATAAGCTAGGGAATGGTAGAATATCATTCTGGAATGAGATTCATTGGATATCATTAGGGCCATCCAACACTATCATTTATCAACTAACTAGAAGATCACCTCACATATCCAAGACATAACAACCGGTCTCATAGCCTTGCATCCTAGGTGGCCGAAAAAGTCCACAAAAATGCAACTATTCAACACACAACCTTGCTCACATCCTCTCCCTTCCTACCTACGAATGCCTTGAGTCCTCTCAATAATACATGTATCTATTTTTGTTCATATAAAAAGTTGTTAGGTTTCGAGTTAATGACATTGGAATATCTTGACAAAGAAGACGAGAGCAAGGAAGGCTAGCATGAGTAGAATTTGGCTTGATTGGGGAAATTTCGCCTATAAGATAGTGATTTAGCCATAACTTTGATTGTGTTAAAATTGTGCATAAGAATCCAATTCGAAAAACACTTTTTGAGTGCATATTGTGGTCACCTTGCTTCGCTTATTGGTATTTTTTTTAAAGCCCTGAGTTCTATTACCTCATTTTTGATGTTCTATAATGCAGTAATTGGAATTTTGGTAAAAATTCCTCAATCTAAAACATTAGTAAAAGTTAGCTCTAACTATATAAAAGCTAGCTAGTTATGATAGAAACTCAAGGTTATGAATGTACTCTACTTTGGAACACCTACCATACATAAAGAAAAAATTATCATCTAAGGTGGATTGTTTGGGAATACAAGTATTCTCAGGCATTATCAGATACTTTTAAATATTCTCAGATATTTTTTTCCTAAATATAACTCAAATACAAACTACTTTTCAATTTTAAATTTTTAGTTTATTCATCTAATCATTACGTAATCGTTATAATTTTTCCAAACTCCTAAGCAAAACATAAAAAACAATACAAAATTTTCAAATTTCAATACAAAAATTATATTAAAAAATTATATTTCAAACAATTTTTTAATTTTTTAATATTTTTATTAAGGTTTTTCTCTCATTTTCTAAAATTCCATATAACATCTTAATTCAAACTATTTCACTACTATTCACAAATCATTTCACTACTATTCACAAATATTCTGAAATATTCAAGTGTCCAAACGATCCCTAATACTCTAAAATGAGAGATAGAGATAGTTTTGTATTTCTACGTTCATTTAGCCCAAGGAAACCTTTGCATGCCTTCTAAACAAAACATAAAAAACAATACAAAATTTTCAAATTTCAATACAAAAATTATATTTCAAACAGTTTTTTAATTTTATAATATTTTTATTCAAGTTTTTCTCTCATTTTTCAAAATTCAATATAACATCTTAACTCAAACTATTTCACTACTATTCACAAATTATTTCACTACTATTCACAAATATTCTGAAATATTCAAGTGTCCAAACGATCTCTAATACTCTAAAATGAGAGATAGAGATAGTTTTGTATTTCCACGTTCATCTAGCCCAAGGAAACCTTTGCATGCCTCTGTTATCTTTTGGAAGGCCTACTCTCCATAGAAACTGTCTACTCTGAGATTGTCTCTTAGCTTGTAGGTCTTGACACATGGTTAGAATTCTAACTCTTCCAGAGTAGTATCTAACCCCCCCCCCCCAAAAAAAAAGGAGGCCTTCTTTGCCCTCTACTTAAGTTGCGCAAGACAGGCCCAAAGCCAGTCACAAGAAATAGTGAAGCTTTATAGGGTTCGTCTGTCTAGGTGTAGGTAGTCTACATCTTCACATAAATGTCTATCTCACCAAATCTCTCTTTGAGACGGTGCCTAGATCGTTACTTCTTTAGTGTAGGTCGGAATTTACCCGAGATAGAATTCCACTACCTTAGGATTGTTATAGTTACGACCACCGTTCACAGGGCTTCAGTTGCCGGCTCCCCTGTTATTAGGTCACAAACTTCCTTGACATCAGCCTCCATACATGGTCTTGCGACTTTGTAGAGACCTGTGTTTTTGGTAAACTGCATGTTTTTTACTCTAGTTGGGTTCCTGCACATTTGAAATCTAATTTGCTATATATATTAGATAAACTATCGATAAATAAAGTATGGAAGTATTATTTGAGAGGAAAATAAAAAATACAGTTTTTTTTTTCCTTATATAATATGGATGTGCGATACCCAAACACTTCTTGACATAGATTTTTGAAACATGGTTGGTTATATTGAAGATTTAATTAATAAATTTGTAAAGACTTTTAACTATTGCACCCACTAAAAAAACTGTTGGACCAATTATGATAACTTTTATTTTTTGCACTGAAAATAAAGATATAGTCAATTATCACATTCCATATTAAAATTTTATCCATGACATAAAAGAAAAGTGTTATATTTACAAAGAGATCTTCTAAAATGATATGACATATTTCCTATGTCAGATCAAGTGTACGTAATAAGAACTTTATAATCTAATACATTATATCAAGCCACATCCTTTTGTAAACTTCTTTTTATGAGATCTTTTTATAAACAAAACTATTTATTTAAAAGTTATCCCAATATGTAGAAAATAAGGTGGAATGGAAAAAATATTCCAAGCCCAAATAACAAAGCCTAGCCCATCAAAAGGTCCCCACCAGAAGACAAGAAGAGAGGAAAAAGAGGGTAGGAGGAGACAGAGGTTGAGGAAGGAAAGGGTGTCAAGAGAAAAAGTGGAGATGTGACGTAAATGAGAGAAGATGAGACATAAAGAAAGGGAGGAGTAGAGGATAAAGGTGCGGCCATATGACTTTTTGGGGGGACTTGGACAACTTCTTCTACAGCTTCTTCAACCTCAAGACGAGGACTCCAGAGAGAATATCTCCTCTAGCAAATAGATCTTTGACTCTCATTGTATAGTGAGAAATGAGAGGTTATGACTGATTGTAAAATACCATGTTATAGTGGATTTTTGCTCCTTAAACACCTGTGGACGTAGGCATTATGCCAAATTATATAAATCTATGTGTCTCTCTGTCTTTCACTTTCTCAGTATTTATTTTCCATCTACATCCATGGACGTACACACAGACACCATACAGCTGCACTAAACCACGACTGGGGGCTCCAAACTACATCGATCGATACCCGGATCGCCATAGCGGGCCAAGAAAATGATTCACTTTCTACAGTTGGCATTGTCTATGGGATATGATTCACTTTCTACACCGAAGGTGGGAAAATGACCATTTTCCGGCATGCTAAATAACATTCGAATGAGCAAATGAAGTTTTCTCTAGATAAGTATTCTTAACTTCTCCACTTTTGTTTTCATGAACAACATTATCGTAAAAAATGGGTGAGTGAACATTTTCTCGCCCGGACGGGAACCCCAATTATTTGCCACTTAAGCTTCGAATGCTTAGTGCAATTTGCACTCAAAATGCACAGTGCAAAAAGAGGATGAATACATGGGTTAGTACTAAGAACTCAAGCACACAATGCATAACACATCCAACAGGGTGGGCAAGTGAATTCTCGACCACTTAAGCTGTAAATACATCTTATGAAAAGAAAGACAAGTATTAGCATAAAACCTATGCACATATACCTACATGTGCCAAACATGGTACTATGCACTTAAGTGGATAGTGCCATGCACAAGACACAATGGGTGCACGTTACCGTGCACCCAAGAGGCTTGTGGCGGGACACAATGGGGCCATGAATAGTGGCCCTTTGGCGGGTGCACATTTTTGTGCACCCAGGATGCTCATGGCTTCCTTTCCATGAGCCTAGTAAGCAGCACCGGTGGCCACCAAGTGGTCCGCCAGTGGTTTCTGTTCTCCATTGAGGCTACCTTCGACGACGGGGGCCCCATGCAAGAATTTGCCAAGAATACCCCAACCGCCCTGCACGGAGGCAGCCTAGCCACGTAGGCCTTGTGCACAGGATTACACAACGTTGAGAACTTCTAAGTCCAACCCAACTGTGAGACGGCAGGGACGCTGGCGTCCACCATATGGACCATCAGCATCTTCTACCTTGACCACAGTGTTCACGTGTGTCAAGATGCACAGCAGCCAACGGATGTGCGCAGCAAGCACCCAATGGGGATCTCCCTTGCGACCACCGCAAGCTAGAGGGCAACACCACCCTCCACTAGGACCATTGGCAATCTCTGTTGCTAGAGGGGCACTCCCTAGCTCAAGTAGCTCCTCGGTTGAGCAAGTGGGTAAGCTTCCCGCCATGCATCCCACCTTCCTCGTCTTGAGATATATGTCAACAACTTGCTCCTTGGCTAGACACTCCTCGGATGGCACCACCCCACCTGGACTCCTTAGCCATGCATGTCCCCGCCAGAACTCCTTAGCCATGCACATCCTCGCCAGAACTCCTCGGCCAAGCATGTCCCAGCCCACTCCTCAACCATGCACTCGGTCACCCATCTCGGCTGCACATCTCGACCTCCAATGTCTCGCCAAAGCACCTCGCCCATGTATGTCTCGACCATATGCATGCAGTGGACAACCACCATCTCAGCCATGTGCAAGTGGGCAGCCAACATTTTACACCAGTAGCCAACGCCTTGCTCTGCCAACATAACACGACCTCACTACTGCTTGGACTCATGCATCAATAAGAAGAATCATTCTCGTTAATGCCAAAAAAATTGCTCAACAGGAAGAGTCATTCTTGGCCTACTATGGCGATCTGAGTCTCGATTGGTAGTTGTCCAGTGTGGCTGTATAGTGTTGGTGCGTATACCCATGGCTTTGGATGAAAAATAAATATAGAGGAAGTGAAAGAGAATGAGACACAGATTTACGTGGTTTAACATAATGCCTACATCCACCATCTCAGCCATGTGCAAGTGGGCAACCAACATTTTACACCAGTAGCCAACGCCGTGCTCTACCAACATAACACGACCTCACTACTGCTTGGACTCATGCATCAATAGGAAGAATCATTCTCGTTAATGCCAAAAAAATTGCTTAACAGGAAGAGTCATTCTTGGCCTACTATGGCGATCTGAGTCTCGATTGGTAGTTGTCCAGTGTGGCTGTATAGTGTTGGTGCGTATATCCATGGCTTTGGATGAAAAATAAATATAGAGGAAGTGAAAGAGAAGAAGACACAGATTTACGTGGTTTAACATAATGCCTACATCCACGGGCATTTGGGGAGGGAAAATCCACTATAATATGGTATTTTACAATCTCTCATAGCCTTTTATTTCTTATTGTACAATGAAAGTTATAGATTTATTTGTTGGAGGATATATTCTTTTTGGAGTCCTCATCGCGAGGTTGAAGAAGTTGAAGAAGAAGTCGTCCAAGTCCCCCCAAAAAGTCATATGGCAGCCCTTTTATTCTTTGCTCCTCCCTTACTTTATGTCTCATCTTCTCTCATTTACGTTATATATCCACTTTTCTTCCTGACACCATTTTTTTCTTAAACCTTTGTCCCCCTCTTACCTCTTCTTCTCCTCTCATTGTCTTCTAGTGGGGTCTTTTGATAGGCTGGACTTTTCGAGTTGGATTTATGAGTACAAGCCAAATACCAAGATTTAGAAAAAAAAAAAAAGTTGAGTATTTTTTTTTTGCAAAATTTGGTCTACCCGGATACTTGTATTCCAAGTTTCAAAAATCTAGATTTTTCCAAATACTGACGTAGGTTAACTTGGATGGATACCCGAGCTGCGTTACATGCTTGGATTTGAGTTTGGGTATAATGATAATCGGATACTTGGATTCGTACTCAGGTGAACAGTCCTAACAGTATTGACCAAAACCGCAATTCAAGCGTATATGCTGCCATGTCTCCATGCATGAATCATTACATGCCTCATTCTTATCATCTTCTTGATTTTTAGGTCATCTTGGTCCAACCTGTGGTACCCCTCCACTACGGTTATTTGTGTCCTACCTATTAATACCAAGGGTATTGCTACTCAACTCCATGAGTTTGACCTTTCAAACTTACCACTAGAAAATTATACTTTTTTTTTTAATTCTTTTTTTAAACATACTTAAACATTTTATAAAAAAAAATACACTATTTTTATAATGTCCAAGCCAAGCCCAAGCCCGTAGAGACTTTAGATTTTTTTTTCTTTGTTTTATTTTTCCCTCCTTCCCACGTATCACCATACATGTATCACCGTAAGCCCATGCTTGATATCAAAGACCAACCTCACCCCACGTTCACCACCCAGCAGCATGAGACTTTCTCTCCTACGTCGAAAACTCCACCCAGCTACAACCGCCAGCCCCCATCTCACAGAACCACCTCCCTGTGAACCAACATGAAGACCCAAGTTGCTGCACAGTGAGACCATCACAAACTCATCGTGAAACCATCTTTACCCTCCCCCTCTTATGAATCTTTATAGCCTAGTAGAGAACCCAACCTCACCCTGCATGTCGGGGAGTAGATAGTGCCGCCCAGTTTCTCCGCTTAGCAACCACTTGCCGACATCATTGAGGGTAGCACCAGAACCAATCGGAAGCCACCTAGTCCCTCTTCCTCCTCTACTCAGCCACCGTGCAACGCGAAAACTCCTCCACGACGCTGCCCCTGCACCACCAGGCCACACTGCCCCACCGTGAGTCCCTGCCATTGCACTGAACGGTTGCTCCATTACCTGCCCAGACATGCGTGCGAGCCCCTCTGCCGTCTGCCATGCAACGTCGTCACCTCGCTCGGCACAGGTCCAGTGGCACGCTGCCCTCTTCCATCGTTCTCGTCGCCCATGGTACCGCACAGTGCCTTCTCTCTTGCTCCACCACCTCACACTACTCAGTCACTGCTGTGCACTACCACCTTCTGTAAACCACCACAACTGCTAATCTGTCCCCTGTTTTTGACCCCCGAAACAGAGCAATAAAACCACTTCCCCCGTCTCAGTTTTGTAGCCCCGTGACATGTCGGTGAAGCTTAGAGACGCCGACCAGCCACCCTTTCGTCACCCCAAGCCACCGCTCTCTCGATGACATCTCATTTCTCCCTCACGTCGTGCTCTCTCTCTCTCTCTCTCTGGCCCAGTGCCATGCCGCCGCGCCGACCACCTTCGACGTCCGCCCACCTCACTGCCCGTCGCGCTTCTCTTTCTCTCTCGGTGAATAGAGGCTCTCCTCTGTAGTCTGTTGCACGGTTTTGGTCTGGAAGTGTTAAAATCTGATATTTCTTTTTTGTTTCCTTGTCCTGTTTATGAGTTTTTCCCGAGACACCCTTCTCATTTAGATGGTTTCTTGATATTTATAAAGAAATTGTTTTAAGTATATTTATATTACTACATCTAGTTTATAAGTCAGTATGCTTTCTTGCCATTTGATGTTTATTTTGATATTGAGTTTGATTTATTTGAGATGTTTCATGTAAATCATGTTTAGCGTGAAATTATAATTTTATGTTGACAATATTTAAAGATCTAAAATTTTAATTATATAGTAATAATTGTTATAACTATTTCCAATAGTAAATTAATAATGAGATTTTATTTTATTCTAAATGCTTTAAAATCAATTAGAGTATATCTTACTAAATGAGTTTTCTGCTTTTTACATTATTTGAATTTGACATAAATATTTTAGTAAGTTGTAAATTGTAAGTGTAGATCGACTTTTATATTTTAGAAACTGTTGAAACATTTTTTTTTTTAAATGAGCTCACTTCTTATGAACTTTGATGTTTAAAATAGATTTGTTGTATTTTACAAAAACTATGTTAACGATTTTTTAATGAACTTTATTTTATTGTATTAAGGGACTAACGTATTATTTTAATTTGGGTTGTGTTTAGTATTGTTAAATTAGGCATGAGCTTATTCGGATAAAAATATTGGCCATAATCTTGATTTCACAGAAAATATTTAAAGACTTTAATAGAATTATATAGTATTAATTTTATAATTAGTTTGGTAGTATATAGTAAGTGTTCAATCTTTTATTTTAAAACACTTTAAGCCGATTATATAGAAAAAAATCTTTGATGCTTTAATTTAGATATGATTAGCAGTTTACATGATTTTTAATATAAGTATTATTAATGATATTTTATGAATTACTATTGCTTAAGAAATTTATGATGTCCTAATACATTATTTGTTGGTAGTATTAAATTATCGTTTTTATAATAATTTATAAAAAGATGAGTTTTAAATATAATTAAGTTAATTTTTAAAATGAATTTAAGTTTGTTTTGTCATATTTGATAAAACTATATTATAATAAGTTAGGAATATACTTTGAATGATTATAGTATTTTGTTAGATTTCTGATAGCTAATAATTATTTTAAAAACTATTTCCGTAGAATGAATTTAAGTAAATGGAGAGTTTTAACAAGTCATTTTAGAAGTTTAGTAACGTTTAGTGTTCCGTATAGGTGACAATTGATATTTTTTTAGCACGTTGTGGAAAGATTCAGAAAAGTTAAAAAGTCCAAATAAGCGAGTTTCTTATATTAGTTTTTGCATAAAAAGAAAATGAAACGATGTTGGTATTTTAAAAAATATGCATGTTTGTCTTGAAAATAAATGTGAAACAACTTCAATTATTTATTTTGCACATGCTCATGAAATCTATATAAGAATGAAGTACTTTTTGTCATAACTGGTGTAAACATGAGCTGATTTTAGTATTCTATTTCTAAACTGTGAAAAAATCGAATATGAGATTCAAAAAATTTTGATTTGATTAAATGAAGAAGTTTTGTTTATGTTATTCTTGAATTTGTAAAATGGTCTAAAACTATTCAGTACTTTGTTTTGATATGATGTGGCATCTGAAAAAAAAAACCTTGGTATGGATTTCTGATTCTGTATCTGAATATGATCTGATTCCGATGATGTTCTGTTCTATTTCTGTTAAGGTCATACCATGAGTATAATGATAGTTTATAACCCTACTACGGGGGTAGAACATGGTATACGACCTAGTCACGGGTATAATAGTGATTTATAACCCTACCACGGTAGTTAAATATGGTATTTGTCCCAATCTAATACTCATATATGATATGAAGATGATGTCTTAATTTATAATATGCCGAAAGATTTTTGAATAAGAAAGTTTTTCGAAAGTTTCGCTCTAATATTTTGTAACAAATTTTGTTTATGCATTCCGAAAGTAAACATGTTGTTCTTGAATTCTGAAAGTAAATGTGTTATTCTGCATTCTGAACTCTGTAAATGCTCATATTTACATACTAGTATATATTATTTACTTACTAAGTTGTTAATAACTTACCTTCTTACCTCCACAATATTTTTTAGATGATTTTGATGGTTCAACTGAGGATCAAGATTATGAAGTATTGGGTAAGATGATTTAAGTATAGTGGATTAAGGATAGAAAGTTTTTATGAGTATTGACGATTTTTATTAAAAAATTTTATTGTGTTTTGATGACTTGGTATTTTAAAAAATTTGTTATATTGAGAAAATTAGTTTGAATCGAAATTTATATATAATATTAAAAATTTAGAATCTATAATTATATTGTTAAAATGTGAGTTTAAGTGATAGAAAATAACTTTCCGACCCATATGAGACATGAATTTCTCCGTTGGAAGGTTTAAGGTTATGCTTGGGGGTGAGATAAAAATTTTGTGTTTTGTTTTAAAATTTAAAATATTATTTTTTAATTTTGAGATTTGAAAAAGTTAAATTGGAATTTGAAAAAGTTACATTGGGATTTGAAAAAGTTAAATTATTTATTATATTTTGTATGGGGATTTGAAAAAGTGTAGAGATGAGATGAGATGAAGATGAAAATTTTGAATAAAACATATTTTCCAAACATAACCTAAGTAGTCAACCACAATATCTTTTACCGATTGTGGCCCACAACCATAAGTTCTCAATTGAACCGTTAATTGTTTTGACAGACCCTTTTTTTTGAGGCACAAGAAGATTAACCCCTGCTTTATGTTATTTAAGGTATTATGTAAATAATAGGAAAAAAAAATAAAAAAGTAATAATAAAATATTAAATAGTAAAAAATAATAGTAAAAAATAGATAAAAAATAATAATAAATAAAAAATAATAATGATGTATTTTCAATATCCAAACTAGGTCTTAATCTCCTTTGTTGATTGATCTATTTGGAAAATTGTTTGGAGATCTCGTCCTCCTATCCTATCCCCTTTGTAATTAATGCAACTTTGATTTTTAAGGAAATAAAGCATGGCCAAGTCATTTTATTATTACTTACTAAAAAAGTAAGGCCTGTGATAAAAATGAAAAAAATGTATCCAATCATGTTGGAGTAACAAGGAAGGTTAATTCTCAAATCGTCACCATCATCATTGAGATATCATGATCCCGAATTGATAGTGGAAGTGAAACAGTAAAAAGGGTATTTCCATACCATATATACACCCACATTGATTTCTGATACTTGTCGGGGGCTCCTCTCACGAACACAATATAGTTGTGTTTAGATGTTGAGATGAGTTGTGAATAGTAATATTTTATGAATTTCATTAAGATAAGTTTAACTTTTTAAGGTTAAAATTTTACTTTTTAAATTAATATACGAAATAGGTTGAGATGAATTTAATTTTTTTTATAAAAAATTAAAAAAATAATAGAATATTTCATTAATAATTAGTTTAAGATGAGTCGAGTTTGGACGTTCAACAATCAAACATAACTTTATTAGATTGAGTTTGGCTGAAATGGATAAATACTACATGCAAATTGTTTTGTGGCATTAATTGATGTGATCGGTTTGTTGTCGAGAGTTTATGCACTTCGAATTAGTCGGGACTTTATTTCTAAATATTCGGTATGTATATAAGGGAAAAAAAAAAAAAAAAAAAACACAACGCATGCATGAGGCTGATTTGTGACAACCGAAGTAGCATGCAGCTTAATATTGGAGGGAAATTTAGCTTAACTCTAGTGCATGAAAGCTGACAGGTAGCACTTAGAGCTAGGAAGAATCGCATTGTGATATTGCCAAGCTGGATATATGGTAGGTAATTTCTAGTTTATAATTATTAGCAGCAATTTTTCATCTGTTTAAATGATAAACACTATCAAGTACTTATTGACCAAGTATCTATATTAACCGACGTGAGAATGACCTTAATTTCTAGTGGGATTATATTAGAATAAATCCAGATGGATATGTCCAATCATCTACCAAAAACCATATATATAACAACTCTCCAACCACTCAACAACCATGATATCACAGGTTTATTTGTTCTATACCTATATACTTGACTTTGCTTATCGAAACGATTAAATAAACAACATTATGAGTACTAGTTTTCAGTTTTTTAACCAGAATGTTACTCAAACATGGCCAGCTAGCTGATGTGAAGTCATCTCTCTCTCTCTCTCTCTGTGCGATTACTTGTGTTAGAGCTCTCAAAAACCCATAATAGAGCATTAGTTTTTCCGACAGATAATGGAAAGAACCTTTGTGTTGATATGCTTCTTCTGGGCCGTCCTCACAATCATCACACCAACACTTATTCTCCTGTCAGAGAATTCTAAGTTCTTGGATTCAAATGGTAAGAGACACTGCGAGGGGAGCAAGTTTTACAGTTCCTTTTAACATTATAGATTCTGTGTACGTATTGGTGGTTTGGTTTGTTTGCATTACTATGCTGTTTTGTCAAAATGAATGACATCTTTTCACTCAAAATTTTCAGGTGAGAAAAGTGGAGTGAAGGCTCAGCCTAGAAGAATGATGGGATTTGCAGATCAGAAACGTCCAAACAAAGCACCAATACCTCTACCATTAATGGAGGCACCAGCTCTGGCTCCGGCAACGGCTTCAGCTCCAGCACCGGCAGTTAAACAAGCATCGAATTTAGCTTTGCGAGCCAAAAGATCAGCTATCTCGACTATTTCTTTAATGGAGCAATGATAGTACTATTGGTGATAAGTCTAAGGTAAAGCTAAAGATTAAGCCTAAGAACATGCCCAGGTAGCGACAGACACACTGAGTTTTACACACACACACACACACACACACACAGTACACACATATATATATTTATAACCCTAGCTGCTCATAGAAGAGTGCTGGTATTGCTTTCAGCTTATAATGGGAACCTTTGTTTCTTTGCAATCGAGGAAAGAAATTAAGGGTGTGGATTGTCCAAGCAGATTGGGTGTAAACTGGTGTATCATTCACTTGTTTATGCACGGCTTGTTTCTTAATTAATACTACGAAGATTTTGTAAACTGGCTTGCAAGTAGTTTTAAGGCAGGCTGTTCTGACCATTTTGCCTCTGCCTCTTTGCAAATCTCTCTGTCTGGCCTAGAAATCCCTTCCATTTAGGTATACTAATACGGATACCAATATTGTTTGGTCTTGTTTGCGATGAATTTGTTCGGTGCCAAAATTGTAAGAGATGAGATGAAATAAGATTAAAATTAAAAATTGAATATATATTATTAAAATATATATATTTAATATTATTTTTATTTTAAAATTTAAAAAAATTAAATTATTTATTTAGTTTATATAAAAATTTAAAAAATTTATAATAATTAAATAAGATAAAATAAATTAAAAAAAATTATGAATACAATCGTAGTTTCATCTTTAAAAACTCACCATGCATAGAGCCCAAAGTAAAGTAAATCTCATCTGATCCTTCTTTTCCCATCTAACCCACAAAAGATAGGATTTGTAATTATTTTACAATTAATTGTACAACTTTATTAAAAAATGTTTTAATTTTTTTTAATTTATATAATTATCCTCCACTTGAAACAGAGTTTTGAAATAGTTGGTACCTAAAACAAATTGTAAATTTGTCATTTCTCTTCGAATATATATATTGCTTCTTTTATATTCAAATGCTTTTCGGCAATTAAAGAGCTACACATATGCTCTACCGACAGTTTCCGTACGATAATCTAATTGTCATTCTCGTACCTGCGTACGTAAAGCATGGCTTCAAACCATACAAGCCGAACGTGTGTCTCACGCACTGCAGCATATCTAATCACTTTCGATCTACAGGTGCCAGTACTTCACTCATCTTCCAAGTTTAAGGGTGCAATTATACTGCCACCTACTACAGTGTAGTGTTTGTCTCCTCTATTGTTACGAAAGCAAAAATCGTTTGATCCTAGCTAGATATGAGTGCTTTATTTATTACCACCCTAGGAATCTTGTATTTCACCCTTGAGAGGATCATTCTCTCTGCCCAAGGTTGGTACCCTAATCTATTACAATCAAAACCGGTGCATTCCTAGGAAGAATTTGGCCTCGGAGCTCATTTATGACAGAATTGACAAGAAAAATTACAATCATATTGTAAGAATTCATGGATAAAGCGGTGACTTTGTTAATGTTGAGGACAGTTTCTAGGAATTAACTGTACCCAGAAAGACAAAGGTAGAAGAAGCAAAAGATCGATAAAAAAGGTCTACTACGTGGAAGACTGGAAGAAGGCAGGGAACTAGAGCAACAGTTGCATGGAACTCCTCCCCACCAGGGCGGACAGAGGAAAGAAAGTAGGAATGGGAACGAAGGTCCTAAAGGAGTGAAAGCCCCAAAAGAAGAAGGACTGTGCGAGTGGATCCTACTGAAAGCCCTCGCAGAAGCAAGGATAGCAATAATGCCCTTAGGAGAATCCGCATGATCATAGGAGGTTTCGTCGGAGGCAGCCTCCTCCTTTGGAAGAAAGGCCTACGCACGTAAAGATAGGAACCAGGAAGTCTTCAACATTGGAAGACTGGTTAAGCAAACAAAGAGATGACAGATAGTCTCCATATCCTTTGGCCATGACGACTACGAAGGAGTAATTTACCCCTAAGATGATGCATTGGTGGTAACAATACTGGCAGCAAACTACACCATGCAAAGAATATTGGTCGACAATGGTAACTCCATTAACATCCTCTTTTGGGACCCTTTCATCAAAATGGGGATTAACCACGGGGTTCTCAGGGGAAACAGTGCAACCTAAAGGGTTTATCACCTTGTAGGTATCAGTAGGAATGGGCCCCTGCACAACAACCACCATGACCGACTTCCTAGTGTTTGAAACTCGTTCCTCATATAACACTATCATCGAGCGACCAACCCTGAACACCTTAAAGGCTATCACTTTGACATACTATCTAAAGATGAAGTTCCCTACAAAGCAGGAATCGAAGAAGTACGCAGCGAACAAGTGCTAGCCAAGGAATGTTACGTGCAAAAACTCAAATGCATAAGGATGTGAAGGTAGATGAATCTTCTGATCCTGGAGAGTAGTCGCTGCCACGCTCACTAGAGCTCATTGAGCAAGAAATTGAGACCCACGATGAGCAAAGTCTAAAGCACGGCCATGTCGACGAACCTCTGGAGTTGGTCGCCCTAGAACAATCTTGCCCAAAAGCAACAGTGAGAATCAAAACCAAGATGGACCCTAAAAGAAGATGACAGTTGAAGCAATTGCTCGCTAATCACAAAGAAATCTTCGCCTAGATCCACAAAGATATGCCTGGAATAGACGTGAAGGTTATAGAACACTGCTTGTGTGTAGACCCAGAGGCAAGGAAAGTTGGATAGAAGATGAGGAGATTTAGCACAGAGAAATACATAGCAATCGTGGAGGAGGACAACCGCCTCTTGGCTGCGGGGTTCATCTGGGAAGCTCATTACCTGTAATGGCTCTCGAGCATGGTACTTGTCAAGAAACTGAATGAAAAATAGAGAATGTACGTTGACTTCATCGATTTGAACAAAACTTGTCCAAAGGACATATGTCCACTACCACACTACCACGTATTGACCTAGTATTGGACTCAACAACTGAACACAAGATGTTGAGTTTTATGATGCCTACTCTGGGTATAACCAGATTTGGATGAGCCAAGGCAACCAAGAAAAGACTGCCTTTATAATGAATCGAGGATTATACTGCTATCAGGTGACGCCTTTTGGTCTGAAAAAATGCTAGGGCAACATATTAGAGGTTGGTAAACCAAATGTTTAAGGAGCAAATTGGGCAGAATATAGAAAAGCATATGTAGATGATATACTGGTCAAAAGCAGGGAGCCAGAGCAGCATGTCAAAGATCTAATTGAAGCCTTTGAGGTATTATGGCAATCTAAGATGAAGCTTAACCCGATCAAATGTGCCTTTGGAGTAGGATTCGAGAAGTTCCTAGGCTTCATGATGTCCAAGAGAGGAATTGAGGCCAACCTAGAAAAGATCCAAGTAATCATTGATATGAAGTCGCCTAAAAATCTGAACAAAGTGTAGAAGTTAAAGAGAGAATAGCAGCGTTCAATATGTTCATATCTCGATCAACAAATAAGTTCCTGTCCTTTTTCCAAGTCCTATGAGAGACGCAAGTCTGGGCAATGAATGTGGAAGGATGTTTACGCAGCTTAAGGAGTATCTAGCCAACCCTTCACTCCTGAGCAAACCAAACAGGGAGAAAGTCTTTACTTTTACTTATCGTTTACACTAGAGGCTGTGTTAGCCGCCTTGGTGCGGGAGGAAGAGAAGATGCCAAAGCCGGTTTATTATGTCAGTCAGTCCTTGAGGGGAGTCGAGGCCAAATACCCCATAGAGTGGAGATGTTAGCATTTGCACTAGTGGTGGCCATTCGTCTGTTGTGGCCATATTTCTAGGCACATTTGATAAAGGTGGTGACAGAGCTTAAAAGGTACTACAACGATCAGATACATCTGGACGTCTAGTAAACTGGTCAATCAAGCTTAACAAGTTTGATATCGACTACCTGCCCAGAACCGTAGTAAAGTGGCAAGCATTGGCCGACTTCATAGCCGAATTCACCAAGCAAAAAGCCAAGCCCTGGCAAGTTTATGTTGATAGCTCATCCTACTGCACAAGTGGGGCAGTAGGCATATATATGGTGACTAGCGATGGTGAAGAAATTTATTATGCTGTAAGACTCGAGTTCAAGAGCACCGATAATGAGGTAGAATATGAGGCTGTCCTGGCAGGACTCACAGTAGTAGAAGCCCTGGGGGCCAAATGAGTGGACGTTAAAGTAGACTCCCAAATAGTTGTCAACCAGATCATCGAAGAATATCTGACAAACAATGAGAAACTTAGGAAATACCTGCAGCATGTGCACGAGCAGCGTGATTGCTTTAGATATTTTGTATTAGCCAAATTCGTGAGGAAGACAATTGGAAAGCTGATAATTTGGCATAGGCCGCATTAGGGGTAGGCGAGGCAATCCTCCTGTGGAAAATAACAACAAAAATAATAGGAAGCCTAGCGATGGGTCTCGAAGTATCGAAGGTAACTACAAGGATCCCAGAGTGGGCCTTTAGCCTGACCAAGTTCCTATCCACTAGGGAGCTACTGGGAAAGAGAAGAGGCGAAGAAAGTAAAAAACAAAGCAACATAGTTCATCTTGGTGGATGGGGTATTGAACAGGTGGGATTTCTCCACGAACCTCCTAAGATGCATCTTCGAAGAAGAAGTCCAATATGTGATGGCAGAAATACACAAGTTAATCTGTAGAAACCATTCAGGTGGAAGAGTAGTAGTGGAAAGGCCATGAGAGCAAGATATTATTGGCAACTCGCCCGTAAGGATGCTAAGGAATTTTACAAGAAGTGTGACAAATGCAAGTAGTATGCACCGAACCCACTTGGACCTTCCAATGAGTTGACATCAATCACATTGTTGTGGCCATTTGCGCAGTGGGAAGTTGACCTAATCAAACTGCATGGCCTTAGAAAAGGGTGGAGCAAGGTTTGTAATTGTGGCCATAGATTATTACAAGAAGTGGGAAGAAGCGGAAGCCCTAACGACCATAATGACCAATAAAATCATTGGATTCCTATGAAAGGTTATCATCTACCGATTTGGGATACCACAAAGCTTTATTTCCGACAATGACTGACAAGTCGACTCTGACCACTACCAAAACTAGTGTGCTAAGCTCGAGATTAAGGCAAAGACCTCTTCCTTAGGGCAGCCTCAGGCCAACAGGCAAGTCGAGACAACCAATAAGACATTAATAGGGATCTTGAAGAAAAAATTGCATGACAAGAAAGTAGCTTGGATCAAAGAAATTCCCGGGTGTTATGGGCATATAGGACCATCACAAAAACACCAACAGGGGAGATGCCCTTTGCCTTAACCTTCGTAAGCGAGTTAGTAATATCGATGGAGATAGGGATATCGAGCTATAAAGTCCAACACTTTGACAAAAGGCCGAATGATGAGAGGTTGGAGCAGAACCTCGACTTGCTGGAGGAAAGAAGGAGGAAGTTGAGATCAGAATAATGAACAATAAGAGGAAGATGGAACACTATTTCAATAGGAGAGTCATAAAGGAGATGAGTACTACTACATCAGCAGAAGGAAAGCTTGGCCCACGATGGTATGGACTGTATGTAGTACATCGTGCTATAGGGAGGGATTAGATTGCCTCAAGGATGCCTAAGGGAAGGAACCACCTCGCCCCTGGAATGCAGAACATCTAAAAACGTACTTTGTTTAGATTGACTAGTCACTGTATTATGAATTAAATGCAATAAAGAGGTTGCTTTCCCCAAATGTGTTGCTCACCTAATCTACTAAAGCCAAGTGTTTTCACTCACCCCCAGTGAAAAAATGAGGAAAAAATTGAGTTAAGTGTTTCCCTCCTCCCCCCTAAACGTGGTCGAGCTCATCTCCCCGCCTAAACACTAAAGCCGAGTATCTTCACTCGGCCTTAGCAAACAAAGGAGGAAACGACTTAGGTAAGTGTTTCCATCTTGGCTCCTAAGCGCAGTTGAGTCCATCTCCCACCTAAACACTAAAGTCGGGTGTCTTCACTCGATTCCGATGAACAAAGGAGGAAACAACTTAGTTAAGTATTTTTGTTGTGCTGAAAAATATCTGCAAGTATACAGAATCGTAACAAGTAGTAAAGTGTTTTAAAGAAAAATAGATATCGAACCCACAGATAATAATTATTCTATTGAGTATTGAAATTTATTAAATTAATTACTATTTAGAAAACCAAAATTTGACGAATGAATTATCTAAATTAAATTGGAGAAAATAGTATCAAAATTAAGATTTTAAAGATATTAAGAATAGATCTAGAACGTTTTATTTCACCTAACAAATCCTACACAATTTATTCTTCCTTATTATAGAATTCCAATTATCCAAGTTGATGATAAAAATCTCTTAAGTATTCAATATTTTCTTTTAAATAATACCAAAAATATCTCCAACTAAAAACTCCATATCTCAATATAAATTTGACTAATTGGAATCTCATTAAGTTTTTTGAAATTTTCTTGAAAATCACACTAGTCGTAGTAAAATATCTCTACTTTTGCTCAACTAATGGTGTTTAATCTTAGAGCTCTAATCACAAATCACCTTTCGGTCTTATTGTGATTCAATAGATCAAATAATAATTAGTTAGAAAATTGCAAGCATTAAGAATAAGGAACAAATACTCAATCATGAAAATATTGAAAGTCAAAATAACTTAGAATATAAATTGTGTGTTCAATGCCAGACTACATCAAAGCTCTAGAAAATGAAATTAGTTCACATTGAAATTGAAAAGAAAAAGAATAAAAGTTGGAGTCGGTTGATAAAGCATGCGGCTTTTGCCTTTGCCTTCCAGATCCGCCTCCTTGAAAGAAACTTAAAGAATAAATTCTGGAATACTTTTACTCTAAAACTCAGACTCTCCTCTATTCATCCCACACAACTAGATTAAATAGGTATCAAAACTCAAATTTAGAAACAAGATAAATGCAGCTACAATCTAACCTAAAGATCTGAAAAATAGTTTTTAAAAATAAATGTTAACATAAAAGAAATTATCTCAAGAATAACAGGATTATCTAAAATAGAAGATTTAAGGCCTCGTTTACTTACAGAGATAATCTATCCATACAAAAACTTAGAAAATTTTTTCATTTCATCTCATCTCCCATTAATTTATTTACTATTTATAAACTGTACTATACTGAAAAAAAGCTGGCCTGACGTTACTGTTTTGTAGAAAAAAATTGATCTACCGTCTGATGTTTTGTAAGGTTAGAGTCATGAAGAGACGTCCAGGAAAATGCCGTCTAACGTTCTGTACGGTTATAAACTGTTTTTCATTTGTTACACGACCTTCAACCATTTTGTTTATATTTTATTATAAAAAATTAATATAATTAAAAGTGGGTCTCACCAATATTAAAAAAATGCAGGAAAAAGAAGAAGAATAAAGGCAAAACACAACACAGCCTACAAGAAAACGCCGAAATGATAGGAAAAAACATATGTACTGTTATGGGTCCACAAGCATAAATACTTCACAAAAAAGTCAAACTAATCTCATCTCATCTCTATAAACAAACACATATTTTATCTTATCTCATCTTATCTAATCTATACTCAACATATCTCAATACTATTTACACATATCTCAAAAAATCTCATCTCATCTCATCTCATCTCATAAAAATAAACGATGCCTTAGTTATAAGCGGCTTGATTCACAGAGTTCAGGAGGATTTGGTGGTTAGCAAATTGATTTCAAAATTCAGAAAGATCCCTTCGGGTAGATGTGTGTATTGAATATAACTGGTCTCCATGCCTACCGAGTTAAGAGACTCCCGACCAAGATGATTAACTCTCTTGCCAACCTACTAAGCAGAAAAGCTGCTCGCCTTTTGTTTCATTGTTGCCTAGGTCTTCACGCCAATTCTGGTCGCCTCCTAGCCTAAATCTCCTCGGCTCTCTTTAGATCTCGCTGTCTCTTGTTGGTCTGGATTTGTAATCTCTTCTTTTATACCAAAATGTACTACTTTTGCACTAAATCTTCTCATTCCTTCAAATCTAAGAAAATATATATATATATATATATATATATATATATATATAGAAATAAAATAAAATCAATAGAATTGAAGAAAAACTGATACTTTTCATAAATAAAAGAGTGATAAAAATCACATAAAAATAACAATTATCAATTTCCCTCCTTGCCCCTAAGCGCGGTTGAGCCCATATCTTGCCTAAACACTAAAGCTGAGTGTCTTCACTCACCCCCTTACGAAAATGGAGGAAATGACTTGGTGAAGTATTTCCCTCCCTGCCCTTAAGCATGGTTGTGTCTGTCTCCCGTCTAAACTCTGAAGTCGAGTGCCTTCATTCGCCCTCGGTGAACAAAGGAGGAAATGACATAGTTAAGTGTTTCCCTCCTCACTCCTAAGTGTGGTCAAGCCCATCTCCCGCTTAAACACTAAAGCCGAGTGCCTTTCATTCTCCCCTGATGAAGAAAAGAAGGAAATGACCTAGTGCAGTTGAGTCCATCTCTTGTCTAGCCCTCAAAGTTGATCTTTGCGCTCGCATCAGCAACCAAAGGATGAAAAAACCCTTTTAAACATTTCTCTAATTGGCACCTAGAGTAGTCATACTCGAGCAAGCAAAATGAGAAAAAAAGCAAAGCGAGGAGCGAGCAAAGCCATGGGGGCCCAAACTGTCCAAGACCATTTGAGGTACTCACACTTAACGAAACCCAAATAAATAAAGCAAGGGACATATACTAGAAATAGGAAAAGCAATGTAGAACCGATAAAGTGAGAAAATCACATTCATAACAACGTTGCTCAATTTGATAACAAAAAGATACAATGAAAAATAAAAGAAAGTACAAGTCAAGGATTTGGGGTCGAAGTCGAGAATGCGTTGGGCATCAGATCCTTGCCCACAGAATCAAGGAATTTTAGGGACTTACGGTCAATCTTGAGGGTCTTCAAAGCTAGGGTATTTAAATTGGTCTAAGGGATCTCTAGAAAATGGTCCCTCAACTTCTCCAACCCCTTTTTATACCAATAACCCAAGCCTTGTTGCAAACCACCTTGGCTGCTGATAGCTTAGAAGAAAGTTGGTCTAGGTCTTCCTTCGAAGAAACTAGTTCAATCAACAGAGCAGCCACCTACAGATCGCAGGATTTGACCATGTTCTTTTTGCACAGTCAAGTGTCACTTGGCTTCACATACTTCTCCTCCATCCTCTTCAACCCCTTCTGTGCAACCTCATGTTGAGTCTTAAGATTCTCCATTTCACCCTAAAGACTCTCCATTTCACCCTAAAGGCTAAGTTGATCCAACTTAGTCGTATATCCCCAACAATGCTTATTGGTCTCCTCCAGCTACCTTCAAGCAGGCCAACCGATCCTGAGCATTGTCCCCCTCTTTCTCTAGCATCTTGGCCTTGAGGTTAGTAGCTAACTATCTCCTTCTTCGCTTTTGTCAAATCACTTCGAAGGTAGGCCGCATCCTCATGAAAAGCAGATACAATCATTTCTAATCCTCATGGAGTAAGTGTCCACGTGGGCAAAGGCAGCCTTCGCCTCATTCCTCTCAACCCGCACCTTGATGTCCTTTTAGTAGGATTGAATCGTGAAAGACCACAACACTTGTACCTCTTCCTCCAAAAATCTAGGCAAGCATTGAGTCAACTCCCTAACGTACCAATGCAAGTCGATTAATAGAGGGATAATAAAAGAAACTAGATCAAAGAATAGCAATAAGAAAGCTTACTGAGGTCAGGAATCTTCTAAGCTTTTCGGCTCTATTGCAAACATACTTAGCCCTAGTGCTATTAATGCTCTGACTAGACCCAAAAGGATGGGACCTAAAGGATGAGATCTTGAGGTTCCAGGCAATCTGAGAAGCCATGCCTTCCTCTCAGAGCGGCCTCACTCAAGCTTCCCGACTACCCAAGCTGGTAGGATGGAAGGGGAGAAGGAACTCGAGGTGGAAGATCCAAGCCCTCAGGCGCATCTGTCATCTACTCACCCGGAGCTTTTGCATCACCCATGGGAGGAGTTGATGGCTCAGTTTCTTCCTTTGCCATCGACGAAGCAACCTCCGACTCAGATGAACTACTAAAGAGGGAGGAATGTATCAAGACCCAATCCTTACTCAAATTCACAACCAAGGGATTGTTTTTGGGACAAACCCTTAAGGACAAAGGGAAGAGTCGGCTTCTTACCATTACAAACTATGGAGGGAATAGAGTGAGGAGTGCGGGCACTAGCATCAACACTGCCCAGTGATGCATCCACAATCGGGCCGAGAAGTACCTCGGAGGTGGTCGTGCATGCCCAGGCGTCATCATCTAGTGAATCAGGCACCTCTGCAACATCTTCGAAGGGCACACCAAGAATAGGTTTGTGAGATGAAGGCTGAGAAAAAGGCCATATCAAGTTCTTCCTCATCCCAACTAGAGGCATCAGCTAGCCCTCGATCACCTGGACAGGTAGAGTGCAAAACCAATGAGGGTGATAGAGCAGACTGGGTGAAGGATAGTCAAAACCCATCGCTGTTGCAAAATCGAACTCCTCATGCTCCAGGGTAACATCAATATTGTCCAGGTTAGGTGGTTCATGCCGAATCGATCCACTAGCCCCTGATGATGAAAAATGGAAAGGGAACTGCCTGCTCAGATCCTGAGCTACTAATAAGTCCCATCAGCACATGAACCATATTGCCCTTAGTGTTAGGGTTTTTCCCCTTCCCCCACTAGAGTGCTGGAAGTTGTGGCCACTAACATGCAATCTTTCTGACATCACCAAGAACCAGTCGATGTTGACTCTGGTAAAAAAATCATAAGTCCAAACCTCCTTCTGGTCTCCCTCGACATAGAAGTAGACTTTCTTTAGGCAAGCCTACTACCAGGCAGGTTTAGGAAAATTCTTTGTCGTTTGGAATAAACCCCCCACACGGCTCAAACAGAAAACTATTGACGGGCGGCCTCACGGGTAGGAAATCTCCAACCATGACCTGACACAAAAAAGAACCTTTTAAACCAGTCCTTAACATGAGACAATCGAGGTTCCAAGCTGGCTACCCAGTATTTGGTAGGGGACCGAAGACCACACAAGCTATCATCATGGCATTGTATCCTATGGATGTAAAATGCTCACTGGCATTTAGGTCGGGGTACTCCTCATTCTTGGCTCCCAGGACTAGGCACCAAACAATGAAACATGACAAGAGAATCCTCCATGCATTAGGATGGAGCTACGAAGGGGCCAACGCAAGATAACCTAAAAAATCCTGAACAGGATGGCAGGATGGGAGTTGCAGTTCGTTCGAAAACATAAAAGTATACAATGCGATCTTCTCAGCATATCCTTCCAATTTGACAGCACCATGGCGAGCTTCTGGTACTTCCAAGATGATTTTGTCAGGCACTTCGTAGGAACTCCTCACTGCGACCAGGTCCAATGAGGTGGTGGCTGTAGACCAATGGTACCCATTAAAATACTGAGAGTTGTTTTGGCTAGAGGCCCCAAGGTTTCGGTTTCGGGGAGACCCTTTGGGAAGTGACAAATGTGACTCCGAGATGAAAAACTGGAGGTGATCTTGGGCGCCATTAGCAACAGAAGGAAAGATTAGAGAGAAGAAAAGCTAGTGGTTTTCAAAGAAAAGGCAAGAACGGGTAGAGAGCAATAGGAAAGAATTGATAAAAGCTGAGATTTGGGGCTTAAATAGGAGGACACTACCGATTGGATGGTTCCTAGTAGGAGAGTGACAAGTGTGACCAGAGTGAAAATGTCAGGGACAAATCCCGCAATCCCCACTGCATGAAGAGACATGGGAGCCAAGCTATCACACGTTACCCCAGTCATGGGAATGTGTACCGCCGCAAACTATGAACACAGGTGACTGAAGCGTTGCAGGGGTAGAAAAGTTAATTCTCATTGTACTCGTACAGTAAGAATTTATGAGGTAACTAGAGGGATATATATTTCACCAATTAGGCTGGGCCCGATCCATCTTGCCAGGGCCCAAGAGCCAAGTGGTATAAGCCCAGTGAACACGAAGTAAGGAGGGCCATGAAGTCTAGCCCTGAAAAGATGCCACCAGGATATTCAAGTCCTATTAAGGAAATAACCATTTGAGGGAATCTTGGGCCTTCTTAATAAGGATAGATATTTGAGATATTTCCCAATAACGATGTATCCTTATAAGGTTATTTCCATCCAGAACGTGATACTCATCACTTCTAAGATCATCAGAGTAAATCATGTAGTTACACTATCCTTATCGATTGAGCAAGTGCCTAAATAATGGACAACAACTAGTGATTTGAGGTAACTCTTTACAACCCTTTTGAATTCATACTTGACCATTACAAACACTTACTTAGGCATCGAAGTTGTTCTACCCACCAAGCCCTCACCCTTCTTTTGGTGTAGGTTGAGTGAGTTCGTTAGCAGTGGCGCGAAACACGTCTTAACAATCTTATCTCCATATAATTTCCCTCTAACTAGGGACCAATGCTTTGTATTCAACCACACTTGAGAATAAGAAAGATGTAACCTTCAAAATCTATCTTCCTCATTTTATTCTCCATCTCAATTTCTATTATATTTTATATTTTCTATCATATTGTTGATTTGATATTATCTCCAATAGAATACCCCAAGGTATATAGCATGATCATCCATGATTGTGTTTTTGAAGGGAATACTAGAGGAGAAGGTACAATGACAAAATGACACCTAACAAAAGGTTTGTGTTCGGAGGCAAACATGGCCAACATAGACACAACAAAATTTGAATTGAGGAGTGTCTAGCGATTAAGACTTATTGATACTACACATTTGACTAAGAAAGGACAAAAAAAGTTTGAAATTGAAGAGAGGCAAAAGGCAAGGAAATACAATAGGGAAAGGGGAAAAAAAAAGTCTCTTTCATAGACCTTGAGGCCAGGGTTCCAATAACATGTTATCTAAAATCTAGTTTTAGATATTTCCATGTGGCTCAAGGAGGAGATTGTAAGAGATACAAAATGTTTATTGAGAGAAGAATGCTGATTGCTAAGATTTGCAAATGAGAGGAAGAAATTCTAGTGCCAAGTTGCATAAACCTCAAAATGAATAGATCCAAACCTAGAACCCACAGATCCACACCACAATACATAGATCTAGAAAAAATAAACATAGATCCAACAAAATATACCAAAAAAAGAAAGCCTCTTATAGGATGTTGAGATGAGATGAAAAATATGTAAATAGTAGTTAAATGGTTTGAGATAAGATGTTTTATGGAATTTTGAGAAATGAGAAAGAAATAGTTGAGTAAAAATATTATAATGTTAAAATATAATTGTTAAAACATTATTTTTTAATAATATTTTGTTTTGAGATTTGAAAAAGTTGAATTATTTTTGTGTTTTATTTGAAAATTTAAAAAAGTTCTAATGATTGAATGAAAATTTTGAAAATTTGAAATATAAAATTGTTTGTATTTGAGTGATATTTGGATGTTGAGCAAACCCAGTCTGCATGGAGAATAATAAAATAAGATCAAGAAAAGGAGGAGGGGATGGAGAAGATGGAAAGAAGAGAAGAAGAAAAGTTCGTTGAACTAGAAAAAAAGGGATGAGAGAGAGGGAATAAAGTGGCTAATAAATTGGCTAGAGCTAGTGCGTTAGGGGAAGATTCTTTGATTTTAGATGTTGCTGAGTTGCCACGTGAGGTAAGAGGTTTGTACATGTTAGACAATGGGGGTACGACATATGTAAGGTGTCGGTCATAATTCATTGTTGGGCTTTCAAGTTTGGTTTGTAAAGGAAGGTTTTATTTGTTGTAGGGTTTTCCTTCGCCTTAAATGAGGTTTAATAAAATTTATGGAAGTTTTGTCCTCCTTTTCAAAAAAAAAAAAAAAGGTGGGGGGGGGGATGAGAGAGAGGTTGATGAAAAAAATATGTAGGGGTTGAGAGAAAATTTGGGTTTTCTTTATATACTGGTCGTAGGTAGGCGGGTACCCTACTCGCCCCTCTCCTGCCTAATCCCGAATGGTGGGCTGATTGCCCACCCCAATACTAGGTAGGTGAGGATGGATGGGCCAAAGATAGGGCCCACCTAGCAACCCTAGCCATTAGAAATTTTGATAGGAGTTAGAAGTGAAGGACTCAATTGCCAATTTTTTAAAGCATATATATATATATATATATATATATATATATATATAAATGAGGAGTAAAATGGTGAAAAATGATATAAAAACCAGAACATGATGCACCAAATATGGATAACTACTCATACTAGATGATCATCTTTCAGTACAATTTGTTCAGTGAACTTATTACTAATAAAAGAGTAAAAGACGAAGAAAAAGAACAAAGAGAACAAATAGCTAGATACACTCCAAGCATAAAGTCACCAATAACAAGTACTTATATAGCATCATTCATGCGAACATTTGAGTGATGTATTCATCCACAGTGGTGTATTTGACATCTGGGTATAGCTCAGAAGCCTCCACGCCAAAAGATGGCTCAATCTCAAAGTTGGTCTGATCTCCCTTTACAAAGATTGAGTGGTTGATTGATAATATCTTACTGATCGGAAATGGGGACTCTGTAAGCATCACAAAACATTATACAATTAGCTTATGATCATCAAAACATTCTGCAGTGCAGCAGTGGTATCCTTGAAATCCAGGAAAGGGGTTTTTTTTTTTGAAGTAATTACCTTGTATGTCCTTCAAAATCTTGTCTTCTGGAACATAGGTTTTCTCGAGAGTTTTGCCAATCTTGGTTTCCCAAAGGGCAACAAGCTCATTGAATGAGTAAAAGTTTTTAGGAGGCTTGAGGTAGAGAATCTTGTTCAGTGTTCTTGGGTCATCCACTGCTCTAATCGTATAGGTTCCTATGTCATCTTCCTTGTTAAAAATAGCTGCATGCATACATGGCAATAATAATTTTATTTTATTTTTTAAAAATCAACCAGTAATTAAATGAATTATACCGTTATCTACAACTGGACACATTTAGCTACGCCTGGTTTGGAAAAAGAGAGAGAAAAAAAAGTTAGAATAAAAATATTATAAAGTTAAAATATTGTTAATTAGATTAATTAATATAATTTTTAATATTATTTTTATTTTAAAATTTGAAAAAGTTGATTTTATTTATTTTTTGATATTTTGTTTGAAAAAAAAATTATAATAACTAAGTAATAATTAAATGAAAAAATTAGACGATATTTAGATGTTGAAATGGGTAGAGATGGATAGAGACATCTCTCAAACAAAACGGCTACTCTCGACTCATACCTTTAGAAAAAGGCAATAACGTTTCAATTTTATGTTGGGTAGTGTAAAATATGGGATATTTTAAGGGATATTTTAGTCATTTCACCTTATATATATTGGTCAGTAAAATGATCAAAATACCCTATATTTTACTTCATAATAGATACATATATATATATATATATATATATATATATATATATATTAATTAGTTCGGTTGAAATGGAGAAAATTACCTTTGTCGGTCCTCTTGACATGTTACATTAGAATCTAAATATTATTGCAAATTAAGTTCAGTAGTACTTACCTTGGGTATTTCCATCTCCATAGATGTAGACTTTGTCCATAGGAGGAGCAGTAACTTCAGGCTGTGCCAATATAGGTATAAAATAGCCAGCGAAGAAGTTGTTTACCACATAAGTGTAGGGGATGCCTTCTGCCTCCACTGCGCGGCGGATTTCCGCCTTCGTTGCAAATGCTTTCTTCGCCGGCCCAACAGCATGCACACGATCCACGTCGTTCCCAAATTCTGATGGGAAGAACTTCTGTATAACAAGTCATGATTTTTGCATATGAATCTCTGAATCATGAATATTTAATATGACAAGAAGGAATAAAATTAAAGAGAGCTAGATCAGACAAAGAGGAATGCATCATATATGCATGCTTGACATACTATTCTGTGAGACTTTTGCAGTAAATTCAGTAATATTTCTCAAAAATAATTTTCTCTTAATAACTCAAGAAATTACTTTTGTTTTCAATTACATTTTATATTTTCGAAGTTAAGGATATATTTGACTCAGAAATTAGAACTTTGAATTATAATCATTATGCAGATCAAAGGTGACCTAAGTACATATTATTCAGAAGATAAATATTTACGAGTAGTGCTGCTACGTGTACATGTACAGAATCTATTTTATCAGTTTTATTTTGAAATTTAAATATTCTTTAATTTCAAATTTCGTAGTCTTTACCATATCAATTCTTGATACATCAACATGCATTTTTATGCAAGTACATATATCATTTTTTAATCTTTATATATATTTTAATAAGATAAATTATATTTACAGTTTTAGAGTGCGTAAATGTCACACAATTTTTTTAAAAAAAGTGAATAAATACGGAATCTATATAAAAAAATAATTAATTTTTTAACAATAGACCTTATTTTTTTTTTAAAAATAATTGTCCGACACTTATACATTTTATAACTGTATTTATCATTACTCTTTTAACAAAAAGAAGAACAAAACCAAATAGGCTGATCTGGTAAACCAGTAGTCATGTATTGGAGTACGGATATCAATCCAGCTTATAATTCTTCATATGGAGAAATTTTTTTGCAAGTGGTTAATCACTTATACCACTTTCTTTTGAAAAATTTATTTACATGGAAAATCTTCCTTCCCTTTTTGTCGGTATCTTAGCTTTAACGTTTATCAAAATGGATATAAAATTAATATTTTTTTTTTCCCGGAATTTGAAAGTTTTAAGTGAGAGAGACAGATAAAATTGGCCTTAAAATATAATTAATTGAACTGTAAAAAAAAATCGATGACTGTATTAATAAATATTACAAGAAAAGTAAGTAATAGAGATACAATTCTTTTTTACACCCTTTTATATAATTTAAAACTAAATGAAAGATATTTCTCTAAGCCAATATGTTCAGTTAATTAAAAGAGAAGATGACAACAAAACAAATATAATATTAATGGGATAAGTTGAAGTAATTAAGTTCAACGTGCCAACCTTAATGTTACCAGCTTCTTTAATGGCAGCAACGATCTTAATCTGATCTGCAAATTGAGGTGGCCCTACCGTTGATATCACTACATCCACCTGCTTCATTGCCTTTACCAAACTCTCGTGGTCATAGAGGTCTCCCTGCAAAATCATAGATCACAGGTACGAGGATATTATACATTACACTGTCATCTTATTTTTATTTTATTTTATCGTTTTTAAGAAAAAATTAAAGGCTAAGAAGTAACTTCACATCGGTATATATAATAGGATGAAAATAAAATATAAATGTAACGTAGAGCTGCTTGTACGTACATGGAGCAAAGTGACCCCTAAGTCGTTGAATTTCTCGACGAGTTCTCGCTTTGAAGGATTGGGATCGGAGAGTGTGCTCTCTCTGACCAAAGCAAAGGTTGGATGGCCAGCCTTTGTGCTCGCTTCCACGATGAATTTTCCGATGTAACCGGTGCCTCCGATGATCAAAATCCTGCTTTTCATACCCATATATGCCAAAATTTTGGAAGAAATTAAGAGAAATTTCCAACAGTACTCTAGGAAGTGGTCGTGGAAATTTGATAGGGGAAAAGGTGGAAGGCCTGATCTTATTATGATTTATGAAGCTGTGGGGAGAAATATTTATAGATAAGAAGACCGGGGTTGTGGTGGGAGACCAAATTGATCGATTGATTGATTGAATGATGAATCATGTGTGTATTAAAGGATTCTCCGGATATAAGTGTTTCAGCTACAAAATGATTAATTTCATAAAAATAAATCTACTAACTGATATGACTTTATACGATAAATTAGATTTACTTTATAATATAAGTAACAATTTATAATTTAATGTATCACGTTAAGCAACGTCATCACTTGTAGATTTATTTTTGTGAGATCTCTTTATGATTAAAGTATTTTCTTTACTATATAATATAGAAAGAATTGAAAAGAAGATTGATATCTTCGTTTATTTTAGTAAACAATACTCATAAACGTGATTGTAATTCATAGTGAACACAAAACAATGTTTTTAAACGTGATTTCAACTTTGTTCAGTGTGAAAAACAAGATATATATATAATAATGTGGCCGTAGAAGATAAGAGCCAGATATATATTATAATGTGGCCGTAGAAGAGAAGAGCCAATCGCCACCATCGTCATGCGTGCATGGTCCGGACACATCGCCCTGGCCCCTCGTAGTATTTCTTTAATTGCAAATCGTGCATCCAGCCTTTTTCTCCACCTTAATAGCAACAGGATGTGTTCATGACATGAGCTAAATTGGAACTACCTGCCTTGTGTTGTACTTTGCTCTCCGCACTGCTTTGCCTCTGGCCTTCTATACCATCAATATTTCTTTTGTTAATTTGTACAAAACTTAATTTTTAGTAAAAAAACTAAAATTCCCAATATATGATCAGACTACAAAATATTCATTTTTTTTTAATAATATGTGTAGTTCTATTTTTTTTTTATTTGAAGAAATTAGACTTTAACTTCCTCGAAGCACCATTACTTTTGCAGCTAATTTACTATATTAAATTACCTAAGTTGTTAAAATATTAGATGATGTATATTGAATTTATATTTGAATTATGGTATCAACAACAACTTCAACAGACTAAAGTTACATTAATGTTCTTTAACCATCGTAAGCATATAATATTTTCCTATAGTGAAACAAAAGAAGGGAAATTACACCTAAGGTTTTGATTGGCCATCAACTATATTCAGGTTAGATAATGTGTAGTCAAACACAACTTTCTCTTCCTCGTCCGTTAACCCACTATCTGGGTTCCTCTTCAGACATCTTGGTTCATCGTCCATGTTAAAAAATAAGCAAACAGTGGCAACCCCATTGAAGGAAAACTTTCTGTATATTTTCATTAAGATGTACTGTAGCCTATACAATACAGAGGAGGGATTCAAATTCCTTTTGCTATGGAACACAAAAGGAAGAAAATAGTTTACTAATGGCTGGTTTGGATTGATAGATGAGATGAGATGATTTTAGATGAAAGATGAAAGTTGAAAGTTGAAAAAAATATTGTTAGAATATTATTATTGTTTTGTAATTTGAAAATGTTAAATTATTTATTATATTTTGTGTAGAGATTTGATAAAATTGTAATGATGAGATGAGATGAAACACTTTCTGAATCCAAATAGAGCCTAAAGTTGTCAATATAAAAAGAAGATATTATACAATAAAATAGAATAAAGATGGGATCCACAAGATCAATAATACTCCCCCTAAAGTTAGAGCATGAATGTCTGTAATGCTCAACTTGCATGACAAGATCTGAAAGCGTTCACGCCCCTAGGCTTTGTTGAAAATGTTAGCAAGTTGATTGGTGGTCGAGACATGGGTGGTAGAAATAAGGTGAGATCATAACTTTTCACGAACAATATGATAGTTGATCTCGATGTGCTTGGTACATTCATGAAAAATTGAATTCTGAATGATGTGGAGAGCATCTTGACTATCACAATAAAGTAATACAGGCTGAGGATGAGGGATAGTGATATCATTAAGGAGTGTCTTGAGCCAAACAAGTTTACAAGTAGTGGAGGCTAAGGCATGACACTTAGCTTTAGCAAAAGAACAAGAAACTGTGGATTGTTTCTTCCTATGCCAGGAGATATGAATAGTGCCAAGTTGGATAAAGAAACTAGTGGTAGAACGCCATGTGAGAGGACAACTGGCCCAATTTGAGTCAGAATAAGCAGAGACTTGCAGTCAGTTATCAACAGAGAATAAAAGGCCTTGATCATGAGATGATTTGATGTAACGTAGCACAAGAACAAAAACATCATAATGTGGTTGGCGTGGTTGATGCAAGAATTGATTGAAAATGTTGACACTACAAGGGGAGTCACTTTTTCTGGCAATTAATTTTCTTGGAAAAAGCCCTATAAATCGCCACCTCCAACTTTTCTCAGTTATTTACACACATCTACACGTTTGCCGATATTAAACCTCCACTTATGATCTAGTCTAATAGAAGTCAAAAATCACTGCTAAAGGATTCTCTTTACTGGTGATTTTTCTGCCGCAAATAGTACATTATATCGCCGCAGTTATGATCTATGATTCAGTTTGTAATCGTTGGGAAAGATCAATTTCGGAGATTTACTACCGTCGTAAAAAGAAAATAAATTGCCGCAAATATACCTTCTCGGCATTTTCAAAAAATCGTTGTAACTGATTAAACGGTTTTGAAAACCCAATTGAGATGGTTATACATCGTCAATATAAGTATTTCCCAGCGATTTTGTAATCGCTGGGATTGAGTTAGCTATTTTGATATCCAGATGCGACGAGTGGAAAATCGCCGCTTTTGACCCATTACCAGCAATTTAAGAATCGCTGCAATTGAATTTTTGGTTTTGTGAACTCCGTTGCAGCGATTATAAAATCGCTAGTAAAATGAATATCCAGTGATTATAAAATCACCGTAATTGAGTCTTCTGTTTTTAATATGAAATTGTGGCAAGCAGCTTGTGACTCATTACTAGCGATTGATGAATCGCTGGAATTGTGTGACTCATTACCAGCGATTGATGAATCGCTGCAATTGAGTCATCAGTTTTTTAAAATGTTTTCCTGGCGATAAGTTTTCGCCAGGAAAGTATTTAAAATCGTCAGGAAAAGCTAATTAATTCAGATTGTTGACCCAGTGTTCTTACTGGACCTCCTTTTTGGTTGTTCCTAAAAGCAACATTCAACCAACTTTTCCTTTATTCATTCAAATTGAACATTGAAAACACAAATGTCCTTTAAAACCGTTGCACAAAGATGAAAGCAGATGTGAAATATATATTGTTGCACTTGGTCTATAATGTGCTTTCAAAACCTAGCTACCATTAGATATGAGGTGTAGTCACATTTTCTTTTTGGACTTAGCTTTGAATTCCTCTTTCTCTTTCTCTCTCTCTCTCTCTCTCTTTGTTTTTTTTTTCCCTTCTTCTTCTTATTTGGTTAAGATCCCTCTCTATTGATTCAAATACTTGTTGGCTTATTCTTTTCGAGTCTTGTGGTAGTTTCTAGGAGGGGAAAAAATGTAAAAAGGAATGAGCGTTAATGTCGCTCAGCTGATACCAAACTTAAAGAGGAGCCACAGAGTAGGTTACTTTATATATTGTACATGAAGATGTTAATAAGTTTCCTTCTTTATACCAAGAACAACATTGGCCTTCCCGCAATTCTCAATATTTTCTATCCAAAAAGTTTTAAGATAAAATGTTATATGATCTTGAATTTGGAATATTTTTGACTGGTAAGCCCACCTCAGTATGATCCAATGCACATTAAAGACGATAAAAGAACAGCATTTGACATAGAGAATAATTTTTTTTTATAAGTCAAATAAAGCTTTAGACATAAAGAATAAAAATAAAATCAAGAGATAAAAGGGGCAACTAAGTCTTTGAATTGTTCCCCGTAGTGAAGCCAACTCCAATTCATCAAGTGGCATATTTCGTACCTACAAACAGATCACACAAAGTCATGAAAAATAAATAACTCAAAAGGGTTCGAGGACTGGATGTGCTACTTACAGGCAATAGCTTGGCACATTGGACCCCGAAATAACTGAACCTGGTGTCCTTCTCAAGCTTGCAACCACAAAGCAAATTAATTAACAACTTCTAGAGCAGATGAGAGACCGTTGAGAGCGACTCCATATTCGCCATCGCGTTATCATGGTTGCATATATCAAAAAAGGCATTATACCATCTTTGTAATGATTGCACTTACTTTGATGGTCATGAACATGGGAGTTAGGACTTTTGTAATGGGAAAAGCTCTTTGAAAAGTTGGTCCAGTACTGTAGCATCAGGCTTTCAGAAAACTCAAAAAGAAAAAAAAGGGTTTTGGATCATGTTTTTCAGATTCTCTCTCTCTCTCTCTTTCTTTCATAAGAATAACATATATGAATTGTAAAGCAGTTCCAATAATATATAAAACAAAATATATTATTGAAAAATCAGTCAAAAGTGGTTCCAAAAAGAATTTTTTTTTCTATATTTTAATTGTTTTAATTGACGGTAATTGTTATTAGGGTTTATGAAAATCTAGCCAAGACAATGAGTCTAACTAATAACATATTGTACTAATTATTACCTCACAGTAATCTTTCTCGAGTCACGATGATATCTACCCCAAAAAATATATCAGATATGTTGTCTGCAATCCACAGCTCTTTCTTGGGAGAGGATTTCAGAAATGCAATCTCAAAGGGATAAACCCATGCTAAGCAACCAGTTCAGCTCCATAAATGTCTCCTAGCTTCTGCATATATTTGAAACCCCGGTCTATTTAAATTAGGACCATACTCATCATGTATGTGCAAGATGCATGGCGTAGAACCATACTTCTTCCCTAATATAGCTCTACAAAAATTCTAGTTGAAAATATAATTCTAACTTGGTTTAGTTTATCTATTACAACACTTCAGAGATTTAAGCTCTCTTGAATACTCCGCAGCCAATCTAGGTAACTATGTCCACATCTATCAAGACAAATCTGGGTGCCAATCTCACATGACCACAGATGTCAATCAAGAATGTGTTCGAATAGAAGTAGATGTTTAAGTAAACACGTTGATGCTTACTTTATATGGGGTCCAATCTTTGCACAATTGTTGAGCACGTACCAGATGGCTGCCCTAAAGAGTTTATCTTCTAATTGCACATTAGAAGCTATACCAAAGGGACGACCTTTCTCGTTGAAAATTTTGAACCCATCTACAGTTTCCTCTTCGTCAGCATCAATGTTGCGGTCCGCTCGACTAAATCTCATCTCAATGTTTTTGAGGTACATGGAGCAAAATGTCAAGCATTCGGTGTTAATGTATGCCTCGGCTATTAAACCTTCTGGGCGGACTTTATTCTTAACATACCGCTTGAATTTGTCGAGATACCTCTCAAATGGGTACATCCACCTATATTGTACTGGACCCCCAAGTATGGCCTCACGGGATAAAATGGACAGATAGATGGACTATGACATCGAAAAAGGAAAGAGGGAATATCATCTCCAGTTTGCATAGAATGGTGACGATATTAGTTTGGAGCTGGGATAGGAGATTCACATCCAATGTTCGAGCGCACAACTCTTTGAATAAAGTGCCAAGTTTAGTCAAAGCCAAGGCAATGTCACTTCTTACATACCCCCCAGCAGCAATGGGGAGTAGTCTTTGAAATAAAACATGACAGTTGTAGCTTTTCAACCCTAAGATTTTGCAATCACGTAAAGAAACACAGTTCGAGATATTGGAAATGAACCCATCTGGAAATTTGATATCGGACAGCCACTCAGAAAATTTATTCCTTTCATCTCCATGTAATGTGTATCGTGCATGTGGCATTGTTACATGATCACCTTCACGTCTCAAATGTAATTCTTTTCTGTAGCCCAAAATATCCAAGTCACGCCTTGAATTGATCTTATCCTTAGTTTTTCTTGGACTGTTCATTAAAGTGAATAAGATGTTTTCGACAATATTTTTCTCAATATGCATAACATTTAAATTATGCCGAAGTCGAAGTGTTGACCAATAAGATAATGTGAAGAATATGCTACACTTTGTCCAATTCAGCTCTTCAGAAGTGCGTTTTTTGTTCCTACGAGATTTGCCAAACTGAACATCCCCAATCAGCTGCAATTGAGTTTGAATATCGTCTCCTCCTATATCCTTTGGTGGCATGCAATGATCTTCTCTACCGTTGAACAATTCTTTCCTCCTTCTCCATATGTGATCTAGTGGTAAGAAACGTTAGTGTCCCATATAACAATATTTTTGGCCATATTTCAACCAATTGGAGTTTGTATCGGCATTGCAAGATGGACAAGCCAATTTTCCTTTTGTTGACCAGCTAGAGAGATTCCTGTAGGTAGGAAAGTCATTGATCATCCACAATAAGGCAGCATCAAATGTCTCCTTAGTTGTAGGTACCCCATGTTCCCAAAATTCAAGCAGTTCATCGAGCAACGGCTGCAAGTAAACATCGATCTCATTTCCTGGTGACTTTGGTCCAGGAATAATCAGAGATGTTATGAAGAATTGGTCTTTCATGCACGACCACGACGGTAAGTTATACATGACAAGGATCACTGGCCAAATGCTATGATGTTTAGCCAAGTTCTTGAAGGGAGTGAAGCCGTCACTTGCTAGACTAAGTCTAACATTACGAGGATCCACAACAAACCAACTATGATGTTCATCAAATTTCTTCTAGCACTCAGAGTCAGCCGAGTGTCTCATACTAATATCTTTTATCTGTTGTTGCTCTTTATGCCATCACATATCACCTGCTATCTTTGTAGACATAAAGAGACACTATAATCTCGATTTCAATGGAAAATGGCGCAACACTTTTTGAGGTATCGCACGTGACCCATGTGTATTTGGCATCCATCTCAAAGCTTTATAGGTCACTAAGAGCGTCATTTTCTTTCCAAAATAAAATGCAGTCGTTGGGGCATGCATGGATTTTGTGATACTTGAAGCCCAAACCACGTTCCAAAGACCTTGACTCCTCATGTGATTGTGGCAAGAGCACATCATGAAAGGCAGACCACAACAGATCAAGGATCATGTCAAATGACTTAATTGACCACCCACCAATTGATTTGATGTGTAACAACTTGACAACGGATGACAGCTTTGAAAATTTTGTACACCCATCGAAAAGAGGACGTCAGGCATCCTCTAGTAGCTGGTCAAAAGATTATGCTGGTAAATCTTTAGGTATTGGTGGCCTATTGGGTGTAGGAGTGTTGTCTTGGGGCACATCAACAAAGGTGCCTACCCGGATGTCATCCAACATATGCTGCATGTTATCAATGTAATCGTCTTCTTGGATGATATTGTCATCAATATCATCATCACTGACGTACAATGTTATCTCCTCCTCCCTATGAAATATCCACTAGGTATAATCTGGATTGATCCATTTGATAAACAAATGGGTTTTTCCACCTCAAATATAGGTAGCCACAGGTTGTTAAGGCATGCACGACATGGACACCGAATGCAATCTTTTCCACTTGCATGGTTTCATGCTTGTACGAGAGGAAATTGTTACCCCCTTCGGCATATGCAGATGATAAAAGTCTATCGGACACGTTCATCCAACTTTTGTTCATCTAAACAAAGATATGGTGGGAAAAGAAGTTAGATATACAGAGACCGTATATATATAAGTTTGATGAAGTCACATTTGAAATTAACACAGGTGAAATGTTGAATAATAATATATGGTCTAAGGAATTGAATGTTGGAGCAAAATGTGAGCAATGAATATATATTGTTTCATGTGATTAAATGCTGGTCTCAACTTTATATCTGTTGATATAAAGTGTATAGTTCATCCTTTCTAGGACTAGCAAGCCTATCGAATTGAGTTCAGGTCATACAAGAAATGTGGGTATGTTACAAGTAGTTGACACATTCCATTATAAGTTAGTGGAATGAGTGATGTTATGCGGTTGTACATTAGATATCGAGTATAGTAAAGCCCTCAAACCCAATGGTACTCCAATCTTGATTGAGTGATTAAAAGAATCATGATTAGTTGGACACGTAAACTCGGCATATGCTATTAGTTGAGACCGAAGAATGAATGTTTAACTTGAAGAGCATTTATGAAGGTGGCTAACTAACTATCTTAGAAGGTTTCTGGTCATGTATGGTTCAAGGATAATTGGCTGACTAAACTAAAATGTACCAGATGAAGATTATTGGGCAATTGAAAAGTTAAAAATCTAAATATCATCTTGTTTATGACATTATGTGAGTGTATATGGTCAAAGATTGGTATCGGATAAGTTGTCATTTGCATTAAGGTGATCAAATTTTGATGATGATGCTAGCTACATAGTCTCTAGTTTCCCATATAGTAATTTATCAAAAATAAATAAAAACCCCTATATAGTATATTGCTATTGGTATATACTAAGCAATGGCCAAGACTATCATGTCTACATGTTGTAATTAGTAATACATAATAAAGTATTAACAAATGACAACTCAGATGCTGAATTAAGATAATTTATCACATATCAAGTGTAGGGAGAATACTTGATATGACCATGCAGCGATCCCTTGTACAAAATATTGATGTGTATTGATATATATATATATACTGGATAAATAATGTTGGATTGTGACAGTATTAGCCGTCGATGGCCAACTACATGTCCACCACCCTCACTCTCATATATATATACATACATATGTGTGTATGTATGTATATATATACACATATATATAGACATACAAATGAACAACATCACCCAAAACACGAAACCAACTCCAAGACAATATGATAAGTAGAATACACTTGACTTAGAGTGATTATCTAATAATCATCAATATTTCTTTCCAAAAAATGAAGGTCTAGAATATATAATAATTCTAACAATAAAACATCTATTTATATTTCAAGAATTCTTGAAATGAAAAAAAGGATTTGCAACTGTGTATGGATATTCGTTACCTTCAATCCCCAACTAAATAAGTTTCAGTTCACCCCTGGCTAAAATGGCTCACCAATAAGCCTGTCGAGCTGAGTCAACGCCTTTTAAATCAAAAGCACTAAACGTTTGTCCTACAATCTGCACCCAAAAATTCAAGTAATTTTTAGTTTAAACTCAATACCAGAATATAACACACACAAAAAAAGAAAAAAGAAAAAAATTATAGGAGTAATGATTTTAATCACTATCTTAACTACATAAACCAACTAGGAAAAATCAACTACAAAGCACAACCTCAACCCCTTTAACTTCTCTCCATACTTAACACTAAGCCAAACTTTAAAACTCCTCATTTCAAGCATTCTAAAGGAATTCATGAGCATGACTAATAGCATGCTTGTTGTCCAATAAAGGCCATTGAGTTTTCTACATGAAAGATATATGAAGATCGTGGGTCATGAATGCACAAATGATAGGCCGGGACTAATAATATTATTATAGGTCTGTTAAAGGGACTGTTCATATATATAACCTAGCTAATTAGCTAGGACCAGGCTCAGAATAAATAAATAAATCTTGTTTTAGTAATACCATCATGATCTTCTTTTTCTTGTTTTGGTAATAATTAGCAATCAAAGGTTAATGCAGCTGTTGGAGTATAGCATCAAAGATAGAAGATATGAAATTAAAGTCAAAATAAGAAAATGGCAAATTAAAGAATGAACATTGACAGTTAATTCTGTTAATAGTCATCTTTGTTATTCACTTCTCATAGCTGTATAAATACATGTAAAGCACTTGTATCAGAATTCAATTCAATAGTTTTAATGCAATACACGATAGTCTTCATTTCTTCTCTATGTTTTTCTAGCCTTACAGATTTTAATATTCTATTTGTCAAGTTCTTAACATGGTCTCAGTTTAATACGTTCCGCAAATCTTTCTCTTTTGAAACTTGATCTTTCTGTTTTTTGCACTACAATAATCTTTCTCAAGATCTTGTAGTGACTCTTGATAAGATTTGCATCTTCTCTCAAGATTTGTAATTTTTTTCAAGATCTACAAATTTGTGTATTCTTTATCATTCTTGAAATGGCCTTTGAAAGTTCTGAGAATTCGATGAACTGTAATCCATCAGATGACTCTTCCAGTTCTTACTACCTTCATCCCAATGATAATCCAAGTGCTCTTCTAGTCTCAGAGATCTTCAATGGAGACAATTATGTTGCTTGGAGTCGATCGATTGTTATAGCATTGATAATCAAGAATAAAGTTGCATTTGTTGATAGTTCTATCAACCCCACTCAAACCATTGCACACACAGCTTGGTTGCGTGCAAACAATTTAGTGCTTTCTTGGTTGATCAATTCTATTTCCAAGGAAATTAGAAACAGTCTATTGTATGTTGCCTCAGCCTTAGATCTTTGGAATAAATTGAAAACTCGGTATTTGAGGAGTGATGGGCCAAGAGTGTTTCATCTTGAGAAATCTTTAAGTTGCATTAATCAATCATAGAATATTTCAGTGCTTTCAAAACACTTTGGGATGAGTATGTGAGTTATCGTCCATTTCCTACTTCCACATGTGGAAAAATTTCATCTTGTACATGTGATCTCTTTACTTTCTTGCTGCAAAGACAACAATCTGATTATGTTTTGAAGTTTCTTGTTGGCTTGAATGATTCGTATGCCTCTGTTAGAAGCCAATTACTTCTTGCTGTCCCATTACCAATTATGGCCAAAGTGTTTTCTCTACTGATTCAAGAAGTCTCAAAGACATCTTAGCAATTCAGTTTCTAATAATACTCATGCACTGGTGGTAAAACAATTGAACCTAGCAACTTCTTTATATTGATTCTCAAAAGAAAAATCCAAGAAAGCTTCACTTCATTGCACACATTGTGAATACAATGGACATACCATTGAAAAATGCTTTCAGTTTCGTGGTTATCCTCCTGGGTGGACTAAACCAAAAGGGAAACGAAATTACTCTACTCATAATGCCATTTCAACTGAGGTCTGCAATCAAATTAATAATGAGGAACCAAAGTTTTCTTTAACTGCTAAAGAAATTAATAAACTCATAGCTCTTGCTAATAATTCTCAGTCTTCTACAACTATTTAACCTTCAACTTGCAATCTTGTTACATTTTCAAATTTCTCTGGTAATGTCTCTAAATGTCCTATTTCATTTACTCAAAAATCCAATTATCATTAGATTCTCGACACTGGTGCAACAGATCATATGATTTGTTCACTACTTTTATACTGCTTTCCTCCCAAAGATATCAATACTTCAATAAACCTACCTAATGCCCAAACAGTCCCAGCCACTCATATTAGTACAATTTGTCTTTCCAATCAAATTTTCTTATCAGATGTACTATGTGTACCTTCCTTTTTTGTCAATCTCTTATCTGTTTCAAAACTTACTAAATGTTCTAACATTTGATTATCTTTTTCTCATTCTCATTGCCTTTTATAGGACCCATCCTTGAAGAAGATAATTGGGATTGCATTTGAGAAACAAGGACTTTACATTTTACAACAAGCTAATTCTAAGGCTTCTTCCTCAACACATCTAAATCTAACTCAGCCTCTTTTGCTTCTGTGCTCTCACAAAATTCTTCAGATATCTGACATTACAGATTAGGTCATGCATCCCATTCTAGATTGCTTCTCCTCAAGAAGTTAGATCTCTCAATTTCTATCAATTGTCAAAGTGTTTGTGATGTATGTCCATTAGCAAAACAAAGAAAGCTACCCTTTGTTGTATCTCATACTAGTTGTAATAAAATTTTTGATTTGATACATTGTGATATATGGGGTCTATTTACAATAGTTTCTTACTCAGGTTATAAATTCTTCTTAACAATTGTTGATGATTTTACAAGATGTACTTGGGTTTATATGCTTAAAACCAAGTCTGAAGTCTCTTTTATACTCAAGAATTTTTGCAACATGATAAAAACTCAATTTAACACAATTGTTAAAATAGTAAGGTGTAATAATGGACTAGAATTTTTCATCAATGATTTTTATCATGAAATGGAATTTTACATCAAAGAAGTTGTGTAGAAACTCTACAACAAAATGATGTAGTTGAAAAGAAACATCAACACTTAATTAGCACAGCTGGAGTTTTAATGTTTCAAGCTAATATCCCCTTGTCTTTTTGGACTGACTGTGTGTTAGTTGTTGCCCATATAATAAATAGAATTCCCACCCCACTTCTCAATAATAAAACACCTTATGAAATTTTATTTAACAAAATACCAAAATTTTCTCATTTGAAGGTTTTTGGCTGCCTTTGTTTTGTATCTACATTGCAATATCATAGACACAAATTCAATCCAAAAGCAACAAAATGTGTCTTCATTGGATATCCATCTGATATCAAAGGTTACAAAGTCATGGATCTCAATAGCAATAAAATTTTCATTTCAAGGAATGTCATATTCCATGAAAATTTTTTCCCATTCAAAGCAGTCCTCACAAATTCTCATACTCATTCTTTTTTGTTTCCTGCCTCAAAGAATTCATATACTGCAGATTACTCTTCTAAAATCCCAGTTGTTAATCCTAACCAATGTGAATTATCAAATCTGTCCATTAATGACTTTATGCCAAACGTTGATCCAAATATCTCCATAACTCATGATCAATCCAATCATAGCCCAAACAGAAGAAAATCCTCTCGAGTTAGACAGAAACCTAGTTTCTTGCAGGACTACTATTGCAGCAATGTTTCTTCAAATGCAACTCCTCCCACTTCTTCTAATGATGGTTCTAAAGGTAATTCATATCCTATCTCATCCTTCTTATCTTCTAGTAGACTATCTAATTCCCATAGAGCTTTTCTTGCTTCAATTTCAAACTATCCAGAACCTAAATCCTATAAACAGGCTGCACAATTTCCTGAATGGAAAAAAACTATGAAAAATGAACTTGAAGCTTTGGAGTTAAATAAAACTTGGAACCTTGTTACTCTACCTAAAAATGAATAGGCTATTGGCTATAAATGGGTATTTAGAGTCAAATATAAACCTGATGGAAGCATTGAAAGGCACAAGGCCAGATTAGTGGCAAAAGGCTATAATCAACAAGAGGGTTTAGATTTCTTTGATACATTTTCTCCTGTGGCAAAAGTGACTTCTATTAGACTATTACTTGCTATGGCTACAATTAAGAACTGGCATCTTCATCAATTGGATGTAAACAATGCATTCTTGCATGGTTTTTTATAAGAAGAAGTTTACATGGAACTGCCTCCTAGAAAGCCTAATGCAGAAAATAAGGTTTGTAGACTTTTGAAAATGCTATGAAAAACTATCCACTGCCCTCATTAGCTATGATTTTACTCAAGGGAATTCTGATTGTTCTCTTTTTATAAAAAAATCCACAACATCCTTTATGACATTGCTGGTATATGTTGATGATGTGTTGCTAACCAGTGATAGCTTACAGGAAATTCAACTCTTAAAGGAGTTTCTACATGATCAATTTACTATAAAAGATTTGGGGCCACTAAAATATTTCCTTGGCTTGGAAATAGCAAAATCCAAAGCAGGTATTTCCCTCTACCAAAGGAAATATGCATTGGATATTTTTCAAGACATGGGAACAATTGGTGCAAAGCCTACTGCCTTTCCAATGGAGGCCAATTTAAAGCTGACAGCCACTGATTCTATTTTGTATGAAGATCCATCAACCTACAGAAGACTTATTGGAAGACTATTATACTTAACACTTTTTTTTTTTTATAGAAACAGACTCATTTCATTAATGAACCACTGAAATTACAATTATGACTTATCAATACATGAAAAATCCAGACTATAAGCCAAACTACACATCAACTCTTGGACTTCCCCACATACAAATTTCTTTATGGCGAATATTGTCTTAACTTCAAAAAAACTCTCCCCTCATAGAGGAAGCACTCTGTAAAACAGACTGAGGGCCCTTCTATCCTCCCAGGGAGGAAACGTACGGGACACCGCTATGGACACTAAATCCATTAGCCTATTTTGAGTTTATTACACTCAGAAATAACAAAAAATACAAATGAAACACAATAACAACTAAACAACTAAACAAATAACAACTACTAACTAAACAAACTACACAAACAAAAACCACGAGCAGCGGTGTGACCCGGACGTCACACTCATCGCCAAACTCCGCAGGCATCAGCATCTCGAGTCCTAACGGCACGAGCACCCGGCTCATGCACGGAAACACACAGTCTCCACTACGCAGGCAGCACCTACGTACAAGCACTGGTCGTATGATCTCACCAGTCATAACGTCGCCCATCACTCTTGAATAGCTCCTGCCTTAGATCGTGATCAATCCAAAGGTCCAAACACCTCACTCGGGTCAACGAAAAAACACTGAAACAAATGCACTGAAATGAAACACCACAAAAAAATGAAAAAACAAAATCGGGTTGAACAGTGCACAATGCGTCGGCATTGGTGCGTGCATGGCACTGGTCACTCAGGCAGGAACGCCGACGGTCGATCTTGGAAGCCACGGAGATAAGGAGCCCAGAGACATTGAGCGTGGCATCAGTAGAGGGCTCCACGGTGGCGCATGATGGCCACGCGCTGACGAGACCCTAAAGCTTCGTCCCGAGCGTGGGAGCTACGCTCCACTCCGATGAACGCCGAATTTGGTGGTCTTGAAGATCGGTGGTTGGGTTTCATCCCAATGGGGCGCATGTAGACTATAGAATGCTAGAAAGACCCAAACGGGTATCCTCTCTTATTTGGCCTGAAAAATTCAAAAAAAGAAAAGAAAAGAAAAAAAAACAAAACCGAAATAAAACTATATAGAAGAGAAGGGAGGGGGAGGGAGGGAGAAAAGAGGGGGGAGGAGCCGAAGCTCCCACCCCCTTTCGTTTGATCTGAGGTTTGTGGGAGTTTAGAAAGAAGGGAGAGGATTTTGTTTTAGAGAGAGATGGGGGGTTTAATATAGTATCACTATTATACTTAACACTTATAAGACCAGATCTTGCATATTCAGTCCAAGTCCTAAGCCAATTCCTTGCCAAGCCTGCTGTAAGTCATCATCAAGCAACAGTTAGAGTATTAAGGTACTTGAAAGCCACTCCAGGTCAGAGATTATTCTTCCGGGCATCCTTAGAATTGCAACTCAAGGCATTCTCAGATAGTGATTAGGTAGGGTGCATTGATACAAGGAGAAGTGTCACAGGGTTTGTCGTGTTTCTAGGAAACTCATTGATCTCATGGAAGTCCAAAAAGCAAGTAACCAGCAGTCGATCCTCTACTGAAACATAATATCGAGCCCTTGTAGCCACAACATGTGAAGTCCAATGGTTGGCTTATGCACTGTAGGATTTACAGATTCACCATTCTTAGCCAACATTGATGTATACTGATAGCAAGTCTGCAATGTCCATAGCCTCCAATCCAGTTCAGTATGAAAAAACCAAACACATCCAAATTGACTGTCATTTAGTTCTTGAAAAGCTACATCAAAATCTCATCAAATTATTCTACATTCCATCTCGACTACAGTTGGCAGACATCCTTATAAAACTACTTGGTTCTTTACCTTTTCACCATACCATCCGCAAGATGAACATCCTTAATATTCATGCTCATCTTGAAGGAGATTGTTGGAGTATAGCATTAAAGATAGAAAAATGGAATTAAAGTCAAAATATGAAAAGGGCAAATTAGAGAATGAACATTGACAATTATTTCTGTTAATAGTCATCTTTGTTATTCACTTCTCAAATCTGTATAAATACATGTAAAGCACTTGTAGCAAAATTCAATTCAATTGTTTTAATGCAATACACGATAGCCTTCATTTCTTCTCTTTGTTTTTCTAGCCTTCCAAATTTTAATCTTCTATTTGTCAAGTTTTTAACAGCAGCCAAGTTGGAATAACATTAACGTCTTACCAGCTACTAGTTGAACTTGAAATTATATGAATATTTGGCTAATTATAATATATATATATATATATATATATTTATATATAATTAAAGACAAATTATAAACAACTTGCTGGACAGCGTTACACTGAAATTAAAAATGCAATGGAGCAAAGGATCAAAGGACGAATTAATTTATATATTTGAATAATGAATATATATATTAGCTAGACCTGCCACCACCTAATTATTTATATCTATGGACACGATGATCATGTTGCATGCAACTCAGATTTGTTTAGCTTTCATTGATCATGTTTTTTTCATTCTGGCTAGCTTTTGCTTTAAGAGGGTCCCGTACGTTCTTCCTCCTAGCTTGCAATATACATATAAATAAATATATAAATAAATAAATATATATATATATATATATACATATAAATAAATATATATATATATATATATATATACATATAAATAAATATATATATATATATATATATATTATCAGAGAAAGGTTAATATGATCTAAGAACCATGCATGCATGCATGCACCCTGGGGGGTAAAACTTGTGCATCTTTTATCCTTCCTATACCATCTTGAAGTTTGAAAAATTCATGAGTTTTGTAAAACTCATTTTTATGTAAAATTTAAAGAAAAGTAATTCAAAATTGCTTCCAACGGATCATATATTTTTAAATCTATTTTGTATTTCGCTACAGTATTCAACTACATTTAACATAAACTGTTCACAAATAAAAAAATATTTTATTTATTTATTATCTTTTCAAGTACTTTATCTACCACAATAGTTTATCTCTAGTTGTACTTTTTTTTAACAAATTATTAAATAATATAATATAAAAAAATAGATAAATTAATATATGATATATTGTAAAAATCAATATATAAAATAAAAAATATATATTTTAATAATATATTTTGAAGAATAAGATACATAAACCATTAAGAATGCATTTAATCGCTGCGACCTGCATGTAAAGTCATTTTATCTTATCATTGATGTTAAAACTTAGAACCATTAATTCATGGGAATTAATTAATGTCAGATCTGGTCGCTATCTACAAACAATTCATCTTTATATATAGAACGTCATGAACTTTTTTTCTTTTTTTATGGGTATTTTAACGGTAGAGAACGATGACAATTGAATTTGAGTCCTAATCATTATAAGAAAAATAAATATTTATGATAGATTATTTATAATAAAAATAATTATTTGTAAAAAAAATATATTCATTTTAATAGAAAATAATTATTTTTACAAAATATAGCTAGTTAGCTATAAATAAATAATTTCTTTATAGTGAATTAATTAATTAATCTAATTCCAATACTATTAAAAACAAAGTAAATAATAAACATGATGAGTTTCATCTTATAATAATTAACATCGTGCTATATATATATATATATATATACACACACATGCACAAGTGAATGCTGTAGCCTGTAAGAGCTCTTGTTTTTCCTCGAGCCAGCATGCGGGGGGTAAAAAGTAGAGGAATCGGGAGATCACATATAAGGGCTTGTAAAAATATCTTTTGCTTTTTTTCTCCGTACCTTTTTTTTTTGAAAAAGAGGAACACCATCCATTCAATAATCGGACATACAAGATTGACTTAAACAAGTCAATTACAAACTTTAACAGCTTCCCAACACACAACCGTGGTTGACATGGTCTAGTCCAGCACATCTCTTTAGATCAAAGTCTAAGAGAATGCACACCTCTGTCCAAGACAGAGGAAACCGAAAACCCACTAAACACCCCGCCAACTCCGCTACGCGGAGGGGGGAGAAACACCATTCCGGACCACGTCCAAATGGGAAAGGGAAATAAATAACTAGACAATAAAACAAAATAAAGCGAAATACATTGTGAAAACACTGAACACGGAAAACCAGTGCACAAAAACCATAGGAGGAGAGAAACCAAAGGTCGAGCTATGAAGATCCAGAGACGCCTGCTCGGGAACTGCCGCGCGTTTCCGCAACAGAGAGTTCCCTGGTGGCGCGTGAGGCCCACTCGCCGACGAGCTCCGAGATCTTCAACACGCGCGTGCGGGCTACGCGCCGCACCGGAGGAGGCCGCATTCGGAGGTTAAGCAGATCGGCGACAGGTAGAGCTCCTGGTGGGGCGCGTGTAGGACGCTGATGACCGGAGAAGCTCGAACCGGCTACTCTCCCTTATTCGGCCGAAATCTGAAAAAAATACAAAAAAACCAAAACAAGCCACCGGAGACAAAGGGCCGGCGAGGAGAGGGAGGAGAGGAAGGGGAAGAGGGAGCCGAAGCTCCCCTGAATGCAATCCAGTGTAATACTATATATAGAGAGAGTCTATTAAAAGACATTACCTACCTTATCCTCAGTCATGATTTTTCTCACTTTTCTCCTCAAAAGTCTAACTTGTCACCGACACACAAATACACCCAAAACAAATAAAGAAAAAGGAAAAGCATGAGGATGATAAGGTGCAATACAAATCAATGAAATCATGATTTAATGGCACGAACGTACAAAACGTATAGGATCAAGACTTGCTGAAAGTCAATGATATGTGCTACATTGTCAAGATGACATACATATATACGATATGCGTGCATCCTGGTCAAGTACTACACATGACATGATGATGACCATGCAGGTCGATCCAATATCATGCATGCATGCATCCCTCTCCTGTTCCTTCATGGTTTTAGTGTGTTTTAAGAAAAAATATTGTTATGTTTTAATTGAATAAAGAAAGAATTAGCTAGCTAATAACACAAAAACATATAGGATTTTCTATCGATCTGCATAACAGATGAAATGAATATTCAATTTTTGTGATAATTTGAGGTGGGTTAATTAATTAAATTAGCAACTTAATTGAATCGAACTACCTATTGTAGTTGGTAAGCTAGGCTCATTAAAACTACCCCTAATACATGACCATATGGTAGGTGTCTCGATCATAAATATTATGGCCAATCTATCTTATAAGTTGGAAAATTCAAAAGTTTTTTTTTTCCATGAATCAATAGTTGTTTTCTAGTCAATTTTAATAAAATTTCAAAAGGGTTATTATCGTTTGAAAGACATTAATGACTGAAGAGAATCTCAGATGTGAATTTCCTCTCTCCTCGATCTCTCAATTTCTTTGTTTGTTTTCCATCAAGTATGTATGAACTTAATCGGCAGTACCATCCATTTCAATCCAAATTTTTCTCCAAAAATGACTCGCAAAAAACCAATCCTAGTCCCAACATTTAAAAACCTTGTTGTTTTCCTGGAATCCAAGGTGAGTACTATCAAATGGGAACGAATTAACATGCAACTATTACCCATTTTGCTTGTTAAAAAGGGGGGAAAAACATGCAGCTATCATTCCTAAATTCAATTGCACTGACAGTTTGCACCATGTTAGGTGACATCGTAAAAAGTCTCTTTAGGGAAAAAACAAAAAAACAAAAAAAAATACAAAAACAAAACAAAAACAAGGTTAGCAGGGATACATGGTCTGAACCCTAAAAGTTACAAGAGAATGGAGGGCCACCTACCAGCACATAAACAGCATCGTTGGATTTATAAATGAGTTGAGATAGTTTTAGATTAATTGAATAAAATATTATTAGAATATTATTTTAATATTATTATTATTTTGAAATTTAAAAAAGTTGAATTGTTTATTATATTTTGTATGAAAATTTGAAAAAATTATAATGATGAGATGAGTTGAGGTGAGTTTCAAATTCAAACGAGACCAATTTAATCAAGTAAAATATAAATAAGAGACGATAGAGTTTGGACTTTGAAGTGTTAGTCATAGCAATTAAGTTCATGAAAAATACTTTTTGCAACGGATGGGAAATCTCCACGTCATTAATGAAATGCAGTGTTTCATTTTTACATTGCAGTGGGTAGGAAGAAGAAAATCTAACTAACACTTGCAGAATTTCATCTTCTTCTCAGATGGCCACTCCCCCTTCGTCTTCTCCACGAACCCACGACGCCACAACCACTCCCCAAGAGGCACTTCCATTGGTCGACTAAAGTTGGCAACGAAGACGATGATGAAGTTCCACCTTTCTCCAATCGGCTCCACAGCCTTCAAGACCTGCAATGTTGCAAATCTACACTTCTTTCCATTGCAATCAGCCCTCCATACCACTAGACTTCTCCAATGGATTGCAGACGACATCAATGGTTGTCTTTCCTTTAACGTATGCATTATCAAGAGTTTTGTAAAGAAATTTCTCAAGTTTGAATCTCTTCAATTTTAGGCCATAAAAATTTCCAAAGTTTTTCCCTTTTCTTATTCACAGATGTAAGTTATTAGGACAAATTTAACTTCCAGATTAATGCTCATAGTACTAGTTTCAGGTCCACAATGGAGTTCAGAGTCAGAAGGGGTATATATATACATATGAACATTTATAGTTTATCAAAGGTATATGGGTCAGATACCTAATGGAGTTTAGGGTAAAATGGTTCTTAAACATGAACCAAAAGAGATCGTAAATTTTAAACCGTTTATCATGATGTACTTTAAGACTTGCATGCTGGCCCACTCATGTCATGTCTATCTCCCAATGATCCATCCTTTCCGGATATTGTGACAGTTTAACTAATTCCTACATCACGATCTAAAACTAAACCAAGACTTACGAAGATCAAGTAAGCATGCTAGCTATTGGAAACATCTTGTTAAAATAGGTACGTACGTACGTAGTTGTTTTCACAACCACGTAGTACCACTCCTTGCATCAGAAAAACATGACACTATTTTCCAGGCCATGTAATTAGCTAGGGATTAGATTCCTCATTAATTAGCTCGAACAATGCCAGTATTAATTAAATCAATGCAGGTTGTGTACGTACGTTATTTGTTCTTTGAATCGAGGAAACTAATGGACTATGACCATATGGAGCCTAGCTAGCTAGCTAGAGAAGTAGTTCAGAATACTTGAAAAGGCCTCATACAATGCATATAATTTTGTCTAAGATGCCTATAAGAGAATATGGATCATGAGTTGCATGATCCATTTTCTCTTTTTAATCCTTTAAATCCATACACAAATCGCAGCTTGTATAAGGAAGGATACTGAAGGGACCAAACTCATTGAACAAAGTCTACAACGATGCATGCCCAGATCGATCTAAGGTCTATATATAAAGCTAGGAGCATCAGAAAAAAGTAAAATAATTATGGGCTTGATTATTAATGAAGGGTACTGGCCATGTTCAAGGTATATGGCCCGAGTGTCCAAGTTTCAATGACAAGAGAATTGGGGAATTTCCTTCAAGATGGAAAGGAGTTTGCATAGAGGGACATGACTTCAAACTATCCAATTGTGTACAGGTAATTAAGCTAGGGGACGTTCAATTATTAAGCTAGGGTATATAACTAATTAGGCCTTTTCTTTAATTAACTTCAGAATTTGTATGGATGGAAGAGGCACTTGTTGAGGTCCTCCCTTTCATTAACTTTGATATGTATTGTATTGAATGAGTTCTGAATGGAAGTTTCATTTCCAATAATAATAATAATAATCAAGACCTCCCAACAAACCATTGATCCCAAAACTATACTAGTGTTGGGGAAAATTTCTATACAAACCTGATTTTGGTTACAACATGGCATGAACCAGAGACTTGAAAGAAAATGAAAGTATACCCAAGCACAAAGTATACTAGTGTTGAAGAAAAATTCTAACAAAAACTAGCAAGGTTACAACTTGGTATAAATGAAAGTTGCTAGTGTTGAAGAAAAATTCTATAAAAACCTGACTTTGGTTACAACTTGGCATAAAATAGCAATTTGAAAGAAATGAAAGAGAAAATCACCTCTTTTTCATTAACAGGAATTTGTTAACTACTTTCGCCAACACAAATTGAGTAAACAGAAAATGTTAAGCATACATCACCTCTTTTTTGTTAACAAAAAATGTTAATTCATCCTCATTCTACATGACCCAAATATTGGATAAAATGGAAAAAAAAAAAAAGAGGTTCTTACCACAGAACAATCGTCGCAACCGAGTGAAGGAAAGGACGGGGAAGAGGTGATACCCAAAAACCTTTGCCACCATGAAAAGGGTTGTGGTGCAACAATAAACTAGCAGACTAGGAAAATAAAAAATAGGAGATTTAGTGGAATAAATCACACTAAAAGGGAAATCATTTTGACTGGTGTTTACCGTGCTAAGAGGAAATGTCCAAAATTCCTTGCGCGGGCTCCAAATGGGTGGAGGTAGCGTGTAGCTACTTGTTTTCGGTGGAGGAAACCAGCCGTGAAGCAACAAGAGTGGATGTGAGCATTCGATGGTTTGCAAGTTTCAGAGAAGCTGTTGAAAAATTGCTGGGGGAAGAAATGGAAATATCGGAGGGTGGGGAAAAATCGAAGAGTGGGGGGAAAATGTTGCCGCCCTTTTATTAAAGGCCCAATTACAGCGATTAAAAACATTGCAAAAATGCAAGGTACTTTATTGGCATTTATTTTTGCCACTAAAGTAACCAAAATCATTGCAAAAAGGTACGGAAAATGTCTTCATACATTAAAGGACCCAATTGCAGCGATTAAAAATGTCGCAAAAAGCGAATATTTTTCCAGTGATTATTTTCACTGATAAAGTAACTAAAATCTCTGCAAAAGATAACGAGAAAAAATTAAAAATGAGAACTCAGCGACAAATAAGAAATTGCGGAGAATAATGTGTATTTGAGGCAATTTTTTTCTTGGGGATTTTAAAATCGCTGGAAAAAACCTATTTTTTATAGTGTGACAAGGAAAACAATGCCCGACCTTGTAATGGTGAGATAGATTTATCTACCTCCCAAACGTCAATATGAGCTCGGATCAAAGAGAAGGGCACCATCTGTGTCAATGAGCTTAAGGTTCTATTCCATGGGAAAATGAGATGAGCGAGTGCCTAAATGACCACCATCAGTGAGAATATCCAAGGCAAATTTTCGCTGATTGAGAAAAATACCGATCGGGCAACTTCTAATTCAAGTAAGTATTTTAAAGTGTCAAGATCATTGATTTTGAATTTTTGAGCAAGGAAGCTCTTGATCTCACTAATGGCAAAGGGATCATTGCCTGCTACAAGAAGATCATCAACATAAACAAGGATGAGAGTAAAAGATGAACGTAGGGAAAGAGTGAAGAGGGAATGATCAGCTTGAGAATGTCGAAATCCAATAGTAATCAAAATGGAGAGAGCTTAGAGAACCAATTGCAAGAAGCTTGTTTGAGGCCATAGAGAGATTTCTAAAGACGACAAACACGAGTCTCCTCCTATTTGCAATAACCCAATAAAGGTGTTATGTAAACTTCTTCATCAAAATCACCATGGAGTAAGGCATTGTTAACATCCAACTAATGAAGGGACTAGTTTCTGGCAACAACAATAGCAAGAACACATCGCACTGTGACCAACTTAGCAACAAGGGAAAACGTGTCATGGTAGTTGAGACCTTCAACCTGAGTGTATCCCTTGGCCATGAGACGAACTTTATGATGCTCAATGGATCCATCTACTTTAAGTTCATTTTTGAACACCCACTTGCAACTAATAGGTCTATTACCAGGAGGAAGGGGTTCACGGGTCCAAGTGTGATTGGATCAAGGGTCCAAGAGAATGGTCAGAAAGACAATGATAAGAAAGAAAAAAAGATAGAGAATGGACTATACCTGAGGAAAGCCGATAAGCTGGTGAAGCCGTGGATGTCGAAGAGGGCAATGGTGGACAGATGTAATCTTGAAGTTAAGCAGGCCAAGTGATGGTATGCGAAGGACGAGTGTGAGTGGGAAGAGATGGAGAACGCGGGGAGGGCATGTATGCGAATAATGGGGGTTGGAGGTGTAGGCTTAGGAATGGGAGATGGAGTAGCAGGGGTTTGAGAGGGAGAAGGAGGTAGATGTTGAAAGGGAAATACATTTTCAATGAATGTGACATGATGAGAGATAAAGCAAATGATGGTTCTCTAAATCATAGACCTGAAAGGCTTTGTGATTGAGAGGATATCCAAGAAAAATGCAACAAATAGCATGGGGGCAAAAGTTTTCATGCTGGGAGAGAAGGGTGTGGGCATAACATAAGGAACAAAAAATGTGAAGGTGGTTGTACGAAGGAGGAGATTTGTTGAAGAGGAGGTCATAGGGTGATTTGTGGTCAAGATAAGGAGAGGTGGTGCACTTGATGAGGTAGGTGAGGGTTAAAATGTATTCACCCCAAAAGGAGATGAGGAGATGCGCTTGAAAGTGAAAACAACGAGCTAAATTGAGTAGGTGACGATGTTTGTGTTCAGTGACCCCATTTTGTTGAGGGCTTTTGGCACATGTAGGCTCATGAAAAATGCCATTATCATGAAATGAAGATTGGATTTGAGTAGACAAAAATTCTTGGACATTGTCGGTGTGAATGTTAAGAATGGGCCATTGAAAATGAGTTTTAATTTGGGCATGAAAATGGGTGAGGTATATATGTATTCGTTTTATATTTTGTATGCATCGAATAAACCCATGTGGCTCGAGAATAATCATCAACTATGGTTAAAAATTTGTAAGCACAGAACTAGAAACAGTAGAATAACCATCCCATATATCACAATAAATTCGATAGAAAATAAAAGAGCTTTTATTAGGATTTAATGAAAAAGGAAGACTAGTGTTTTGCTCGTGCACAAACATCACACGGAGAATTAAAAGGGAAAATTGACAAAGTTTTGAGAATACAAGATGAGAACGGGTGACCAAGACGTTGATTCCAAAGAGAAGGATTGTGAAGACGTTGAGAGTGTAAGGCCATGTAAGGGTGTGGTTTGTAGTGGTAGAGACCGTCATATACTTCACTCAGTCCAATCAGCTTCCTCATGGACAAGTCCTGAAAAACACAAAATGTGGAAAAAAAATAAAGCAACGTCATAATTGTGGGCAGCGGTGATTTTTCTAATGGACAATAAATTAAATTTTAAAAAAGAACATTAGTTAAGGAAATATTTGGGGACATGTGAATGGTTCCAAGTTGTGTGATAGAAATGGTACCACCAATGGGTAGTCGAATGGGGCACTGAGTATTAAGTGGGCGGACATCCACAAGAGTAGAAGATTGGGAGGACATATGATCCGATGCACCTGTATCAATGACCCAGTCCGATTCATGAGGGGAAGAAACAAGGTTGCATGAAGATAAGATACCAACAGAGTTGACGAAGGTGGAGGATGTAAATGAGAGCAGATCCATGAGTTGTTGATATTGCTCGACTGTGAGGCCAGGGATAGCACTATCTATTGAAGAACTTGGAAGACTACTGTCACTGTTCACCGTAGGAGAGGACTCGGATTGCTCATCTAAAGAGGAGGATGAGTGCTAGCATGATCCTTGTCGATTGGTGGGATAACCAAGGAGCTTGTAGCAGGTGGATTTCCAATGTCCTAAGAGCACCATAGTGATCGCATTTGGGATGACCATGAACCTTGCCTTTGGAGTCAGAATGACAGTATTGGTTCGGAGAGCGAGTTACGAACATCGCATTAGTATCTGAAGGAGATGTAGGCAAATGGAGAAGGCTTTTTTATCTTTCTGGTGAAGGATGGAGTAAACCTTGCTCATGGAAGGAAGCAGGTCCATGGCTAAAATTTGACTTCAAATGGAGGCATTTGGAATCATGGAGGCCCATTAAAAACTGGAAGACTTGCTCGGTGTCTTGTATTTGATGAAGAGCCAAGAAAGCACCGTAGGATCATGGAAGAATGGATTGTAGCATTCAGTTCACCAATATGATTTGATTATCGTGCAGTAATTAGAGATGGACATGGAATCTTGACGTAACGTGGTGATGTCTCGCTTCAATTTGAAACTTTTGGGATTGTTACTTTGAGAGAAAAGAGCTCCAAGATCAGTCCAGACAGCACGAGCATTTTGATGGTAGATAAGACTGGAGACCAGAGACTTACCAATGGAGTTGAGAAGCCATAAAAGTACCATGTTGCGTCAGCAATCCCAGAGACGAGCATCAGCGAGAGGGTCAGTTGGTTTCGTGAGTGATCCATCAATGAAACTTGGCTTTGAGAGCCATCTTCATGGCACGCTTACATGTGAGGTAACTATCATAGGTAAGAGTAGAAACAAGAAGGGAACCAGGGTGATCTCCAGAGTGAAGGAAATATGGCGATAAAATGTCCGTGATGGATTGGGACGTGCAGTTGAGAAGAGACGAAGAAGCCATGTTAAAAAAAGAGACGAGATTTTGTGTGGAAGATGGTGAGAATATGGGTAGGAACGCCACATCGATGTGGGCTCTAATGCTATGTTAAGACGTAAGCCAACAGAGGCAACGCCATTGAAGGAAAACATTCTGCATATTTTCGTAAATGTATAGTGGCCTATATAATACAGAGGAGGGATTCAAATCCCTTATGCTACAGAACATGAAGGAAGGAAATAGTTGATTAAAACTGTCAATATAAAAAGAAGATATTATACAATAGAATATAATAAAGATGGGATCCACAAGATCCGTAATACTCCATATCTACGACTCCTTCCATCACCACCATGCTTCCTTCATTCAACTCCATTCCTAGGATTAAACTTGACGACATCAACTATCTTTGTTGGATCTCACAATTTCTTCCTATTCTTTGTAGCTATGATATGTTAGGGATAGTTGATGGTACAAAACTCAGTCCCTTTAAATTTCTCTCAGACACAGATCGTGATACTGGAATGTCAATCCAGCTTATGTGCTTTGGTAGCAAAAGGACCGGTATCTGTCAAGCTGAATCATTTGTTCTCTCTCATCAACAAAAGTCTATCTATGCAAGTCATTAGTACTTAACATGGGATACACTTGCTAGTTGATATGCTACTGCGTCTAGATCAAGGATCACCCATCTCAAGTGACAGTTGGACAATCTTAATCAAGGCACTAAACCATGTTGAGAAAGCTTGTTGTAGGCAAACCTGTTCCAGATGAAGACTGAATCTCATTTGTTCTTGGAGGACTCAGCCCCACATATAACTCTTTCATAACTGCATTCACTTTTTCAATTCATGACGATGACATGTTCTTTTAAGACTTCCCAGCTGAGCTATTAAATTATGAAATCCTCCTAGAGACCTAACATCAACATGCTGCTACTGCTGCTGGTAATGGATACTTTGCCATTTACACTACCAAACCTTCTTCAAATAACTCTGCTCACCAACCCTTCTGTCACCCTAAATTCTCCTAAAATAAAAAAAGGCAATAAAACACCACAATCAAATGCCTTTGGCTCCAACTCACCCAAACCTCATGACCCCTCAGCTGGTAACCAGGCAACATATCACCTTTCCAAATATGTGGTAAAAGCAATCATGAATCTCTTGATTGCTTTCATCACATGGACTACTCCTACCAAGGATGTCACTCACTTGCACAGTTGGTAGCATAGCAGCTTTGATCAACACTTATTTCAATAATGCAGATTGGTTTGTCGATAGTGGTGCAAATGCCAACATTACACCTCATGCAAACAACATCATCAACCTGTAGCCTAGGGATTGAGACAGCAGGTATAAGTAATAGCCTAGGTTTGCACATCTCTCTCATCCAGGATCTTCCCACATAAAATCCAAAACATCTAAACTTGTTTTAAAGATTGTGCTCCATAGTCCTACTGCATCAACCAGTCTCTTATCAATTAATCAATTTTGTGTGGATAATAATTGTTACTTTCAACTAACTAGATTTGATTACACTGTGAAGGACAACAAGACAGGTGTGGTACTCCTCCAGTGTCCCAGTACAAATGTTTTATGTCATATTCATCTTTCTGCAAATAAATGAAAGGGTCTCAAACTTTTCCTTGGTGTCAAAGCCTCTGCTACCACTTGGCATATGTGATTGGGACATCCTTCAAAGTCAATTCTCTATCGTTTTCTTCAGGGTCAGTTCTCTATTGTTTACTTCAGAGTCATCAACTTCCCTTAAGTGCTCGTGTCAAAAGGGTATGTTTGTGAACCTTGTCAACTTGGCAAAGCCAAACAACAACCTTTCTTAGATTCAACCAGAATTTCTAAGTCATCCTTATAGTTAATAAATTATGATGTTTGGTACTCACTTGTGATGTCTAATTGTGGGTTAGATTCTATATAGTCTTTATATATGACTTTAGTAGATTCACATGGTTGTATCCTATTTCAAATAAAGCTGAAGTTTTCAATTGTTTTAATAAACTCAAACTTCTAGTAGAAAATCTCTTCTCCTACACTATCGAACAATTGCAATTTGATAATGGAGCTGAATACACCTCTACACAATTTGAAACATTTCTAAGTCAATGTGGCATATTCTATAGATTAACATATCCTCGCACCTCTCAACAAAATTGTATTACTGAGAGGAAGCATTGGTATTGTCGAAATAGGACTAACTCTTTTGGCCCAATCAGGTTTACCTCAAACCTACAGGGCAGACTCATTTGAACTTTGAAACACCATTCTTTAGGTTGTTTGGTAAAGAACCAAACTAGACTCTCCTTTTTATGCTTGGCTGTTTTTGTTATCCCTCATTAAAACCTTATGAAGATCATAAGATAATCTATTGCAAGAAACCTTGCATCCTTTTGGGGTATTGCTCTAACCAAAGAGGTTATAAGTGCTTTGATATAGAATCACTAAAGTTCTATTCCTCTTGGAGTGTTGTGTTCAATGAGTCTAAATTTCCAACAAAGGATTCAACTATTCTACAAGGATCCTGCCAGGTCACCACCAGCTCAAGCAATCCTTACTTCAAAATTCCAACTCAGTTATCCACCTTCTCTTGCCTAACAACATTTCCTGCTCAAAATCCTACTCAGCCCACCTCACTTTATACACAATCACCACTTTCTGACTTCAACTCCCCCTCCATTTCACTAGATCAGCATAGTCCATTGAACCAAAGTCCTCAGACAGTTCCCCTTCCCAATTAAATGTCCATATAGATTTACCATCACCTACTGATAAAAAACCTCTCCCTCCAAGATAATTTCACCTGCTTTCAAACTGGTAATCTTGAACATAAACAATTCTAGATTTCCACCTTTATCATACCCAATACAATCTCCTTGCCCTCCATACCACATCTCTACCACTTGAGCCTCAAACCTATCCCCAAGTTGCCTCTAAATCAGAATGGGATGCTGCCATGACAGTTGAGTATGAAGCCTTTATCTCTAACCACACTTGAACTTCATGCCCTCGACCTCTCCATCATCATGTGGTAAAAAAAAACAAGTGGGTCTTTAAGCTTAAAAAAGTGCTTGGTCAAAACATTGAGGGATACAAAGCTCGGTTGGTGGCTAAAGGCTTTGAGAAGCAAAGTGGTGTGGACTACCATGAGAGACTTTTAGCCCCGTGGTAAAAAAGTAACAACTATACACTTGGTGCTGGAAGTTCTTTTGATGTATGATTGAAAAATAAGACAACTGGATGTCTCAAATGCCTTTCTGTATAGTGTGTTAACAAAGGAAGTCTACATGGAACAACCTAGGGGCTTTAAGGACAAACACCATCTTGACTTTGTGTGCCATTTACACAAGTCCATTTATAGATTAAAACAAGCTCCTCCAGCCTGATTACATAGGCTTTCTCAAGCCCTCCTTGACCTTAGTTTTTTTGGCTCTTAGGCAGATCACTCTTTCTTCCTTTATAATGTTGGTAACTCACATATTTTCTCACTTGTACACGTAGACGACATAGTACTCACTGGCAATGATGACAATGTTATTTCTTGGATTATCCTAAGACTCATGGCAGATGTTTCTATGAAAGACCTAAGCTATCTTGGTTTCTTTCTTAGCATTCAGGTCTCTAGAGATTCTCATAGTCTCCATCTTCACCAAAGCAAATACATCACATACCTACTTGACAAAGAAAAAATGGTTGAAGCTAAGCCATACAGATCCCCTTGTGTTTCAGGGTCCAAAATGTCCAAGTTTAATGGTGACTTACTCCTTGATCTTGCACCCTATCGCCACATTGTTGGTGTTCTTCAGTATGTTACATTAACCAGGTCTGAAATAATCTATTTTGTCAACCAATTCTGTCAGCATATGCGATTTCAAAAATTCTCTCTAGACTGACGCTAAGCATCCCCTTTGATACTTAAAAGGTTCTGAGCCCAAATGATTGACATTCCACCACAAGTTACAATATTTGTCTTACCACAACTGAGTTATTTTGGATTTGGATGGTACTTGAAGAACTTCAAGTCCCTCTTCTTACACCACTTACTCTCTAATGCGATAATGCCGAAGCAATTCAGAAAGCATCTAACCTTGTATTTCATGCTCAAATCAAGCATATTGAAGTTGACTTTCATTTGATCTGTGGGAAGGTGACCATTCGAGACATTCAGGTGCGTTTCATCTCCATTGTTGACCAAGTTGCTTACCTCTTCACTAAAGGTCACTATGCTAATTGTTTCATTTTCTCGAGCAAACTGTAGGTAATTCCTCCCTCCTGTTTGAGGGGGATGTTAAGGGTAGTCAAGATAATCCAAGTCAGCAATACCCAGAGCTAGATGATAACAATTATCAAGAACAAGATTAGGGCTTGCACATCAACTAAAAGATCAATACTTATATGCTATTCACGCATTGAAGCTAATCCTTTTTTATACTTGTCTTTTGTGATAAACATATGTAACAACATAATTTTGTTAGTATACGATGATCAAGTGTGTAATCCTGCGTACTTATTATGTACTGCATACTTCCCTGTAAAGCTCAAACACTGAAGTAGCACCATAAATAAATTTGATTACATTTGTTTTGGTATCTTGAAAAACCAAAACAGTTCTGGAAATATTTACATATGATTTGTTCTGTTAGACTTTTGAATATTTTCAGATACTTGAGGGTTCTGCTCGAGTTTTTGGCCGAACTATATCTTGCACACAACATATCCATGCAGCCTTCCAAAATTATAGGAAGAAGAACCTCGAATAGAAGAACTTTTTGGAGGTTTCTGTTATGGAACTTGCTATTATTCACTGTGTTGTAATAAGGAATGGTGTGGAAATGGACTAGTGAGTGCTACGATGTTTAACAGAATGCATATAAACTGTTTGATAAAATGAGAATAAGAGAGTCACAAGAGGTTGAAGATGAAAATGGCTACAACTTGGGGTATTCGAGGTCCCCAATTCCTCCAAGAAAGCTCTACTGTCTACAATAATTCTTTAGATACAAGATATTCAAGATTTCAGCTCCTCCCCAATTTCCCCTCCCTTCCTTCTTATATCCCTGGACGTCACAAATTACAATGAAGGAAATAACAAACTCTTAACTAATTCTATTCCCAGCAGCTGCGCACAAGAGGCGCATGTACTTCACTGAATAAAACACATCACTTCATTTATTTAGGTAAAACGACATCGTCTGGACCATAGCAGTAAACGACGTCGCCTAGCTTGCTTCTTCTCCATCTAGTGAACGACGTTGCCCAGCTTGCTTCTTCTCCATTCCTCGACAACTTCTATTCTTATCTTCATTGCCATGGAGGGTCATAACAGTTTCAGATCGAGTTGCCATGACAGAAGGCAAGTGAGTTGCTTGCCTATCACAAGTGCGTGTCCAAAAAGGTATTGTAAAGCGTGAACAACTTGTAATCAAAGTCTTCTATAGTGGATAAGTTTTCTATAGGTTGGTTGCAATTAACCCATAATTTTTTAGATTTTTATCGAAGTTTATATTTTTGTAAGTAAAGCCTTCCAATCTGGAGAAGAAGTTGAAGAGAATTTAAGAACAAAATGGACAAAAGGTCTAACAAAAAATTAACAAGTCACCAAAGTATTGAGAAAGACATCAAAGCCCTCTCCAAAACTTGGTCTAGTCGAATTATATGCCGCACGAACCATCCGCCAGAAATTCCCCAAAAACTTGAATTTAAAATGTTGGAGCTTTAAATCGGATAGCCGTTGCATTTCGCTTCCATCCAACAGTGAAATTTTCATGCAGAATTAGGACGTTGGAGTTTTATATTTTTCTTTATAAATATGATCCTTGTTGGCGAACACAAAACAAGAACAAGAGCAGCATTTGACAAAGAGAGCTGCCATTCCTCTGCACTAGGAGTACTTTCCATTCTCTTTTTCTTAAGGTGTAAATCCATCTCTGTTTATTCACTAATGTTTAACTCTCTGAAATAGACATTGATTTCATTACTGTTTTGCTCTATTGGGGGAAATCTGCAACTTGGTGTTCCTTTTAATATACAATCTATTTGTCGAAAGGGTTTTGCTATACAACCTCCCAACACTCTACACTCCACTATTTTTTAAATTTTTATTATTTTTTAATAATTTTTAAAAAAAAATTTTGAGTTTATTCTTTTTAAATTATTTTAAATTTTCTATTCATTATTCATATAATAAATATTTAATAAAATTAAAAAATTAAAAAAAAAGAGTGTAGAGTGTTGGGAGGTTGAGAAGATTTATTGTTGTCGAAATTGCAATAGGTTGTCATAGTTCTGTCCCTGCACAGTAATGGACCGAAGGCATTGGGGCTTAATGGGCTCAGTTAGGCTGGGCTTGTTGGTTGTGGCTATTTATTTTACTTACAAGTTAATGTTGATCCTAGGATGATTTGGGTCATGGCCCATATATAGATACTAGGATTATATGAGTTGTTTTAGTTTTACTATTCGGTTAAGATTGGCTTTGGGCCCATTAGTTAGTAAGAGCAGTTGAGTATTTGTAGTGGTGTTGGATTCACTCGTAAAAATCATCTAGAACCTTTTAATGAGAATATTTCCCTATTTTGCTTTTTTTTTATTTTCTCTTGGAGGTTAGGTCAATCTTGAATGACCAATTTTTTTGTATTTTTTTTTTTTTTTCTAGTCACTCAAACACATAATGTTAGGTGTCTTACATAGGTTTGGTTTTCTTGGGAATAGATTGAATAACTGGGTTTAAATACGTGAAAACAACCGTTTGGAAAATAAGAAAAAAATAGAAAAAAAGGGATTTTGCCTGCATAGATGATGGGACCAAAACAATTTCTAGACCCTTGCGAGTTCGTCCTTGTTGGCTTCTTGATTTTATTTAAAACTCTGAGAAATTCAAGCGCCTCTTCCTTTGAGAAACCCATGGGAGTGAGTCTTTCATTTGTTACAAACGACGACTTGGGTTGATAATGGGTATTGTTTTAATTTTAATTTAATGCTGGTTACGCAGCATAAAATGCTGATGAGTCTAAAAATATATAAGGGGCAATATCGGTGTGTCGATGATCGATGGGTTTGAAAGAAATGCAGACTAGAATCAAGAAATGCTGATGTGACTTGGATAATTTGGGGCTGTCTGTATGTTGAGAAGGTCATTTGCTCAAAAGACTTAGAAGAAAAGGAAGAACATATAATTAGTTTTATAAATTTCTGGGTTGACACTAAAACATTATGGCAGCAAATTTGTTCTACATTCAGTAGTTGGCAATTACAGTCTGGTTTTCGTTTCTGATTATGCTTTTTTGTTTAGTGATTGGATTTCGTGTAGACGTGGGAAGAATATAATCTCGTAAAGTAAGATGGCTACAAAACCCAACTATTTTAGGGGGATAATCTCGTGAGTCGATCTAACAACTTCGAGCCCGATACATCGCAAGCATTTATAGAACCCTATATCATAAGAATCCTAATTAAAAATGGGCTCTCTCCCTCAATCATGTAAAAAGTTGCATGACATCTTCCTTTTTTCAGGGTGACAAGATGCATTCTTGTCAAAACAATTTCCTTCACCACCTTCCTACTCCTCTCTACATCCCCTCCATCAATCGTTCAATGACCTTTGAATTGATCAAAAGGTTTTCCTAAAACTATTTTGCAAATAAATATACATTGTTGCAAGGATAAAAAAAATAAAAAAATACAAAAAAAAGGCATAGAAATAGGTATTTGTAACAAGAAAAACTTGCAATATAGTTAGGAAACTAGAGAGAGAAAGAGAGCCTTTGGCCCATAGGCTATACCTTTTTCTCAATCCCAGCCTTCATAAATTCTCATCAGCTACAGATGTAAAATCAATCATAAAGAAAATGCACACCCTCTACACTCTCACCCTACAAGCCCGGTCCTTCTCTACTAAGGCCTATATCCTAGATGTTGCAAATCCACCAGTTGAGAAGAAAGCAGGGACCCAGGCCAAGGTAGGGAGGGGGATAATGTTCACATGGGCATGCCACTAACCAGATGATTCGTTGGAAATTACACCGTATTAAATACACTGACAGGGAACTTTGGGGAGATCTTGTCCCTGACAGATGTTGTCGCATTAAATGCGACAACATGCCACTTAGGGCAGAGGCAGACAGTCAAGGTACAAAAAGAACAGTGACCCCATTGGAATGGGGAAGTATAAAAGCTTTGGCACAAGTACAATTTGGGGGGTCTTCTTCTTCTTCTTCTTCTTCTTCCTCTCTCTCTCTCTCTCTCTCTCTCTCTCTCTCTCTCTCTCTCCCTTTCTCTTTCTGGAGTTAAAAACTAACTTAGGCATCGAAAGTGTTTTCTAGCACTCGGGGCCATCAAGCATCCGTGTCTTAGGTGACTGGCAGAGGACGACAGGGTGAGAAATACGTTGTTAACAGTTGGTGCCGTTTGTGGAATATTTAAGTAAAATCCAACGTGTCTTTCATACGCCGGCTGCAACATAGTTTCAGCAACAATGATTAAGAAGTTGTCTCTAACGGAAAAGAGAAGGTGTGCAGAAATGGAGTTTCAGGCGACAATAATTAAGAAGTTGTCTCTAACGGAAAAGAGAAGGTGTGCAGAAATGGAGGAGGAAGCTCCTTCTCCATTTAACTGGCGGTGGAGACTAGGGACAAGTGATACCGGAAACAAGGAGAGGCCGATAAGCCCTTAGAGCTGATTACATTAGATGAAGCTCACCCCAAAAGGAACGCGAGGATTGGAACCAGGATGAAGCCCAAGGTGGGTTCGCGACTAAAGCGGTTGCTGATCGAGCACAAAGATATTTTCGCCTAGAGTCACGAGAACATGCCCGAGATTGAGAGGGGCATGATTGAGCATCAATTGAGGGTAAAACTAGATGCCAAGAAACTCCACTAAAAGCGAAGAAGCTTTAGCACTGAGAATTACACGGCCATAGCGTAGGAAGCTGACCACCTATTCGCTGCGAGGTTTATCAAGAAGGCCTACTACCTGGAGTGGCTTTCTAATATGGTGTTGGTCAAGAAAGCGAACGGCAAGGGACAATGTGCGTTGACTTCAATGACCTAAATAAGGCATGCCCTAAAGACAACTTCCCCTTACCACAGATTGACTTGATAGTGGACTTAACCTTTCAAACATAAAATGTTGAGTTTCATGGATGCTTACTCCCAGTATAACCCGATCTAAATGAGCTTGGGCGATAAAGAAAACCACATTCATAACAGACCAAGGGCTATACTTCTACCCCCTTTGGATTGAAGAATGTCGGAGCAACCTAAATCGGATGTTTAAAGAACAAATCAGACAGAACATGGAAGCCTACATGGATGACTTGCTCGTAAAATGGAGTCAGAACTACATATAGCCAATTTGTGAGAAATGTTCACGGTCCTGCGAAAATACAAGATGAAACTTTAACCCATGAAATGTGCCTTTGGAGTGGAGTTGGGCAAGTTCCTCGACTTCATGGCTTTAGAAAGAGGAATCAAGGCTAGCCCAGAGAAGATACAAGCCATCGTCAACATGAAGTCCCTCTTAATGAGGTTCAAAAGCTGAAGAAAATAATCGCTACGCTTAACACGTTCATTTTCTGGTCAACAAACAAGTGCCTATCGTTTTTCCAGGTGTTGCGCAAACACTGCACAAAGTGTATGATTGGAATGATGAGTACGAGGATGCATTCGATCGACTCAAAGAGTACTTCTCTAATCCCCCCTCCTGAGCTAGACCGTGCAAGGAGAAACTTTCTACCTGTATTTGTCTGTTCATAGGAGGCCATCTCAGTAGCTTTGGTATGAGAGAATGCAACTCAAAGACCAATCTACTACACAAGCCACACACTGAGAGCGGAAAAAAATAGGTACTTGACTATGGAATTGCCAGGGTTCCCATTAGTAGTAGTTGCCCGCTACTTGAGACCCTACTTTCAAGCACACCCGATAAAAGTGCTGACTGAATCTCCCCTCGATAAGGCACTCTAGTGGCCAGACACGTTTGGACGGCTAGTCAATTGGTCAATTGAGCTCAATAAATTTGATATCGATTATGTCCCTAGAATTGCCATCAAGGAACGCGAGGATAGGAACCAGGATGAAGCCCAAGTTAGGCTCATGAGAAGCGGTGACTGATCGAGCACAAAGAAGTTTTCGCTTGGAGTCACAAGGACATACACGAGATGGAGAGGGCATGATTGAGTATCAGTTGAGGGTGAAACTGGATGCCAAGAAAGTCTTGTAAAAACGTAGAAGGTTCAACTCCAAGAATTACACGACTATATTGGAGGAAGTTGACCACCTACTCGTCGTGGGATTTACCAAAGAGGCCCACTACCCAAAATATCTTTCTAATATGGTTTTGGTCAAGAAAGCAAACGACAAGTAGAATGTGTGTCAACATCACTGACTTGAACAAGGCATTCCCTAAAGACAACTTCCCCTTAGCACGAATCGACTTGATAGTGGACTCAATTGCTGGACATAAAATACTGAGTTTCATGGATGGCTACTCCCGGTATAACCATATCCAAATCAGCCAGGGCGATGAAGAGAAATCTGCATTCATAACAAAATGAGGACTATACTGCTACCAGGTAATGCCCTTTGGATTGAAGAACCCTAAAGCAACCTATAAGAGGCTGGAAAATCTGATGTTTAAAGAAAAATTGGACAAAACATGGAAGCCTACGTGGATGACTTGCTCGTAAAAAGGAGTCAGAACAACATATAGCCAATTTGCAAGAAACGTTCGCGGTCATGGAAAAATACAAGATGAAACTTTAACTCCATGAAATGCACCTTTGGAGTGGAGTCGAGCAAGTTCCTCGGCTTCATGGCTTCGAAAAGGGGAAACGAGGCTAACCTAGAGAAGATACAGGCCATCGTCAACATTAAGTCGCTCAAAGACCTTAATGAGCTTAAGAAGTTAACGAGAAGAATTCCGGTGCTTAACATGTTCTTTTTTCGGTCAACAGACTCAAAGACCTACCATTTTTTCAAGTGTTGTGCATAATGTATGATTGGAACAAGGAGTGCAATGAAGTATTCGCTTGACTCGAAGCTTTACCTCTTGAGCCAGACCGTGCAAGTAGAAACTTTCTACCTATATCTATTCGTAACATCGGAGGCCATCTCGGCAGCTTTGGTACTAGAGAATGAAACTCAAAAACCAATCTACTACACAATCTGCATGCTGAGAGAGGTGGAAAATAGGTGCCCACCTATGGAATTGCTAGGGTTTGCATTAGTAGGTGTTGTCCATCGCTTCAGACCCTACTTTCAAGCACACCCAATAATAGTGTTGACTGAATCTCCCCTCAAGAAGGCACTGGAGTGGCCAGACACTTCAGGATGGCTGGTCAATTGGTCGATTGAGCTAAGTGAATTCGATATAGACTATGTCCCTATCATCACCATCAAGGGACAGTACTAGCGGACTTGGTAGCAGAGATGGTTAGCCCCCACCCCAACACCCCAAGGAGGTACCTGATCAATCGGCTAACCATCCCTGACAAGTTTATGTCTATAGCTCATCCCATCAGTTCAACTGGGGAGTAAGTGTACATAGTGTTGGGCTCCGATAAAGAAAGCTATTACTCGATAAGGCTCTAATTCAAAACTATCAATAACAAAGTCGAATATGAAACCCTACTTGTAGGCTTTGCCATAGCCATGACGCTTGGAGCAATGGCAGTGTAAGTAAAGCCCATTGGGTCAAAAGGCGGAGTGGACGTTTCGCAACCGGACTTTGTAGAGGGAACAAAATGGGTGCCACTGCCGCTATCACCAGGAGATGCTCACAACCGCCCCGGGCAGTGTGATATGCCCCTCGACCTCATCATTTGGAGAGTTGAGTGTCTCTACGGCCTCTTTGAATGGCACAGAGATTCGCGAGGGCCCTTAGGACTAGGCTCAAGAAAGGGTGAGAAAAAGGCCATCTCAAGCACTTCCTCCTCCCAGTTAAAGGCCCCAACTAGCCCTTGGTTGCCTAGCGAGGTAGAGGGCAGTACCAACAGAGCAGGAAGCGTGCCTAGCAAAGGACTATCAAAACCCATCGTTGTCAAAAAGTCAAATTCTACCTCCTCCAGAATGGCATCTACGTAGTTAGAAATGGACAGTTCACCTGACGAGGCTTACGAAGATTGGCCTGGGCCTGCAAATGGCAAGGCCTGCGAAGATTTTCCAGGGCCTGCAGTTGCTACTACCCAACAACCCTAAAGAATTTTTGTACTTGGCGCTTCCATTAGAATTAAAAATAATAGTAATAATAAATTAGATTCAGTAGTAGCACTCCGGCTCTTGAGAACTTCTAAAATTGACTTTATTCTTAATTGTGGGGAAACGGGGTGTTACAGTTGGTATTAGGGTAAGGTTCAAATGATTATGTAGGCTTTTCAAAATTAAAGAGAGGAATTTTACAAAGAAATTTTTTTTTTTTTTCAAAACTTTTTGTTGAAAAACAGAAAAGGAAGAAAAAGAAAACCTAGGTGAAAGTCTCCTCAAGGCATGTCATGCTCTGTAGTAAGTCTTTTTAAATGTTACTATTTTATTATTTTAACAAAAATTATCAATCATAATATTTTAGATACATTCATGTCAAAATGCACCTACTAGTTATAAATTAATAGACCATATTGGATAAGCCCACTAGTTATAAATTTTTGAGTTTGATTAGGAGTTTTTAATTAGGCTCAATACTCGATCCTATAATATTATTATTAATAAATTATATATAATTTTATTAGACTCAATAAATGAGTGAAAACCCAAAAAAGAGTTTAATGTATAAGTTATATTTATTTGAACTTAGAGTTAAGGCTCCATTATTTTTTAAAACTCCAATCTCCTTAGTTTTAGACTCCAAACACTATTGGCATTCTAGATTCCTCCTCATAATAAAATCCCTAATTTATTTTCTTCCATGAACTCCAAACCATGCACCTCTCTCTTCGTTAGTCACACATGCACGTCTCTAGGTCTATTTATACACTTCATGCACACCCCCTTGCACATACGTCTCTTCTTTTCCTCATCCTTCTAGAGTTTTTTTTTTCAAACCCCTATATATAGGGGTGTAAAACAATCGGTCTAGACCAGAGAAACCGACCGGACCGACGGGTTCGGTTCGGACCAGACTAAAAATCCCTATGGTCGGTTTCGGTCCAGTAAGTAAGGGTATTTTAGTCTTTAATCCAGTCCCAGGGTGGGGACTTCTCGGACCAAACCAGACCTGACCTACCGAATTCAAAAATTATTTTTTTTATTTTTATAAATATATTATTTTATATAATAATTGTATAATAAATTATGTAATTTTCATCTAACCTATCCCCATTTACAATATAAAATTTTAAATATATAATTACAAATTAATATTATATTAATCGTATATTATCAATTAACCTATCAATTCACAATTAACTAATGTGTGACATCTATGAGACTATGACCTAAGTAGCAACTTGCAAGTAAATATAAAGCGTGTATGGATGTATCATGTATGGAATCATGGATAATTAAATTATTTATGCTTATTAGTTATTGCTTCATATATAAAATGTTAAAAACTGTAAATAGCTCATTATGCATTAACTTAGAACTATCATAAATTATAATACATTCACATTCTCTAAGTTAGTAACAAAAATACAAGTTTCATACAGGGTGTTTGGTAGTTATGAGTGCTCCAGCGATTGTGGAAGCAGTTATTTCCGTTAGTTTTCTCTCAAATTTCTTCATATAGTTTCTTGAGGAGGAAGTTAGTGCCTTCACTTTCTGGTGGTAGGAGAAGTGTTTTAGTCTATAATTATCTATTTTTGTCTTGTCATTCATCTGCAACATGGCTGAGGATTTTATTTCACGTTGGAATAAATTAAGCCTCACAGCCGTTGAGAGCGAAGGTGTTGTTGTCTTGGACAATGAAGTGGAACAAACAATTTAGAAAGGTCAATTCTGTCTAGTGGGGAAAGTCTTGACTGAAAGGAAAATTAATCATGAGGTTTTCAAGTCTACGATGCTTAAAGTTTGGAAAGTTGGTGCCATTATCCATATTGTCGAAATGGGTCTGAATTTATTTCTCCTTGAATTTGGTTCTGAAAATGATATGCAAAGAATTTGGGATGGTCAACCATGGCTCTTTTATCAGAATTTAATTGGCCTAAAGTTCTTTGATGGACTCATTCCTCCCACTGAATTGGTATTCTCTCATGCCATCCTTTGGGTGCAACTCCATCATATACCCCTCGGGTGTATGAATTATAATGTGGGTTCTAGAATTGGTGGGAGAATTGGAAATATGATTCATGTAGAGATAGATGAACATGGAACTGGTTGGGGACAATAATGCGGGTTCTTGTTGAGGTTGATCTGTTCCAACCCCTTGCGAGAGGCACGATGTTATCACCGAAAGAACACCAGGTATTTGTGATTTTTAAGTATGAACGATTGCCTCGTTTTTGTTTTTCCTGTGGTGTTATTATGCATGGCAGTGTTGGTTGTTTGAAGAAGTTAGAAGGTACTTCTACCCTGCAATATGGTACTTGGGTGCGGGCTGTGTCCACTACTGCAAGGGGAGGGGTGGGCAAATTCATTGCTGGTTCTTCACATCAATCAACATCCTTTGATGCAACTAAGCAATTTTCTCAACCATCTTCTTCTGGTAACTGTATTGACTGTTCTAAGACAGTTGGAGTTCTGGATGACACAGGACAATCGAAGAGGAATGCATTTGTAATTGCCCCAACTGCTATAACTGCCACAACTGACATCTCCCCAATGCCTGATCCTGCACTGCATCCTGTGATTCCTCCTCATTCTATCAATGGAACTCCTGTCATAGTCCCTATTTCTGATGATGGGACTGGTACTGGAAGGGTGGAGGCCTCTGAACAGTATGATTTCTCTAGCCCATCTCACTCACTGATTCATTTTAAGAGTAAGGTCAGAAATTCTAAAGTTAAAGCCACTTTTCATTCAGATCATCTCTTGGCTAATAGAAAGAGGAAGTGTTTGTCTCTTGGTAATCGTAGTACGGAGGATAGAATTATGTTCAAAAGAAAATTGAGGAATTTGATATCATTGGCGGAGGCTGTTTCACAACCCCGCCAAGAGAATTGAGGCTTTTAAGCTGGAACTGCTAAGGGCTTGGCAACCCTCGGACAGTTCATGACCTTAACCTTATGGTTAAGGATAAAAAGCCGCACATCTTATTTCTTATGGAAACCAGATTACGTAAGAATAAGATGGATTGTTTGAAATATTTCTTTGGTTTCACCAATATGTTTGTGGTTGAGGGGTTGGGCCGTGGAGGGGGATTGGCTTTGTTATGGAAGTCTGAGTGTGATGTAGAAATTCAAAGCTATTCTCAAAGACATATTAATTGTTGGGTTGACAACATATCTCCAAACCTTACATGGATGTCCCATAACTGCGAGAAGAATAAAGGGTTACAATATTTTAAGGCATCTCAATTCTTTGAACTCTGGTATGTGGCTTTGTCTTGGTGACTTTAATGAAATTCTTTTTCACGGTGATAAGGAGGGGGGTGCAGCAAGAAGTGAGAATCAGATTGCCCTCTTCAAGGATGCTTTGGACGATTGTCAACTTCATAATCTTCAGTTCAGTAGTGGGAAATTCACATGGGCTAACAACAGATCAGACCATTCTTTTACTAAGGAGAAGTTGGATAGGGCAGTGGCATCTTCTGCCTGGTGTGAAGAATTTAACATGGCTGACATAAGAGTTTTACCTTCTGTTTCTTCTGATCATTGTCCTCTTTTCATGACCATACAAAATAACCATGTGTCCTCTGTTCCATTGAAGAGGCCAGTACGATTTGAGGCTAGGTGGGCCTCTTATGAAGACTATAATACTGCTATAGAATCTGCTTGGGTGCAATCTGGGGCAGTCTCTGATAATCTGCCTTCCCTGAGTAGTAAACTAGCTTGTTGTATGAAATCGCTAAGGAGATGGGCTTATTCAAAGGATCCAGTTTTTGAAAAGCACCTCAGTGAGAAGATGAACCAACTTGAAAGGATGCAGTCTAATCTAACAGTAACCTTAGTATCAGAAGTCAGTAAATTGCAGAAAGAGATTGTTACCATTCAAGACTCTCTACACTTGAAATGGAAACAGAGAACCAAAGTTTACTGGTTACAAAATGGAGATAGAAACACAAAATTTTTCCACTTAAGTGCTAGCCATAGACAGAAGAGGAATAAAATTGTACAAGTGGAAGATGAGGAGGGAGTTTAGTGCAACACTGCAGCAGAGATTGGTTTTGCATTTAGTAACTTTTATCAAAACCTATTTACTTCCTCTAATCCATCTCAAATTGATGTTTGCCTCCATAACCTTGCTCCTAAAGTATCACCTGCTATGAATGATGAATTACTTCAACCCTTTACTGAGGAGGATGTCAAGTCTGCACTTTTTCAAATGGGACCATACAAAGCCCCCGAACCAGATGGTTACAGTGCCTGCTTCTATCAAGATAATTGGGATGTGGTAGGGAATGAGGTTTGTCATACAATTCTGTCATTTCTTAACTCGCAAGCAGATATAGGAGCCATTAATCATACTTAACTGGTATTAATTCCCAAATCAAAGGATCCAAAGTCTGTGTCTGAGTTCAAACCCATAAGTTTATGTAATGTCATCTATAAAATCATTACAAAGATGCTTACCAACAGACTAAAACCCTTGATGCCTTCTCTCATCTCACCAAATCAGTGTGCCTTTGTACCTGGTAGACAGATCACTGATAACATCACAGCTGCATATGAAACTCTCCATACCATGAACACAAAACTTCATGGGCAGAAAGGCTTTATGGCTTTGAAATTAGATATGAGCAAGATTTATGACAGAGTAGAATGGAGGTTTATACATGCTGTTTTGCTGAAATTGGGATTTAATGAGAAGTGGGTTGAGTTGATCATGGTATGTATTACAACCTCTTCATTTTCTGTTTTGGTTAATGGTGTGCCTCAGCATTGTTTCAAACCAGGAAGGGGCCTCAGGCAAAGCTGTCATTTATCCCCATTTCTATTTATTCTATGTGCTGAAGCTTTGAGCTCTCAATTGTATGCTGCTGAACAACAAAAGGCCTTAACTGGTGTTCCTATTGCTCGAGGCCAGATCAGGTTAAGTCATCTATTTTTTGCAGATGACAGCCTTTTATTTTGTCAAGCTAACTTGCAGGAGTGGGAACATTTGAACCATATTCTTAGGGTGTATGAAGCTGCATCTGGTCAGATGCTTAACAAAGACAAAACTTCATTGTTCTTCAGCAGAAATACAAGAGTAGCAACAAAGAAACATATTATGGAGGTGGCTGGGCTAAAGGCATCCAGTAGTCTGGACAGGTACTTAGGTCTTCCATCTATTGTGGGGAGATCTAAAACAAGGGCTTTTAATGGCATCGTAGAGAGGGTGATTAAGAGGCTTGACAACTGGAAAAATAAGTTCCTCTCAAGAGCAGGGAAGGAGATTCTTATCAAGGCAGTTCTGCAGGCACTGCCCACCTATAGTATGAGTCTTTTTCTGCTACCAAAAGTACTTTGCAAGAAATTACATTCAGCTTTTGCAAAATTCTGGTGGGCTCATAAGGAAAATCAGTCCAAAATACACTGGTCCAGCTGGGAATCATTGTGTGCAGGAAAATCTTGTAGTGGCTTGGGGTTCAGAGATTTACATAGTTTCAATATAGCCCTCCTAGCAAAGCAAATTTGGAGGTTGAAAATGTTTCCCGACTCTTTGCCTAGCAGAATTCTAAAGGCCAAATACAACCCTCATACAGACATCTCACATGCTGTTTTAGGTCCAAGACCATCTTATTTATGGAGAAATATGTTTCATTCTATTCCTTTGGTTGAGGAAGGGAGTATGTGGAGAGTGGGTGATGGTACCCAGGTCAGGATATGGAAGGACAAATGGCTGCAAAGAGTTTCTACGTGTAAGATTCTATCTCCTGTGTGCATCCTTCAAGAGAATGTTGTGGTTGCTGACCTTATTGATTCTAATACGAGATGGTGGAACATTAATCTTCTGAATACAATATTTCAAGAGGAAGATGTAAAGGAGATATTGAAGTTGCCTATCAGTGTTCTGCCTACTGCTGATAAGCTGATCTGGAAGGGTACTTTGTTTGGACAATTTTCAGTAAGAAGTGCTTATCACTTGCATAAGCAACTCCGAGCAAGAAATTTTGGTGAATGTTCTACTACTGTAGCTCATAAGGTGTTATGGAAGAGGATTTGGGCTTTACAAACAACTAATGCTGTTAAGTAATTCGTTTGGAGTGCATGCACAGATTCTTTGCCAACTCGAGTAAATTTGTGTAAGAGAAGAGTGATCACTGATTCTTGTTGTCCCATTTGCAAGTTGGAGGATGAAACACCTGTCCATATTTTGTGGACTTGTCCCTCGGCACAAGATGCATGGACTTTATGCTCTAAGCCTATTCAAAAGGCAAACTTTGCAGCACCTAACTTCTTCTCTGTTTTTAAACAGCTGGTTGACAGATTACCAAAGCCTGATCTTGTGTTAGTTGCCACCCTAGCCCGATTGCTCTGGTTTAGAAGAAACACACTTATTCATGAGGGTCCCTTTCAATCTCCTAATTTGATCTATAGTAATGCAGTTAAGGCTGTTGAAGAGTACTGCAATGCAAGATTTAAGCCATTGGGATCAGTAACTCAGAATCCTGGGCTTGTTGCTCGTTGGGAAAGACCTCCAACTCATTGGGTAAAAGTCAACTGGGATGTGGCAATAAGAACTTCTACTAACAAGATTGGTGTTGGTGTGGTGATAAGGGATGCTGATGGATCTGTTTTGGCTAGTTTAATGCAACCAAAATTATACTGCACAGATCCGGAATTGGCTGAAGCAAGAGGATTACTTTCTACTGTGTTATTCTGCCAAGAGTTAGGTCTTAATTCTATGATTTTTGAAGGGGATGCTTGTCAGGTTGTTCATGCTGTTCAAAGGTTCAATTTTGCTGCTGCTGGAAGTCTGCAGTGCATCATAGCAGATATCACCAAGCTTTTATACAGTGCTCAGTGGAAAATCCAGCATGTCAAGAGGGACTTGAATGGTGTTGCCCATCGACTTGCTCAAGTTACTGTGACCTTAGAACATGAACTACTAGATATCGATTGTACTGCTGAATGCATAAAAACTCTCTTACTGGCTAAAGGCCAGATTTCAGTTTAAATAAAATGACTGCTATGTTGTTTTCAAAAAAAAAAAGTTAGTAACAAAGTAACAATTAACATCATCAATATAATTATATAATTATAAATTGATAACTAAACTAAATCACTATAACTATAGTCTATAATTATAAAGAAATCACTATAAGTCTATAAGACTATAACTATATGTAGTATTAAATTATTAATATCACTATGACTAATGACTAATGACTATAAGTTTATAACTAATACTAATATATAACTATATTAATAGTATAATATTAATATTATTATAGAGTCTACTATATTATATAGCAATACTAAATCACTATAAGTTTGTAACTAATACTAATATATAATTGTACTAATAGTATAATATTAATACTATTATATAGTCTACTATATTATATAGCAATACTAAATCACTATAAATTTATAACTCATACTAATATATAACTATACTAATAACATAATATTAATACTATTATATAGAAGTCAAATTTTCTTGGGAATGTCATTTCAATTTTCTTTTATTATCTAGTATAATTTTTAGTTTTAACCTTGTTTAAATTGTTTTGATATAGACAAATTTTATTTTTTGTAATAAAACCTTTTATTTAAATTTATTGTATATAGACAATTTTTTTATGATTATTTTTATTTTCCTTTCAAGTTAGTTTTTGATTTTTTTTGCTTAAAATTAGATAAAATGTTAGTAGGTTTTTACTGTTGGACCGAAATAACATAGGAAGTTTGATTGGACTATTGGCCCATTAGGTATAGGGTTATATCGAATAGAACCGACCGGACCGGACCAACCTGAATTAGACTGAACCGGACCGGTCCTTATACCTATTCGGTCCGGTTCAGGATGAAAAAACTCTGAACTAAATTCAAAACAATCATAAAACCTCCTCGGGACCGACCGGACCGGACCGGACCGGACCGAACCGAATTCACCCCTACCTATATATATATAGATATGTTAATCCATATATGAAGGAACCCAAGCTCCCGCAGCCTTCTCCTAGCCTACTGCACCCCCCACAAACCACTAGAGCCACAAGCTGCCGTGACCCTTTCAGCCTTCCGCCGCTGCACCTAGACGTACGGACGGAGAGAAAACCATGGCTCAGCCATGCACGTTCAACGTTTGCATCGTGTTTCTCCTTCCTTCAAATTGCCGCTGCTACCCCTTCATCACAGACACCATAAGCGGCCACCAACTAAGCCTAGCCCTTCAGGTATGCGAGCAACACCAAAGCCCAAGCCCCACCGTACGCCACCACCCTCTTCACGATCTCAGCCACCACACGCGACCCTTCAAGCGGCCACTCCTCTCCTTCTAGCAGCACAACAGCCCCGAATGGGAGAACCAATGAGCCGAGGTATTTCCACGCACGACAGAAACCGCCGGGCCACAGTTTAAACCTCCATCCTACACCACCACGCTGCCACCGTGCGACTTTCACTGCAGACCATTAACTACCTAGTTGCACCACCACAAAAAGACTCTGTTTTCCACTCCCAAAAACAGAGCACCTGTTTTCCTCCATTGTGAGTCACAACACCGCCGCCAGCTGCTCAGCCTCAAGCGGGAACCACCAGAAGATGCCGGTTGTGCAGCCAGGTCCGCTGTGACCCTCTCGGTAAGCCCACTCCGATCTTCCCCCACGAACTCATCTCCGACTCTCCCCGTAAACTCTCTCTCACTTTTCGTCTCTCTCTCTCTCTCATAACTCTCTCTCTCTCTCAGTTGCATAGTCGCCCACTTGCCGGAGTTGCCACGAGCCGCCGCTAGTTGTTGATCCCGGTAAGCCACTGCTCACTGCCACTACCTCTCGAGGAAGGCCATTCCGTAAGATTTTGTATACCCATACCATGAAATATTATGAAGAATGTTATGGTAAATTACAATAGTACCCCTGCTCAATTAGTGTTTTTTTTTTTTTGAGATAAAAGGGTCTATTTATTATTGTGATGGGTTCATACAGTAAAAACCAAGAGAAAATAGATGTTGGACGACATGAAGTTTTTGAGTATTATTTCTAAGTGACATGTCGATGCTGGAAATCGGGATAAATAAGATACTTGGGCTTGATAGTATTTTAAAATTAATCATCTGATAAATTGTGAAATTATACGAAAGGTGAAATAACTGGAGAGTAGCGATATTTTAGAGTTTTTGATGATTTTAGGTTAAGGAAATATAGATTATTTTAGTAGTTTAGATTTTAAATAAAATCATATGTTTAATTATAAATTTATGTAAATTATGTGTTTATTTTATAGGCGATCGATTACGTGTCAAAAATAGTAGATTAACACTATAAGATAAGTAGCATGATCATACATTTACACGTATGTACGGTAAACTGCTTGTCTTTTATAAAAATATCATGTATGTATGCCCTCCATTGGAAGTTCCTTTTTATGTATCCAAGTCATGATAAAATTATGAAAATTCATAATTTTATATGAAGAATTATGCATTAAATTATTTATGAAAATTCATGATTTTATGAAAGGAGTTATGCATCAAAAGATTTATGAAAAGACATGATTTTATGTGAGAGTTATGCATTAAAATATTTATGAAAAGCCATGCATGATTTTATGTGAAGATTTATGCATCAAATTATGTGAGGAAACATGTATCACAACATTTATGAAAGAATACGATTTCATTTGAAATCTATGATATGATATGATAAGATATCACAAGTATGCATGCGATTTCTTTTGAAATCTATGATATGACAAGTATGCAAATATGATTATGATGAAATATGAATGATAATATATGTAACGGCCTATGTTATGATATGAAGACGGTACCTATGTTATAGGCATATTGCATTGTCAGGTCGTGCATGCTGATAGTGCACCTAGTATGTCTTACTTATGTATGAATTCCACAACCCGCAGCTACGGGCGGAATCAAGATCTACTTAGATTCGCTAACCTAATTCACAGGGGTCAATAGTGGGTATCGGCCTATGATAAGTGAAAGATAAATTCATATTTATGTCCATGTTATTTACGTATGTATTTATGAGTATGCACATTTTTCAAGAAATCTTAAGTTTATTATGTTTACACTATGATATGTTACTTATTGAGTATTCAACTCATTTTTATATATTTTTATGTTTTTAAAAAGTACCCCAGGTGTTGACATTTATGAGGATGAGACTGCAGAACAGGACTTGACCCCGAGAGGCGAGGCAGAGGCCTAGACAGATTATGCTATGATTAGTTTTATGGTTTAAGATTTAAATAAATTATTCTTATAAGCACATGAGACTTTCTATTTTTTTAAATAAGTGCTTCCGCATACTCTATTTTGGGAGTTTAAGTATTTATTAAAGTTTGTTTTATTTATAGAATCTTTTGTATTTGGCGCGTTGTTAAAGAGAAAGATTTTAAGTTCACGTTTAATAGCACACTGGCTCCCCTAAAATTTAAAAATGTCTTTATTTAGGAGCGGGGTGTTACACTCAAAAACTAGGCTAAATTACATTTATTATATATTAAATGAGTTGGACTTCTTTTAGAATTTAAAGATATGCTATTAAAAATTTATTTCAATTTAAAATCATCATTGGTTGAAGTTTCCTACACAGTTTCAGTTACTCCCAACCCTACATTAATTGAACTACTAGAGTATGTTTTTAATTTCAAATACACTAGGATTACAATTCTAAAATCTTATTCATCTTAAAATTCTTAAACCCAACTCATACCATCACTTGCATAGTATAAAATTCTATAAATAGTCTCATGCATTGTACGTGCACTTATCTCTTCAACCCTAAACTTTTTTTTTCTTTTTAGCTATCTTTTTACCTTCATCATGTTGCAACCTCATCTCCCCCACCATGAAACACAGTAAGGCCACTATCGTCTCTTCCTCCCTCCTACTCACAACTACCGTCAACCCTCCATCGTACAATGATCGATTTTGTGTCAGAAATTTCAGGAAACAACACTACAAGATAAGTAATTTGTTCATAAATAGGATTAGCATACATTAGCTAGTTTTATATACATTACTATTAAAGTCTAGTCTCAATCACTATTCTAACCTTTGAATTGTTGGGCCAGGTCGTTACAAACTCGCCTCCTTACAAAATTTATGTCCTTGAAATTTGCTAAACCTCAAATAACCTATATACTAATCTGTAACATCCTTTCCATGTCTCTATCTTAAATCCTCTCCTAAAATGTAAGCCTCAATAATGGGTTTGACTTAAAATCCTAATAATAATTTCTCCCAGTTCCATATCTTAGCTCCACAAAATTGTAAGAATCTCCACATAAATAATAAATAAAACCCCACACTCAAAATAATAACCTTGATAATTATTAACCTAGAACTCTCCAAAGTTTGGATCTTGAATCTTACAACTCATGCTTGGCAATCGAATCGCGTGACGTATAGAACATAAGATTACCACCAATAATCACGAATTACAATACACTATACATAAAATCTATGTCATAACTTCAAAACCCATTAAATTCATTCCAATTTCCTCAAATAAAACTCCACAAAATAGAAGATTATTTCCACATGAACAATATGCATCATCAATCTTAAAATCAAAAGTTCCCACCTTCATATTTAGAAGCTTCCTTACCTTATGCACTAAAACCAAATATTTCAATTATCAAAGTCACATTTGACAATCATGTTTTCATTGTGATTATTTTCGCATCAAGGATGAAGGCACAGGGAGACTACTACTAGGCAGCAAGATTAAGGATGGTTTATATCCATTACTTTCAACCTTCATCACGAACTCACGACCTCAAGCCTCCATCAACAATCCTCTCCCATTAAGCACATGGCATGATCACCGCGGTCATCACTCTATGTGTATAGTCCACTAATTTGTGTCTAGTTTTAATTTACTTATGCCTAGTTCTAAATTTGATGTCGTTTGTAGCGCGTGTCAACAAGACTAGAGTCACCAATTACCTTTTTCTATCTCCTAGTCCAAAACCAAGGCTCCATTAGATCTTTTATTTCTCGATGTATGGCCCTGCTCCATGCCTTTATCACAATGGAAATAAAAATTATGTCATTCTTATGGACAATTTCATAAAATTCTCTTGTTTAGTTCCTATTGCTAAAAAATCTAGTGTTTTACCCCTTTCTTGAAAATTTCATCTCCATCTTGAACGTCAGTTCAATTGAAAACAAAATGATGCAAAGTGATTGGTGTGGTGCATTTTACTCTCTCCATGATCTCATGTCCATTCCTTGGGATTCATAATCGGAATACTTGGAGAACCACGACCACGAACGATCATGGGTTCATAAAAATAGTCCAAACTGATTGGTGTGGCTCTTTAGCTTAGAGAGCAACAACCATAACGAGCTGAGGGTCTCTACATAGACCTACAGTTAGTCGTGGCCGTGATTCTTTGCTCAAACCCACAACCATGCCATAACCCGTAGGTATCTCATGGAGAACCATTGTGAGGAGGAGAAGAGGAAGCAGAAAAAAAGGAGGAAGAGGAGAGAAAGATGGGTTGGGGCTAGTGACGAAGGAGGAGATGAAGAAGAATAGGGGATGGTGTGAGGGATTGAGAGAGAAGAGAGAAGTAAAGAAATGAATAAATTAGGATTTGTTTACTTATATACCCTATATTGGAGGTGAAACCCGGGCGGTTAGGGCTACCCACTTACACCTTGCACCCCCTACTAAGTTTTAAACAAAATTTTGCCTACTTATCTACTTAGGCTGGGTGAATTGCTTGCCGAGGCCTATGCAAGATTGGGCAGGTGGGCCGAGTGGGCCAAATGCGAAAGCTCACCCAACATGCCTATCAGCACCAACTCCAAACACCTCGCTTGAAGCTTGTACTAGCCCTCTCCATTTATCCTCCCCAGTAGCACCTGAGGTCTCTACAAAAGCAATAGTGTCTCCTCCACCTACTAGAAACCATCATTTGTGAACTCGCATGCAAAATAATATTGTTCAAACAAAAAAGTTCAATGATGTATCAGATACCCATTGCCCAATGCTCTTCTTGCCACAACTTCAACTCCCTTATCAGAACCTACATGTTTCTCATTGCTGAGTGGCATGATGCCATGTCTTTACGGTTCAATGCTCTCGCCAAGTAATTCACTCGAACCTTATCAAACCTAATCTCACCATGAATGTAATTGGTTGTTGGCTTACAAAGTCAAGCAAAAATCAAATAAGTCTCTCGATTAGCACAAAGCACATTTGGTAGTCAAAGGATACCATCAATAACCCGATGTTGACTTCCTTGACACCTTTGGTCCACTGGTCAAACTGACAACTATTCGGCTAGTGCTTGGTCATATCATTTCTATGAGGAAAATTATATTACTTGATCACTAGACCCAGTAATAATTATATTATAGATGTTAACCAGCACAAAAGTCGTAACACCCGATCAATCAATGAAGGATTAAACTTTGAGTTGACAAAACTAACCTCCAAGAGCTTGTCACTGAGACGAGAATTCTGGGCCCTAGGTGCCTTTTTCAGATCATATGACCTTCGCAACGAAACTAGTTTAAACTAAGGCACAGAAATATACAGTAATAAAATGAAAAATTACAATGAAATGAAAAATTTAAACGAAACCAGCTTAGACTGAGGCATGAAATCTCACTCTCTTTAAGGAGATTCAAACCATTTACGGTATGCTAAGTTTCAATTGAACCGGCGCAGTAAACCTCATCTTAACTTGTATCTTCTACGATACAACAGCCCAACTGATCGTCATATAGTTCGAATCAACTCTGCACAAGTTATTGAGCTCAAAGCTCCTCTAAAAATAACACCACTCTTTTATCTGAAAAATTCTCAGTAATCTCTAAACATTATCTTCTTCTTTTTTTACTGTGTATAGACAAAAAATTCAACTTTTTCCTTGTTATTTCGTACACCCCAATGGGCCATCTCTTAAAGCCATTTTTTTCACCCAAAAAAAAAAACTATACGTTAATGGTTTTCGAGTTCCGCAGATCTCTTGTTCCTAGATTTTAGAAAACGGAAAAAATGATACCAAAGGCTAGCCTTGATTTTTTCCTCATCCATTAAAACTAACTTTGAATATTTTTAACATATGCACTTTGAAAGATCTGGTTTAAAGCTTCCTCAACAAAAAATCTAAGGAATGCAACAGTTATATTAAAAAAGATCTTACTAACAAATACAATCTATTAAAAAATACCAACACAATTAGATGCTCAAAACCCCTTTCTTCATGGATATCTTCATAAAGATCTTTACGTGCACTAGCCAGTAGGTTTTATTCATCCTCAAAAACATGATCATATCTGCAAGTTGCGAAGGTCATATGGTCTGAAGAAGGCGCCTAGGGCCCAGAATTCCCGTCTCAGTGACAAGCTCTTGGAGGTTAGTTTTGTCAACTCAAAGTTTAATCCTTCCTTGATTGATCGGCTGTTACGACTTTTGTGCTGGTTAACGTCTATAATATAATTATTACTGGGTCCAGTGATCAAGTTATTACGTTAGTTATCGGCTCACTTGATTCTGAATTTGCTCTCAAGGACTTGGGTCCCTTGCATTAGTTTTTGAGGATAGAGGCACATTTCGTTCTTAATGGCTTGTTTCTCACACAACAGAGATACATTATTAATACAGCTCTTCTAGGGACAGTCGGGCCGCGCAAACGGGGTGCAATCGGCCATGCCACGTACTTAAAAAAAAAAAAAAAAAAAGGAAAGAAAGCTTCTTCAGTCTCAACGTCTTGCGTGGGTTTTCTCAAAACGGTTCGTTCCTTCATCTTCATCTTAGCGTCTTCAGTCTTCTCATTTCTAACTCTCAACATTTTGGGGATGTTCTCTTCCTAATTTTCTTTTCTTTTTCTCTCCACCCCCTTCTTTGCCATGGAAATCAAATGCAAGGTTCTCGTCTTCCAACTCACAAAGATGTAGTCCCAATTTTGTAAGATACATATAGAGGAGGTCATGCTTTTGTCTGATATCTAGACCAGTAGGTTGCGTGAATTCGTCGACAAGAAAAAAAAGTGTCTTGGTTTTGTTTGATTTGTTTTGTGTTGTGCTGCCTGTGTTTTTAAGCTCTTTGTGTTTGTGTGGTGGCTTCTTGGAGAATGGAAAATGAAGAAGACAAGAGCAATGACTTTTATGCAGTCTTGGGGTTGAAAAAGGAATAAAATGCGTCAGAGCTCTGGAATGAGACTTGCACTGGTTAGCATTAGAAACCTTTTTTCTTTATCCACTTTTTGTTAACAATTCAATCCAATGGATCTTTTTAAATCCTTAAACATGCCCTATAATACATCTTCTGGAGCTTAATTTCTGAAATGAACATCTGGGTTCCTTTCGGACCCTTGAAAAAAGTGATCTTTTTGTCATGATTTTGCAACTTAAAGAGGACTTTGTTTACGGGCTTTCCTTGAAAAACAAAAAAAGAGGCTTGGAATTGGAAACGGTAATTACTAGTATTTGAGAAAATTTTGAGAAACTTTCATTCTTAATGTGTTTGTTGGGCTAGAGATGGCACCAGATCATTGCTCCCCTGTGATGAATTTTGGGAAGAATAACTTAGAGGGTACCTCTGGTTTTGACGCCAACTTTCAAAGCTTTTGTTTTGGGAAGGGGGAACACCAACAAGATGCCAGAAAGGAAAAGGAAGTAAGAGGAGTTCGGAGAGATGCCTGACGAAGGAGGGAGGGAGAATGGGGAAGACGAGGGAGGGGAGACTAGGAGCCAAAACGAGCGGTTCCATCCAAGTCCAAAACGAACCGTTTCATTTTCCACCTAAGCACCGTTTGCGCAGCGACTACACATGCCGCTTGTATCTAGCATTTTTCTTATTAATATGACTCATGCCACACTAGTTTCTTCACCTATATCTACCTCTCACAATTTTCCTTTGTTTGATGGTACACCCTCTGAAGATGAAACACTGTGCCGCAGCACCATGGGGGGCTCTTCAATATCTTTCCTTCACTTTGGCCGGACATCTCCTATGCTGTCAATGGCCCTCTACGTTGCATTAGCAGGCTGTGAAACGTATCCTTCGTTACCTAGCTCAATCCTCTATACATCACGGGCTTATTCTTCAACCAAGAACAAGTCAGTTCCTCCAACATCATTTTCAGATGACGCGACTGGCCTGAGTCCCAAGATGACCGTCTGTCTTCAAGTGGCCTTTGTGTCTTTTATGGGAAGAGCCTTATTTCATGGAGTTCAAAGAAAGAATCGACTATGGCACGGTCTGGTACAGAGGCAGAGTACAGCGTTTTTGCCAACACAAGATGAATTGATCTGGGTAAATAGTTGTGTGGAGAATGACTTATCAGTAAGTGGAGCAACTACAAGCATCAAGCATGTATTTTCATGACTGAATAGAAATTATATAATTCTGGAAGTAAGATTGCATCGAATATTGTAGTTGGTTGCGACCCTTTTTACTATGAAACTGATATTTTTATGTATTTTGATTACTTTCGATGTATGAAAATGAACCTCTTTGAGATGCCCAATTATATCCTTTACAAAAGGAGATATACCAATAAGAACTGCAGCACTCATATTTAGTAGATCACGTTTCAATTACAAGAGAAAAGCTACACACACTCCCAGCATGGAGTCTCCCATAACAACCAAACTTATTAATCTTATATATTACTAAAAACAGAAGCTGGGGTTTTGATTTCTCAAACAAATTGATCCAGGTATTCATCCACAGTGGTGTATTTGACATCTGGGTATAGCTCGGAAGCCTCCACGCCAAATGATGGCTCAATCTCAAAGTTGGTATGATCTCCCTTCACAAGAACCGAGTGGTTGATTGACAAGATCACATTGATTGGAATTGGGGACTCTGCAAGAGAAGTATCACAATTAAAAGCATGTTAGCCATGATGATCTTGTGCACCAAGCCACTGTATTCTAGGGGTATTGAACATTGGCATTGTTGGAGTTCATCAGGAAGGGTTTTGTCACTGACCTTGAATGTCCTTCAAAATTTTCTCCTCTGGAACATAGATTTTCTCCAGGGTTTTGCCAATCTTCTTTTCCCAAACTGCTGCAAGCTGATTGAATGTGTAAGTGTTTTTGGGAGGCCTCACGTAGAGGATCTTGTTCAATGTTCTTGGGTCATCTACAGCTCTAATCGTGTAGGTTGCTATGTCATCTTCCTTGTTAAAAACCGCTGCAGGAAACCCAAAAAAAAAAAAAAAAAAGAGTTGAACAGGCACATACTTACATCTGGGCTCATTCAACTTCAACTCACACACCTCAATTCAGGCAAATGAATTTCCAATGTCGTGTTTGGAAAACATGGATACCCTAGGATTCAAAATGTTAAAAGCCAAGAGCTTGAGAGCTTAAAGAAAGGAATTGTCACATACCCCCGACATTTCCATCTCCGAAGATAATGAGTTTGTCTCTAGGAGCAGAAGTGAGTCCTGGCTGTGCCAACGTAGGTAGAAAGTACCCAGCAAAGTAGTTGGATGAAACGTAAGTGTAGGGTATGCCTGCGGCCTCAACGGCGCGGCGGATTTTGGCCTTTGTCTCAAATGCAGACTTAGCTGGCTCAACAGCATGGACACGATCCACATCGTTTCCAAATTCCGATGGAAAGAATCTCTGAATTATGTTGATCACCCAAAAAAACACATCTGTATTATAATCCAAGGACTTTCCAAGAAAAATTATTCTGGGATATGGTATTCTTGAAAAATAACAAGCACGAGGAGATTAGGATTACGCCTATGGATTTGTACAAGTTATATTATATTTCTCTTGTTCCCCATTCATAACATGTTAACCGTAGACTCATACCTTCTAAGATTGTTTGAATTTTTTGTTTCAAAAAACAAGTGTTATTTAAAGATGTACAAATGAGAATGTGCGAGTATTAGGGCTCCGCCGAATTGGAGTAGGTTGTAGATGTGACTTGTGATGTGGGGCCACCGATATTGAACGTATGGTTCATGCCAAACTCAAGTTTATTTTTTAAGATTGGCTTGGTTATATAAAATTAAATTATCTCATTTTATTTTATATAATTATTATAATTTTTTAAATTTTTATATAAAATATAATAAATAATTTAATTTTTTAAAATTATCAAATAAAAATTATATTATAATAATATTTTATTCAATTTTTAATAAAATATTTAATCTCATTTTATCTGAATTGCGTAACCAAACAAGACAATACCTAATTTAAATACAAGTATTTTCAAAATACCTTCCAACTATTTATTATTTTATTATTACTTTTTATAACTATCATTTATTATTTAATATTCTATTATTATTTTATACTTCTATTTAGAGAATATCTAAAAATACTTTACTATCAACGAAAGTCATTAATGAAGGGGGACGGCCTCGTTTCTGGTTCTTCCCACCGATTGATATTTTCTACTAGTATGTCGGAAAATTAAAAAAAAAAAAACTCAATAGGAATGTGAATATCTTTGGGAAAATCTAAAAGATCAAATATTTCAAGATCTTTGTGTTCCTCATTCCACAGAAAAATGGGTATTGTTTATAAACAACAAGAAGAGGAAATGAGGTGATTAATCAGTATGGAGGATGCTAGACTGTTAACACTCTTCAGATGTTAAGTATTTTGTCTCTAGATTAAGTGAATAAAACGGCCAGAACAAAAGAGAAAAGGATTTTATCTCCAAACCTTTTATGTAATCAAGAAAATAGACCCAACAAGTCTTTTCCGCCATAACAATGCTAATCATATGCATGAAAATCCAATTACATATTCAATCGATTGAAAATATGAAACGACAGGGTCAGGTTTGAGTATTTTAGAGACACCAACCTTAACATTACCAGCTTCTTTAATGGCAGCAATGATCTTGACCTGATCTGCTAACTGCATGTGTCCAACCGTCGATATCACCACGTCCACCTGCTTAATCGCCTTTACTAAGCTCCCATGGTCGTAGAGATCTCCCTGCAAAATTACCACATTAATTTCAGACCATCATTTCCCAAACACACACACACACAGACACGAACACTGAGAGAGAGAGAGAGAGAATAGAACTAGGTAGATGGAGCAAAGTGACGCCCAAGTTCTTGAATTTCTCGACGAGTTTTCCCTTAACGGGATCGGAGAGAGTGCTCTCTCTGACAAGGGCAAAGGTGGGGTGGCCAGACTTTGCGCTTGCTTCGACGATGAATTTTCCGATGTAGCCGGTGCCTCCGATGAACAAGATCTTGCTTTTCTCAGCCATTTGAAAAAATCTTCTGCAAAAATTAGAGAAATTCTTCACAAGCGGTGGAGACGGGAAGGAAGAAAAGGACTGTATCGTATGATTCCTGAACTAGTGGGCAGGACCATTTATCGTTGAGATGAGACGTGCAAAGTTACTATATTAGGCTTCTATTTCTCACAAATTTGCTTTAATATTTATTGTTTTTTACAAAAATAAATAAATGAAAACAAAACGTTAGTTTTTTGTCTTTTAAAAAATTTAATATTTTTACTAAAAATTGTCTTTTATGATGAGTTTTATTTAAGTAACATTTTATTTAAGTGATAAACTTTAAAAAATAATCTTAAATGCTTAAAATCAATATGAGAATGACAACCTTAGTATGAAAATAAAATGGATTCAATTATCTTAAATTAAGGGTGTGCATTCGGACTGGTTTTTTTTTCCGGTCCGGTCCGGAACCCGGAAACCCGGGTGCATCTGGGCGGGTATCCGCCCAGATTACACCCTGGCGATTAAGAAAATTCCAGATCCGGTTACGGATCCGGTTATGTGACCCGGTTATCCGTAATCGGGTCCTTTAAGAAGAAAAAAACCGCCCCTTTCTATCATCTTCTCGAAATGCTTAGGGTTTGCTCATCTTCTCGAATCCGCTTTCACTCTCGGACTTCTATCGGTCTCGAAGTCCTCTGCAAGTTACACTTCTGGTCTTCTCTCTCAAGGCTCGCTTAGGGTTTGCTCTGGTCTTCTCTCTCAAGGCTCTATTCTCTCTCAAGTCTTTCGACCTTACCGAAACTTCGAAGTGCTTTGCGCATCAAGGTGAGACACGCGGAGGCTACCATCTATATTCTCTCTCTCTCTAAGCTTTTAAGGTATCTCTCTAAGCCTTTATTAGTGAATTTTTTCCTTTTGCTCTGTTTTTCACATGGGATTTAGTTTTAATTACTGTTTTATGTAATACTCTGTTTGTTTGGTTTATATTATTTTTCCTTTACTCTGTTTTTCACATGGGATTTAGTTTTCTGAGATGGGTGTTATGGGCTGAAGGATTAAGGTTTCCTCAGTGTTGTTTGTTGTCAATTTTTAGAAGGAAGTAATGATTGGTTCTGGGTTTGGTTTTGTACATGTCATTGGTTGTTTGTGTTGAATTTAATCATTTGTTTGTAAAATAAATAGCAGTGTATCATGATGATTCATTATCAAATCTGTCAAACCAGGTTAAAATGTTTTGTAAGCCGTAGCTTTTCTCCCTTGTACTCCTTGCTTGGTAGGCCCTATGATTCATTTTAAGTACGATCAGTTCATTAGCAAGTTGCAGCCCTTTACATTAATAAATTATGCACAGGGCACCACTTGGGTCTCTCTTCTTTCATATATAAAGAAAAGATAATGCTCAAAACCCAAAAATCCCCAAGTTTAAAATTGTTTGTCTGCAAACAAAAAAGAGAAATAATTATTGTGAAATGTTGGTTGGTCAATCAGAGCGCTAATCTTGGCTATCCCCAACTTGGTCAGTGAGTGTATCTTTTGTAGATATCATATAGATTCAGCTCTCACATGGCTAGAAAGTACTCTCATGTGACCACATTCTCATGTTATATTTATTCATTTAACAAATGTACATTCTCTTTGTCATTTAATCTAGTGCTTGGGACAGATGAGTTAAATGCATATTTGAACAAATATAATCTAGTGCTTGATCCTCAGCTTGATGCTCTCGTTGGAAGGTACACCTAATAACTCCCTTATGGTTACTTTGCATCACAAGCATGCCAAGTAATTTGGTCCAAAATTGCTTTTTGATTTCTACGACCGGTAGTTATTTTTCTTCTGGAAAATTTATTTTAATGCATTTGTCCTAACAAAGCATCTATTTTTTGAATATAAGGTGCATTTCAGATTTTCTCACGCTGGTCCAGTCTTCCACATGCCTCCTCCTTGTTCTGTTGTAATTCAGGTCAGAACCAATTGATTCCTGATATGGGGTACCATTTATTTCCAAAGTAAACTAAGAAATGGATGAAAGTTATGAGCAGTCTGATATTTGTATTTCTGCAGTTATGAGTAGTAACTATTGAAAGGAGATAAATCAGTGATCTAACTACAATTAGTGTACATGTTGACAGGAATCTGATTATGGCCACTGGCATATTCCAGTTGTATCAGAACATGATTATGAAACAGAAAGAATATGGCTGTGTTTTACACATGCTAAATCGTTTATGGCAAGGCAAGATTCTGTCTCTAGCCTTGAAGCTAATTCACTAATTTCAAGTTCATTTATCTTTCTGTCTTTCTTTTTTTAGTTCCAGCTGAAAAGTGAAAACACCGCATTTGTTTTATATGAAAATACTTGTTAGTGATGGAAATCTGTGTAAATGCAAGGAGGTATTGTATCTTCATTTTTATCTTTTCGCAGTTGAATTTAAGGTTTTATTGATTTTCCCTTCTCTTTTTTGGCAGCTTTTGGGTTTGGTTTACGAGGAACTAATGGAAAATCTCAATGGAGAAGAGTACTCATGGCAAAAAATATTCAACAATGTTATTTATTTTGTATTGTTATGTATTAGTTAAATTTTTTTTTCTAATCTTATGTATTAGTTTAATTAGTTGTGATGTATTATTATTTATTTTGTTCTTTGTAAACTTATTTTTTGCATTATTGTGTATTAGTTTAATTAGTTGTGAATCTGTGATGTATTATTATTTATTTTGTTCTTTGTAAATTTATGTTTTGCATTGTGATGTAACAACAATTTTATTTATTTTGCATTTTTATTTATTTTGTTATTTAATTTATTTTTTTATAAATTAAATTTAGAAAGTGTTTAAATTATTTTTAAAAAAAAAATTTGGGCAATTTTTAAGCATGATATCTGGACTGGACAATTTAAGCAATTATCGAATCTGTGCAATTCAAAAACCGGACTAAATCCGGTTAAAATCCGGATATCCGGATTTAACCCGGATATCCGGTTATAACCGGAAATCCGGACTTAATCCGGTTATCCGCCCGGATTAAATCCGGATCCGGATGCACACCTCTATCTCAAATCATCAATAAATATACTTTAGCCACGACATATTTTTACAAATATAAACTTATAAAAAACTGACATGATTTCATATAGTACAGTAAACTTATTTTCACTATAAAATAAATTTGACGTATCACTTAAAAAACATCCGTTTATAAATTTAATCTTATAAATCTCTTTGTAAATAGGCTTCTCAAGATTATTACATGATGCAGCTCAAATTTTTGCCATCAAAGTTGTCAAACTATTATTCGAACCCTAAAGAATCTTATCTATTATCAAAATTTTAAAAATTAATGTTAGATATAATCATGTTTGTTTAAATGTCGCGTATTAATTTTGAAAAAGAGTAAAATTTATTATTAAAAAAATTAATTTTTTAATATAAATTTTATTTTTACATACTTCTTTTAAAATAAATATGCGATATAGTGTAATTTATAATTATAAATATTATTTCTCACATGTATTAAGGAGAATTTTACTGACTTTGTTAGGCAATCCACTATTTTCTCCGGAATTCTATAACAGTGAATTGGCCTAGCAACTCCTGGGTATACTGTTAAAGTAATCAGTAAGGTTTGGTGAAAGGAGAAAAGATGCAATGCCCTTCTGAAAACAATGTTGTCTGTACAATTACTAGCTGCCACGTAGTCTTCTAGAAAAACATTGAACCCACCTGTGAACTTGGACAGGTTCATTACTATCATTTTATTAGATAAGCATTGAATTGGGTCTCAGTTCATCTGACTCGTAATATGGCGAGGTTCATTGTGGTTAGGGCCTCTTGATTTTTGTCCTAAGGTTTCTCCAACAAACCTAGGCAAGTCAAACAAACACCCTAACATTTAAATAAGAAGCTTAAACCCTAATAAAAAAAAATAAGAAATTAATGTGGCACAATTAAAAATTTAGAAGGTCGCTATCCTTTTTTTTTTTTTTTCTAGACAATGTTTTCGAGAAACATCCACTTCAGTACTTGATGTTTGAACCTCCAAGTTTTTTAGAAAAAGAAAATCAACTTTGGTAGTTGATGTTTCGACATCATTTTTTTGTTTTAAAGATAAATGATTTGTATAATTTTAAAATATATGAGTCACGAATTTTTAAAGTTTAAATTTCCTACTTTGATAAAAGTAGACAAATTTAATATCTACATAAAATAATTATTTTTTAAATAATACGTGAGACTTACTCATTATAAAATTGTATGTAGATTACATATTTGACAAGTACATTAGCAACTAGTTTTGTATTTGAATAATGTTAGATATGTGCAAAACTCGTACATTTCATTTATAAAAGAGTGAGATCTACTATTAAAATTTATTTCTTTTATGTGAATCTTATATTTATTTAATTTTTTTAAAAGTAATGCACGAGACTTGCAAATCCTAAAAGTGCAAATATAATCTCTTTTTGTATCTATATTTATAGGAGTAAGGCTAATGACAAAGCACGCGCAGATGTGATTGATATCATGTCATATAAATATTAAAAAATTCTACTCATCATTTTTATATCATACACATCTGCTTTTATATTTTATTCTTTCATATTTTTTACTTTAATAGGTGTGTGATGTAGAGATAATAAATAGAAGAACTAATAAATATTAAAATAATTTTATGACTGCTCATAGATCTAAATGATGAAATAAAGCCTTTGAAAATAAATAAAGATAAAAAAAAAATGGCACCCAAATCCCCTTTGTGTCGTCTTCTTGAGGCTTGAAATTTCATTTTAAAAAGGCGAGAGTTTATTGCAAAAAATTTGCACTGCCCCTTCCGTTGTAGGAATATATATAAATATATATATATATATATATATATATATATTTATTTATTTATTTATATTTATATTTTATTAAAATCAGGCATTTTGTAACGTTGGTATTTTTTTTATTAATAAAAGACATTATGTAACGTTTCCTTTTTAAAGTTGAATCATGATGATTTTTAATGAAAATGTTTTATAATTGCACAAAAGCAATAAACAATAACACGAATTTAGAAAAAGCACAAAAGCAAGCAAAATATAAAACAAAACTTCAATCAAAATATCAAACTACAAAAACCCAAAAAAAAAAAAACTATCCAACCGATTCCAACGGGAAGCATGGCAAGAAGAGGAAACACAAGATCAACTTTGAGCGACCATAACGGCGTGTATGTGTGTTGAATGAACTGAAAGAGAGGGTGGCGGAGGGTGGAGTACTGACACTTGGAGGATAGTTTGGGGGAGATTAACCAACATATTTCAGTGCCAAAATCTAAAAATTGAGAAAGGTAAAAATTAAAAGAGTTCTGTTATATACAATCACTTTTATATATTTTTTTTACATTTTATTGATGTGATTGGTCACAATAGTTATTTTATATTAAAAAAAATGACGTAGTATATCACATTAGTAGAATGCGTAAAGAGTATATAAAAATGACTGCACATAAAATTTTTAAAACTAAAATAATGTTAATTCATGATAATTCTCCTTTATCCAAGAAGAATTCTCCTCCATGTCAATGACAACATAAGATATTCCTAGTGCATTTTTTGCAAGTACATGAGTCACAATGTTTGCTTCCGATCAAATTTTGTGAGATTTGTTTTTCATGTTTGTGATTAATACCGTGTTGTTCCAATGATTAATAGCATTGACTACTTGCAGAGCATCTACCTCTAGAATTACATTCCTTAATCCCAGCTCAGTCTAGCTTGAAGTGCAGAATAAGTCTACTAGAAAAGCAGCTGGATGTAAGTCTCTTTTCGTTCTCATTGTTGCTATCACTCTACCCACCACTCACGCACAATTATTCCAACTCCAACTTTATAGAGAATTTTGTTGATTGCTGCATCTCAATTGATTTTTAGAGCTTCCTTTGGTGGTGCCTCCCATCAAACGTTTGGACATGTGGATCTAGTAGATCTATTTTACTTTACGAGTAATGTTGCATACAGTCGTAAAGTATGCAAGCGTAGCACAATCGTTTTAAAAAAGAAAAAGTCTTCTTGCAAGCGAGTTCGTGTACCAAATCGAATATCGATGTTAACTTGTATGACATCTGTTTAATGAAACGGTATGAATTGAAGATAGAAACGATTTTTGTGAGATAGAAGATCTTATTTTTTTCTCAAAATTTTTTTTCTTTTATTTTTTTTTTCAATAAAAAAATCATATAAGCGTCGGTACACGATTTGTTGCGCAAACTCGCCTTTAAGTTCGGAAAGATCCTTCGGATCTTGCACTCCTATTTGTTGAAATAATGATTTTCACAGGATGATAAGATAAGGCCCCATGATTATTGTGTATAGTCCAAGAAATCGTAATTATGCCCATCTCCCGCATTGGCGTGCCTACAAAAGTAGTTCCCCATTCATCGATAATTAAAGGAAATATAAAGTGCATTTATACCACTCCTGAAATATATTATACTCCACCTAATCTCAAATACAAAGCTTTTTGTTTTCTGCTAAGGAAGTTTTTCATCGATGAAAAGATTATTTTTCATCTTAATAATAAATAGGGGTGAAGTTCTCAATAAATACCCAATTGCAATTAATAAAATCCTTTATAAAATGAAAATTCAAAAAATGAATTCTAGAACTGATAAATTGATTCCATGCAAATATATATATATATATATATATATATATATATATATATATATATATATTTAAAATATTGTTCTCCAAACATTCTCACCATTTTTTTTTTCTTTTAAAGAAGTCAACTTTATTGATCAATCCTTTATAACAAGGAGGAAATGCATGAGGGATACTCTTCCATGTTAACAATCACATCTGAAATGGTTAAAGAATTTTTTGCCAGGCAACAACAGTTGTATTCCTTCTAACATGATTCACTTCCCACTTGTGATAATACCTCAAATTCTCCCTGGCTTCATATACAAACATTCTCGCACTTGTCCAAGAGTCTACTGAACTTTTAATGGCCTTAGTGATCTGAAGAGAATCACCCTCAAGAATCACATTCCTCAAACCCAGCTCTAGTCCAATCACTGTTGCTTGAAGTACCCCAAATGACTAGGCCAATAGAGAGTCTGAAAAAAAAAATTGTTCATTCTTAGGGTAGCTATAACCTTCCCTTCCCAATCTCGAGCTATAACACCTATTCTAATCTTGCACTGAGTCTTGTCAATAACAGCATCCCAGTTACGTTTAAAGATATTCATAGGAGGTTGTTCCCAACTAGTTGATATGTTACTCATTGAGGCTGACTTGAACACTTGTTGGTCAAGCTTCAAGACAAGCACTCCACAAAAGAACCTTATCTACTAGTGGGACTTGCAATTTCCATGAGTTGCCAAACACTCTTATGGTTATTGCTGCTGGAGGACTGACTCTTAGGTGCCATATGTAACTCTTTATATAAGTGGTTAGCACTCTTGAGGGTGAACTGGCCATTTAATGATCCTTTCCATATTAACTTATCAAAGCTGTTAGATAAGCTAATAGGGATTTGCACAACCAGATCAGCTTCTTCATTTGAAAAAAAAAAAAATCCTCAAGCAGATCAATTCTCCATGTTTTTGTTCCAACATCAATAAGCTCATGAACTTTGGCACTACTCTCCAGAATTTTATTAGGGCTTTGAATCTTGGCTGGTGTAATCTTGTGTATCCATTTATCTTTCCATATGTGTGCTTGATCTTCACTTCCTATTCTCCAAATTGTGTTTGTTTAAATCAAGGGTCTTGCTGCAACTATGCTCCTCCTTATAAAAGAAGGCTTGTTGTCTAAACTAGACTGCATGAAAGAAGTCCCCTGGAAATACTTGGCCTTTAACACCTGAGAAGCTAAAGATTGAGGGTTTCTAATTAATCTCCAACCTTGTTTAGCAAGCATTACAAGATTGAAGCTCTTCAAGTCTCTAAAGCCCATCCTCCTGCTGATTTGGCCTTGCCCATAGTGTTCCATTCAATCCAATGTATTTTCTTCTCATTTTCTTGTTGTCCCAACTAGAAATACTGCATAACTCTATTGATGCTCTTAAGAAGACTGCTTGGTAGCTTGAAAACACTCATAATGTAAGTAGGTAGAGCTTGCACTACTATGCTGAGTCTCAATCTCACTTTATCCAGTATACTCCTGAAGGACTTTTCTTGAGATCTTCCCACAATTGTAGGTGAGCCAAGGTATTTCTCATATGACCTTGTTGATCTAATTCCGACAATACTTAGAATGATGTGTTGAGTCTCTCTAGCTTTGTTCTTGCTAAACTAGATTAAAGTCTTCTCCATATTTAATGTTTGGCCAGAGGCCCTTTCATAAATATTTAGGAGACTATTCAACCTGCTCCATTCAATAGAGTTAGCCCTACAAAACAAAAGGTTATCATATGCAAAATAGAGATGGTTAATGTGAATTTTTCCTCTGGCACTAGGAACACTAGTAATAAGGCCTCCTTATTCTGCATTCTTGAGTATGGAGCTCAAAGCTTCTCACTAGATGATAAAGAGGTAAGGTGATAAATGATCACCTTGACTAATACCCCTTGAAGGCTTAAAAGGATTTTTTGGAACACCATTTATCATAATTGAATAGGATAAGTTCTATACACTTCATCACAAACTCAACCCACATTTGCTCAATACCCATCTTACTCATCACTACCCTGAGAAAACTCCATTCAATCATATCGTATGCTTTGCTCATTTCAAGTTTCAAAACCATATACACAGTTTTCCCTGCAAGTTTACATTTCATGGTATGTATAGCTTCAAAGGTTACTATGATTTTGTCTAAAATTAATCTGCCAAGTACAAAAGTTGACTGAGTATGAGAAATGATGCTAGGTAATACTTTCTTCAGTTTGTTGGTGAAAATTTTAGAAATTAGCTTGTAAATGACATTAGAAAGAGATATAGGCCTGAAATTAGAGACTTTGACAGGTGATTTCTTCTTAGGAATGGGAGCAATAAAAGTGCCATTAAAATCATCAACTCTTCCTTTGAATTAAGCATAGATAACACTCCCTCACTAACCTCTTTCCCAACTGTACTCCAATGTTGTTGATAAAAAATTGTTGGGAATCCATCTGGCCTATGAGAGTTTAAAGCATTCATCTCAAACATTGCATCTCTTCCTGAGTAGTGTAGGGTCTGAGAAGTTCTCTATTCATTTCTGCATTAACTTTGGGCTCCATCATAATCAAGCAGTCTTCAATTTCTTCTAGTCTAGAGGTGGTAAAAAGCTCCTAAAAGAATCTTTGGAACTGATCACTGATTTCTTCATAAGTTGATCCCATTCAGAAGTATAAGATTTGCGAACCTGATTCATCCCATAGGAGCGCTTGAGATTTGTGGGGGTCTGTGGGCAGACGTGTTTCGGTGACGGCAAAGGTCCAGGGTGCCCACTGCATGTTAATGTCAAGAATACCATCTCGATGAAGACTTGTTAAGTCGTCCAGGTGATGCTCGTGTGGGGCTATATAACTGGTGTCTCGCGCTAAAGGAGCCAATTTTGTTAGCGAAAATGGAATTCACATAAATTTAGAAAGAGACAAACCGACGCATTTTAGCCACTATAGCCAATCTTTGTTTGACTGAAATCGACAGCCACTGGTTGCTTTTTTCTTCTCTTCCTTGCTCTTCTTTTCTCCTTCTTTTCATTTCCTCTCTTCTCTTCTTCCTTTCTTTTTTTCTTTTTCTTTTCCTTCTTCTTCTTTTTGCTGCTTGTCCATGGTTTGTAACCATATGGTCATGTGGGGTAGCTTTGCCAACAGAAAACGTCGATGGCAGAGACACCGTGCCCATTTGTCAGGACAGGTTAGCCAAGTACATGGCTGAGTCGAGACCCCCCTAGCCGTGCACGGGCAAGTCAGGACGTCCTGGTCGTGCATGGCCGAGTCGAGAATCCCCTGTCCGTGCATGGGCGAGTCGGGACGCCCTAGCTATGCCTGGGTGAGTCAAGACGCCTTGGCAGTGCATGGTTGAGTCAGACAACCCTGGTCGTGCATGGGTGAGTTGAGACTTGCTCCGTGAGTTGGGGTTGTGTTGGCCGAGTTGGGAGGCTTGCATGACCGAGGAGGGTGTACCCGCCACTAGGTGTTCGGAGACCACTACTAGGTTGGCAAAGGGCGCTAACAAGATGCTGGAAACTGTTAGGTTCCACCATGGGCTTCTCGAGTGCACTTTACGTGCACGGGGTGCGTGATCATGGGCCACTGCATGTCCACCACTATGGTCAAAGACCACTATTGGGTTGACAGAAGATGTTGGCGGTCCAAGTGGTGTGACCGCCAATGGGAACAAGGGCCCACGACAGTTTGCTGTGAGCCTTTCGTGTGTTGGATGCAAGGTTGTAGGCTGCCCGAGTCCGTCGTGGTGGTTAGGGACAACCTTAAGCCTCCAGAAGACGTCGCTAGTCCAAGTTGTGACCGTCGACGAAAACGTGGTCGTGTGTCTGCCACGGCGGTTGGGGACCACCCTGGAGGAGATAAAAGATGCTGGCAAGACAGGTGGTGGCCTGACGGCCACCCCTCAGTTGCTCCACGACTGGGTTGACAAGTTTTGGCCACATGCATTTTGTACGCCGCCTTCGTTGAGGTGGTTGGGGACCACCCCAGAGGAGATAGATGACTTCGGTGGTCCATATGGTGGTCACCGATGCCTCCCCTCTATTGTGCCACGGTGGGGCCATGGCATTTCCGAGTGCACAATGTGCACTCGCTATGTTCCCTATGTACCATGAACGATTGGATGTCCATGGCATTGTGCACTTGCCATGCTTGACACATGTGCATGTGTACAGTGTTTGCCCATTTCCTCGCCTCTCTTTTTGCACAATGCACTTGCAGCTGAAGTAGCAGGTAGTTCATCTACTCGGCCTGTTGGGTGTGTGTGTTTTATACACTGTGTACAAAAGTGCACAGTATCATTAACCACAAGGGTGGGGGAGTGATCAGTCACTGGATTCTAGTGACAGTGTCACCAATAAAAATAAGAATGGAAGAACTTAAAATACTTATTTGGAAAAAGTTTACCTACTCAATCTTCCTTCTCTCACTGGAAAATCTTCTTTCTCTTGCTTCCATGTAGAAAGTAACTCAAATTCTACAGAAGGCGACAACTGTTAATGCTTAAAAAATGACACAATAGACCAGAAGGTAAGAAAGAGTCATTCTCAACTTACTGAGACTATTTAAACCTCGATCGATATTGTATAGAGCCTTTGGCGGTGGAAATAGAAATTATCTATTATGTTCACTATTAAATTATAAAAATTACATAAATTAAGCACACTGGAAATAGATAATTGTGTTCTTCTTAAGGCTGCAAATAAACAAATCTAAATAAGCTACCACTCAGGATTGGCTCAGTCAAACTTGAGTTTGTGTATATTTATTTATTTTATTAAAAAATAAAGAAATGATTTAAAAAAAGAAAAGAAATTAATACAGTCGGTATCCAATTCAGTACTGATTATCAGTGGCTCTAACCAGTACCGTATTATTGTACCGTATTATTTCATATTCAAAACATATTGACGTCATAATGATTCGATCGTTACCGAGATGCTTCTAGTCCAAGAGAGGAAAAGATCAATCCCTCAACGAAGACATTCGTCGTAACAAGGACTGTTCAGATCGTTCCCGAATTAAAGCTTCCGTTACAGTTTCTCCGTCACAATAATAGCATATCAACCACCATAACTTCTAATCTAATTAGCATTTATTTCTTTTATAGAGAAGATATTAATATTCTTAATGGAATGAGAAATAACGAAAAAAGAGAGAGAGAAAATAGAGAAGAGGTTTCCTAATCATCACTTAAAATAATAGAGAACAATGAACAAAATAATTAAAAAGAATTACAGAAATAGTATCCATTAAATGGAATATTAGTTCTCAAACTGAGCTCCTAAGTGGATTGTTGGATAATGTATTTAGTGTAATGTTTTGTATTTGTCTTAGACTTTGTAAATCATGCGCATTTTTTTTTTAAAAATAGTCGAGCTCATATTAAAAGTGAGATTTTTTATGTGAGTCTTATATTAGTCTATTTATTTTTAAAAGAAGTGTGCGGAACTTCTACATATTAAAACCGACAAATAATTATTTAATTAATATAAGAATAATGCTAGATACAATTTACGGTGTATAAGTTTTGTCAACTCATTTCAAAAATATAAAATTTATTATTAAAAAATAATTTTTTCACGTATCTATTTTTATCAAATAGAATGTACAAAACTTAGACCGTCTATACAAATTGTTGTTATATTTTAATGAAAATTTATTTTTAAACGATTTTTTTTTAACTTGCAACGTTTGGGATAAAGCATTAATATAGAATTTTCTTTGATTTACATGCCGTTGCAGATTTTCTAACTATGACTTTATGGCTATTGAGGTGCTAGTTTTCTAACTATGACTTTAACTCATATATATATATATATACGTTATCTTTTTATTTGCTGACGGAAAAATAACTCCAGCTTGAGAAGCACATCATTATAGTATCTTCAACGCTTGATTCATTCTGATTTCTGACTTTTTTTAAAAGGCTTAGCCATTTCATATCATTATTTTGTAACTTAATTTATACGTAGTTTAATTCTTCGGTTACTTCATGAAGAAATGTGCCATTACATAATATAATTATCAGAAAGTTTTACCAGTCTACAAATAGGTGCTTTGGTCCAGTCAGACGGTGTGCATAAAAAATTCATACTAATTTATCTCATAATTTTTGTGTGATATTTGAGAGATTCTCAATAAAATAGAGATATTTTTTTTTGTAAAGTTTTAAGCTCAACTACTTTTACAAAATTACTTCGAATCATACGATAAACAGTTGGGTTGTTATATTTTGAAAAGAACCAATCAAGAGGAGATTTGTTATACCGGTCATGTTTAAATATTGTCTACCATAAAAAATTTAAATCTCTTTAAAAAGAACGACATTTCTGTAGTTCAGTCAATCGATTTCTTTTTTATTATTATTTTTTATTTTATTTTATTATAATTTCTTTTGTTATTGCGATTTTTCACCTACACAATTTATTTTCCTTATTTTAATACTCAACTGCAAATGTAAGCGAAGATTTTAAAGAATCACTGCTAATTTTCACGGAATTCAAATAATGTCGGTTGAAGATTGTGGTTACGTTCTTGATATTTTCTTCCTTTCGATTCATCTTATCGCTTTGGTTAATACGACGATCATATCTCCGTCACATCACTAACCACTAATAATAATGAAACTACAACCTCAAAAGTCTAAAGTCGTGCTACCACTCCTCTGACACCAACTGTACAACTTCACCCCTCCCTTTAAAAAAAAAAAGAGGAAAAACTGCATAACGGCACCCCAAGTCAATAGCCATTATTTCTTAACATCATCGGCTATGACAAAAGTGGAAAAATAATAGTTAGAAAATAAGGAGAAACGTATATCTTATTCCAAAAATACAAGAAATAAAAAATAACCACAAAATCTCCTAATTTTTCACTGAATTATATATGAATGATTTTAAAGGAAAATATACCTTTTACAATTTCTCAAATGGCATTTAAAATTTCTGTAGCACGTACACGTCTCATTTGATTATTACATCTACAACTTTTTTCTCTTTCCTTATTTCTATAAAGAGAAAATTTATCCTCATCCTCCATTTTATTATTACAATGGAAGGACATACTAGAAATGCAGATCAGCCAATATATGATTGGAACTAACCAATAGTGTATTGCAACTTTACAGTTAGGAGTGATATGTTAAGATAAAAAATCAATAATAAAATTTATATTTTTTTTTATCAATTTAAATTTTTAAGACGACTCATGATTATGACTGTTTATCTGGGTTAGATTTTTTTTTCAGTCCATTCCAGAACCCAGAAAACTAGATTCTGATTTCGGGTTCCTGCCTAGAACAAATCTAGACCAGAACTCAAGTTGCAAAACTTGGATACATTCGGTCTGGGTGTCGAATTGTAAACTTGGTACTTGATTTTTTTTTTCTTCTTTAGTTTGAATGTTTTTTAACCGTTGAGCTTCGATGGATGTAACAAGTGCGTCCTCTACAAACGAGGTAATGCACCTATGAAGTGTCTAGATTCATAATTGTGGGTGAAAAAATAAATATCTTACTCTCGCAAATAAATCCAGTAAAAGTGAAACAAACATATAAATCAAGTAGGTCCTCCAGGATTAATTGTTATATTGTTCCCTAGTCACTTCAATAAACTAAAAGTAGAATACAACAGAGTGAAGGATTACCAGGGCGTGCTGCTACTTCTAAGTTTTTAACTGGGATATCAAGGGGAAAAGCACACAAACTAGAGAGAGAGTGAGAGAGAGAGAATAAAGACAAGTGCAAATGACAAGCTCTAAGAATTGATAAAGAGTTTCACCAGATTAAACTACATCCTACGTGTTCAGAAAACTACCTTGAGTAAGATAAAGGTAAGGAAAAAAAAAAGTTATTGGTTTGTACACCCGAATTCATTCGGGTTCTGGCTCGAGTCTGACCCCGACTAACCCAGTCCGAGTTCTGGCCCGGATTTGAAACCTGGGTTCCCAGATGAACAATCCTACTGGTGATTTCACAAGATGATGGATCATACAGGCTTGACCCACCTGCTGAACCCATCCTTCTTGGTGGATGAGGAGCAAGCATACACCTACTCAGGTGATGGGTGGGATAATTGCTCACTTGGATTTTCATCTACTTGCTTGTTTGGATTACCTCACACCCAATTATTCACATCCCCTTTCTCCTTTGACCTCTGCCATTTTTCCATCGCCTTCTTCTCATTCTCGTTTCTCCACTTTTCTTCTTTCTTCTTCTTCTTCTTATTTTCCTTCTTGTTTCTTCTCTCAAATTGCAAGCACCACATCTTTGCCCTAAACCCATGGTTATGTCTTCTTGGTCACTGAGACCCATGGCAGACCTGTAGGTCTCAAACTCTTAGGTCTATCATTATTGAGACACATGGTCACAGTCATAGGTCTCCAATTTGTGTTCATTGAGACCCATAGTCGCAAATGTTGCTCGTAGGTGTGTGTGTGTTCATTAAGACCCAAGAGTGTTGGTATGAGATCAGTTGTGGTCACTAAAAGCTACGTTGTTGCCATGGGTATTACAAAATGGACTAGGTTATATCGAAACTTTGGTTCAAAGCAACAAAACCTTAATATATAAATTACCTAAACCAAGCCCTCAACAAACCCTCAATTTTACACAGATTATGTGGTTTGTTGTGTAGTGTTTTGTAGCTCGAGCAACTTCACAGTTTCCTTCCATTCAGAGCCTACAAGAATGCAAGAAGTGAGGGCTCGGGGTGGTGAGAAACACCTTCTAAATCTAAGGAAATTTAGAAGGGGTATATGTACCTAGTGGTGGTGGTCCCTTGTTGGGTCGATCATGGCTCTGCCACACCGTACCTAGGTCATGCCATCTACCATCTTTTGGCCACTCAACAGGCCTGCCATCCTTGATCGTGGCCACTCCGACGGATATGTCCCCAGGTAGTGGCGTGTTCACCCGTCCTTCATTAAATGCGGTGTGGTCTTGATCTAGTGCACCCACTTCCCATATCTACCCAGCCATTGGGGGACAGTGGTCATTCCTCTCCCTACGTACATGGCTTGTTGGCTAGTAGAAATGTCAGGCCTTCTAACTGAGTGGTCCGCATTTTGTGTGTGATACATTATCGCTACTTTCTAGGCCGACCTCGCCCTTCGGGCTCGGCCTGTCTTATTTTTTTTTTTATACCAATTCCCGACTATCAGGCTATCCCGAAATCAATTGGTGTCTCGTGGGTTGGGCCTATGTGGTTTGACCCAACATTGGGAATAGCCTCCCTCACATTACCCCGTGAATTCCCACCATGCATGTGTGGTGAGAATTCAAAGCATTCCCTTCCACCTTTCTCGGGTTAGTTTCCCCTAGCGCACGTTCGACACTGTGCGACTGTTCAGTAATATCATTGATGACTTGAAGGCACTCGGGTTCTTCCCACTTCTTCGTTATTCGACAGTTTTGGGTAGGGGAAGTTTGCCCATGCACTAGCCTGCATATTGGATTGTGTTTCCCACGCTCCCATCACTTGTTCTTTACACTTTCATGGGTTTGCATCATCCGGGTTCCACAAAGTCACTTTGCACGATTCTCAAGATCTGGTATGTCCCTTGGGTTTCTGGCTCTGGGTTGTTTCGTTGTCTGTAGCATGTCAATCGTCGTGTCCTTCTCTATTTAAGGTCCCTCCTTCTCTCACTTCCTACAATTCTGCCTCTCGTCCTTCTGCATTTTTCTCCGGGCCTATCTCTGTTTGCTTGATTTTCTTCTACCCATTATCCATTTTTCCCTTTCCTTTCCCTTATCTCTGATGGCCCCTAAAGAAACTTTTGATGCTTGGCGCCTGTACTTCACTAGGCGGAGCTGGGAGTCCTCCGTCTCCGCTGCTGACCTTCGGGTGCTAAGGACGGCTTATGACATACCAAAGTTGGCAATCTTGGAGATTCCTAGGCTTCACGTTGCTGCAATGGATGTAGATGGGATGGCATCTTGGGTGGCCCTTTATCATTTGATGTTCATGAGCGGTTTGCGAATCCCATCCACGACTTCCTCAACTTTTTGGGGTTGGCTCCGGCGTAGCTCCACCCTAATGCGTGGCTACTTTTGGTTGCCAGTTGCATGAGTTTTCGGAGGGTGCTCAGCTTCAATTTTGTGGAGTATCTTGATCTAACAGCTTGGGAGTTTCTGTTAGCGTACTGGGTGCTATGCCTTGATGAGAGCTTATGTAACTTCCAGGCTCGTTCCTCCAAGAAGCGCATCGCCAGCCTAGAGAAATGAAATTCCCATATGAAAGATTGGTCTCGACGACTCTTTATCATCTATGACCATTCGTATGTGTTGAGTCAAAATTTCTTGAATTGTTCCCCTTCACCTCGAGGACAGAATCGCCACTCCAACCCTCTTATTGCCGCCAATAAGGAAAAGCATCATCGGGTGGGTCGGACACTATTGGTGGGGCATCCAGGAGCGAGGTAGGGGGTCCTAGTTTCCACCCTGTCTCAAGGGGCAATGCAATTGGCGAGGCTTCCGAGATTGAGGTTGGCGGTTCTCCATTTTGTCCTGTTCCCTGGGGTGAAGGGTGGGGATCCCAGTGCCCTCCTCTAGAAGGACCCCTACGCCCCTTGTTCATGCCTACCATGGCCCCATCGACCTCAGGTTATGCTGTTGTTGATGAGTAAGGTGACGAAGATCTTCAAATGGCCGTCTTCAACACCTTCGTCAAACCCACACCCCGTGAGCCCGTATTGGAGGTCGAGTCGTTCCCTCCCTTTGAAGAATCACTCCCACACGAGGACCCCATTCCTTCGACCGTAATGACAGAAGCTCTCGTTCCCCCGACCACTCTCGACAGATTGATCGAGAGGAGGCCGAGCCATCTTCTTCTTTCGTCGTGGAGCTGAGCGACGATCGCATGTTTATCCCATCACCTTTCCTCGGCCACTCTTTGGAGACAGAAGTTGCTTCCTACTTGGCTTCGAAAGAAGCAATGCTGTAGTCTCCCCATGTGGGCGAGTCCGACTTTCCTAGAATAAAGGTCGCCTCCAAGACCAAAGAAGCACCCACGCAAGCTAAAGCTCTTGTGACAACCACAAGATCCTCCTTGGGGCCTGCTGCTTTTGGAGAGTCAGTGTTGGTGGAGCCAGGGCCCGAGCCAATGGGAGTCTACGTAATGGGTGAAGTACTGGAGGACCACGATGCGAGCCCCTCCTTTGAATCTGTTCCTAACACGTCTGGGCCTTTGTGGCAAATGGGGGGCGTCGGACCGTCCCCATATGCCAGGATAGAAAGGCCCCAGACAATGGGTTTGGGCTCCGGAGGGGTCGGGCTGAAGTGATTGGCACGAAGGCTCAAAGTTAAAGCCTCTCTTTGCCCAAGTATCTTTTGTTAGCACTTTGTTCAATTATTTGAAACTTCCCTTCTCTTAACATCGCTTATGATGTAGGCTATAGATCAACTTGCTGGTATCATCGTGGAAGAGCGTGGGGAGCTCGAGGAGGAAAAATGTGAGTCTTCGCTCCTAGTACTTCTTATTCACATGGAGGTCGCAAGGCAAACTGGGAGGTGGAGGAGGTGACCCTTGAATGCGATGCCCTGGTGGATGACTTGGACACGTTGAGGGAGCGTAATAGGCTCTTGCGGGAGAGGGGCAGGGAGCTCTGAGACAGGAAGGCCCTCGTGGAAGGCGATTTGGGTAGGACTAAGGAGGAGCTTTCCCATGTCTAGTCAGAGTGTAAGCGTCTCAGAGACGAGTGTGCTAGGGTTCAACAGGACTTGCAGAGGCGAGATGAGGAGTTAGAGTCTGCATGAAGGGGGATCTTGGAGCACCGGGAAGAAAAGGACCAGCTACTTAAGCAATGCACTTTGGATGCCAGGCGGTGCTTCTAGCTGCTATCCAGATACTTCTAGCTGACCAGGTCTGTTCGTCACTAGAAAGCCCTTGTGCAGCAGCGTGAGGCCCAAGTCCACTCTTTGGAAACAAGGTTGGTCATTGTGACCAACACCATCCTAGCTCGAGATGTTAGCATCTCAGCCATGGAATCTAGTCTAGCGACTAGTCGTGCCTATTGGGGAATGGTCATGTCTCAGCTTAAGGGTGCTAGAGCTGTTCGAGACAAGGTTCTGGGGATATGGCTACAAGGAGGGTCTCGAGCGACTAAAGGATTATATGTGAGAGCACCCTGAGACCTATCTCAACACTCTGAACCTAGCTTCTTTGGAACCTGAACCTCAAGCCTTCACGTTCATCAAGACCCTTGGGAAAGATGTGATGCTGCTCGTTTTACGGATGCCCCTACTCCGCCTTGACAATTGCACTTGTTTAGGCTTTTCTTTTTTTTTTCTTTTTTAGCCCACAGAGCTACTGATGTAATGCCTTTATATTTATATATATATATATATATATATATATATATATTATATATATATGGACTTTGTACATCTTGCCTGTGTATCTTCTCTTACCTCTATGCATTTCACTTCTTTCTTTCTTTCTTTCCTTTTTTTTTTTTTTTTTTTATTTTTTTTTTATTTTACAAATGTCACAAGTTGAGGCAATTGTGTCTGACTGGCCATTTGGGTGAGCTCGAGAAGCTCTGGCCCAACCACAACCTCGCGGTGAGTCTAGTGACTCAACTTCTTGGTCATGAAGGTCGACAAGTTGAGCGACTTGTGTCCAATTGGCCATTTGGGAAAGCTCGGGAAGCTCTAGCCTGACCACAACCTCATGGCGTGTCTAGGGACTTGACTTCTTGGTCATAAAGGCCAGCAAGTCGAGGGACTTGTGTCTAATGGGCCATTTGGGCAAGCTTGGGAAGCTGTGTCCTAACCATAACCTTGTGGCAATCTAGGGACTCGACTTCTTGGTCATAAAGGCCGGCAAGTCGAGGGACTTGGTTTTGACAGGCCATGTGGCCTCTTGAGAAGCTCTGGCTCGACCACAACCTCATGGTGCGTCTAGGGACTCGGCTTCTTGGTCACGAAGGTCATAAAGTTGAAGGACTTGTGTCTGATTGGCCAATTGGGTGAGCTCGGGAAGCTCTGGCCTAACCACAACCTTGTGGTGAGTCTAAGGACTTGGCTTCTGGGTCATGAAAGTCGACAAGTATAAGGACTTGTGTTTGACGGGCAATTTGGGTGAGCTCGTGCAACTCTAGCTCTACCACAACCTCGTGGTGAGTCAAATGACTCAACTTCTTAGTCACGAAGGTCTGCAAGTCGAGGGACTTGTGTCCGAAGGGCCATTTGGGCAAGCTCGGGAAGCTCTGACCTAACCACAATCTCGTGGCGAGTCTAGGGACTCGACTTCTTGGTCATGAAGGTCGGCAAGTCGAGGGACTTTTGTAAGACGGGCCATTTGGGCGAGCTCAGGAAGCTCTGGCTGAACCACAACCTTGTTGCGAGTCTAAGGACTTGGTTTCTTGGTTACAAAGGTTGGCAAGTTGAGGGAATTGTATCTGACAGGCCATTTGGGCAAGTTCGGGAAGCTCTGGCCCGACCACAACCTCATGGCGAGTCTAGAGACTCACTTTCTTGGTCACAAAGGTTGGCAAGTCGAGGGACATGTGTCCAACAGGCCATTTGGGGGAGCTTGTGAAGCTCTAGCCCAATCACAACCTCGTGGCGAGTCTAGAGACTCTCCTTGTTAGTTTCTAGCTTTAACAAAGACGAGTCGAAGTGAACATTCATATTTCTTCATTTGTAAAACGTGTTCATTACATTCATAGGTAAGATTGTGACTTCTAGGAAAAGTACTTCTTAAGGTGCTCGGTGTACCATGGGTGGGGGAGTTCGTGACCCCTGTCATCCTTGAGACTGTAGGACCTAGGTCTACCACTGGCTATTACCACGTACGGCCCCTCCCACAGTGGCCCTAACTTTCCCTTTTCCTGGGTTGTCAACTTAGTCTGCTGCAGCACTAGATCCCTTACTTTAAAGGATCGTGGTCTGACTCATTTGTTGAAGTATCGCTTCACCTTTCCCTTGTTGTTTGTCATTTGCATCGTGGCTTCTTGCTGGCTTTCTTCCAGGAGGTCTAGGTTTTCCTTTAGTCTCTTGTTGTTGTGGTTTGGATCAAAGTATTAGACTTGGTAAGTGGGTATTCCTATTTTCAGTGGGATCACTGCCTAGCTTCTATAGGTAAGGAAAAAAGGTGTCTCTCTCGTGGGGGTCTTGATAGTCATTTGGTAGGCCTATAGCACCCCTGGGAGCTCTTCTGCCCATCTTCCTTTCTGATCTCCCAACCTTTTCTTTAAGATATCCAACAAAGTCTTGTTGGTTGCCTCAACTTGTCCATTGGACTGTGAATGCTCTACAGAGGAATACTTGACCTTAATTCCTAATCCCACGTACCTTTCCTGGTAATGCGAGCAACTGAATTGTCGGCCATTGTTTGATATGAAGCTTTGGGGAATGCCAAACTGGCATATCACCAACTTCCATAAGAACTTTGTGATGACATGGGCTGTGATGGTCGCCAATGCCTCTGCTTCAACCCATTTTGTGAAGTAGTCGACTGCCACGACTACGAATTTCTCCCTGCCTTTGGCCACAAGAAACGATCCAATTAACTCCAATTCTCATTGTATGAAAGGCCATGGAGACATGATTGACGTTAGCTCCTTCGGCGGGTAGAAAGGCACGAGTGTGCGCTTTTGGCATTTTGGCCATTCTTTGCGAAGCATTCTGTGTCTCAGAGGGAATGGGGCCAATAATACCATGCTCGTATTACCCTTGCAACCAATGCCCTTTCGTCCGAATGGTTCTAGCAGATTCCCTCATGTACTTCAGCGAATGCATACTGGATCTCCTTTAGCTAGATGCACCTTAGAAAGAGTCCAGAAAACCCCCTCTTGTACAATACTCCTCCCAACAGTGTGAACCGCATGATCCTGTTCCTGACTTTCTGCGCTTCTTCCTGGTCATCTTGGACTTCGCCTTCATTAAGGAACTTTATGATGTCCGTGGCCCACTCGAGTGGTGTTGGGGAGACAAATGACATCCTAATGGGTGGGAGATCGACTGTCTAGATCACGGTATGTTCTGGAAAGGGGGACTCCTCCTGTTCCGAGGCGGCCCTTGCCAACCGGTCTGACTTTTGGTTTTCTCCCCTCAGAATTTGCTGGATGCGGAAGTAGTGAAAAAGGTTGCGCTCTTTGCCCACCTGTTGAGGGTACTTTTTCAAATTTTTGCCTTTTGTGGCAAGCTCTCCCAACACCTAGCTAAGAACCACTTGGGAATATGCCCTTACTTCCACTTTGGTGGCTCCCAACAGCCTGGCCACCGACATTCCTGCTAGCAATAGCTCGGGCTAGGCATTTTGAAGGTAGGCTTTATCGAGTAGTCGTGCTCCTCGCCAATCTCAGTGACAGTGTGCACCCATACACCCCTCCTGTCTGGTAGAACGAGCCTTTGACATAGACCTGCCAAGGCTTTCCCTAAGGCAAAACTTGTACTTCCTCCGAGAAATTGGTAAATTCGGCCATGAAATCTGCCAGCACCTGCCCTTAATTGTTGTGCAAGGAAGATACATTGAACTCACTTAGTTCGATTACCCAGTTCATTAGCCAACAGGACGGGTCGGGCTTCTACAAGATCTTTTTAAGGGGGACGTCGTTGAGAACCTTCATTAGATGGGCTTGGAAGTACGGCCTTGGCCTTCAAGCAGCGACCACCAACTTGAGCGCTCTGCGGAATGCCCAACTTGTGTAGTAGAATCGCCGTTGTCTTTCCTCTCCATCATGGATCAGGACTACAGACACGGTGTGTGGTGATACTGGTCATGGTCAAATTCTCGCTTGGTTTGGTTTGGCTAAGAAGTGGCGAGTGGGCCAAGTATTCCTTTAATTAACAGAACGCCCGCTCGTAGTCGACGTCCCACTCTCATGCTTTCTTTAGAACTTTAAAAAAAGGAAGACATCAGTCGGTCAATCGGGCAATGAAGCGATTCAAGGCCACCATTTGCTCTGTAAGCCTTTGCACTTCATGAAGGTTGCGAGGGGGAGGCGTCCCTACTATTTCCTCAACTTTCTCTAGGTTGGCTTCAATTCCCCGTTTAGAGACCATGAAGCCCAAAAGCTTGCCCGACTCCACTCCAAAGGCACATTTTAATGGGTTGAACTTCATCTTTAGTGTTGCAATGCCATGAAAGCCTCCCGAAGATCAGACAAGTGTTTCTCAGGTCTATTGCTCTTGACGAGTAGGTCATCCATGTATACCTCCATATTTCGGTCAATTTGTTCTTTGAATATTCAGTTGACTAGCTGTTGGTTCATGGCGCCATTGTTTTTTAGCCCAAATGGCATGGCCTTGTAGTAGTAGAGTCCCCGATTGGTGATGAAGGTCATCTTCTCTTCGTCGTTCAGGCTCATTTGAATATAGTTGTAGCCTGAGTATGCATCCATGAAGCAGAGTAGTGGGTGGCCCACTGTTGAGTCGACTATCAAATCGATGTGAGGTAAGGGGAAGCTATCCTTTGGGCAAGTCTTGTTCAGGTGAGTGAAGTCGACACACATCCTTCACTTCCCACTTGCCTTTTTGACTAATACTACGTTGGATAGCCACTCGGGATAGTGGGTTTCACTGATGAATCTCACCACAATGAGATGGTCCACTTTTTCGACTATGGCCACATACTTTTTTGCATTGAAGCTCTGATGCTTTTGCATGATTTTTGTGGCCCTGGTGCAAAGGCGATGCTCGATGATTGTGTTGTCAATCCTAGGCATCTCTTCATGACTCCACGCAAAAAAATCATGATGCACGATAAAGAGTTGCCTCACGACCTGCCTCAACTTGGGGGCCATTTTGGTCTCCACCTATACAGCGCTCGGGCCTATGGTGGTCTATGGAAATTAGCTCTATGGGTTCATTAGGCTCTGCCTACAGTAATGTTTACTTGTCTCGGACTTCCTTGTCCCATTTTTCCAAGGTCGGCGGTGGGGTGGCTCATTGTCATCTGTGCTTCTTCAATCATCCTGACTTCCTTGCCCTCATGCCTTAACTCCCATGTGTAACATTCCCAAGCCAGCGTTTGCTCACTTCAAATTTTGCCCACCCCCGAGTCTATAAGGAACTTCATCTTGAGGTGATATGTGGATGTTACTGCCTTTAAATTACTCAGGGTCGGGCAACCCAATATTGTTTTGTATGAGGAGAGGGCCTTCACCACCAGAAGTCGACCATCGTGGCTATAGTTTGGGGGCCTTCCTAGCCAGGACGGATAAGGTGATGACTTCCATTGGTTGGATGACGTACCCTATGAAACTCTTAAGCGGCATCGGGGCTAGGCATAGTTAGTTAGGGTTGATTCCCATCTTGACAAAGGCCTCCCAAAACAAGATGTCAACTGAACTACCATTGTCGATCAAGACTCTTCGCACCATGAATTTGGAGACTTGTACGATGACTACCAAGGCATCCTCATGGGGATGGAGGATGCCCTCTTCATCTCTCTTGCTAAATGTTACTACAGCTCCCCCTAAGTATCTCTCAACATTGGTAGTGGTCCTTCCCATCGTGAACACCTCCTCATATCGAGCTCTACTAGCATGGGCTATTCGTGTTGACAAGGTGGGTCTTACTCATGCATATCCCCCTATGATAGTGCAAATCTCACCCACTAGGTTGTCTATCCTAATTGACTTTGATGCTAGGGCTCCTCTAGGTCCCCCCTTCTTGCCTTTCGTCCTATCGCGCTCTCACTTCGCCGTGGCCCCAAGCGCTTGTTTGCTCATTACGCTGGCCGTTTGTACTCTTGGCGTTGTTGGTCCAACAAACTCCCCTGCTCTTCCATCCTCCGCTTTAGTGTATAGCAGTCTTCAGTTCGGTGCTGGTCCATCCAGTGGTAGGTGCAGTATTTGTTGTTCTCCTGACCCTGTTAAGGTTCCTCACGTGAGCTTGGGGCGCGTTCACTTTCCAGGATCATACTCGTAAGCGCATATGGTCCGTCGTGCGCCCGAGACGGTGCTTCGGTCTTTCGCTTAACTTCTTGTGCGCCCTTCTTGTTCCTATAACGATTTGCCCAAGGTCGTGGGGGTATTTCGTGCTATCTTAGTCATGAATGGATTCTGCGGCCAAATTCCCCTTAGCAGAGCCGCCAAGATGATCTTTTTATCTTGGTCATCTGTGGTCATGCGCTCCTGATTGAATTGGGAGAGGTACGCCTTGAGGCTCTCCTCGTCACACTGTTATATAGTCAGGAGGTAGGCGGTTGAACGCCTACTCTTTTGGCTTGCCATAATTGCATTAAAATGAGACAGGCTAATTCACCGAAGCTGTCCCAGTTCTCACGATCTCGCTCGAGAACCCGTGAAGGGTCATGTGGGTTTTGAATGTCTCCAAGTGTTCTCGTGAGTCCTTGGACCTGTCGTACATTTCCATTTGGGGGACTTTAAACTTGGACGAGAGGGGGACGACCATGACCTCCATGTTGTACGACAAGTCCATGCTGGTAAGTAGCTGGACTACAAAGGATGACCCACCTAGTCACTTTCCGTTTCTACGTACTTTTCCCCGACCTTCCGAAGCTCAAGGTACATCCTGCATCTCTCTTCTTCGACATCGACGATCTTTGAGTGCACCGCGACTCGGCATGCTCATCGCGGCTAGATTTTGTTCCTCCCACCAGTTATTCATTAGCTCTTTGTAACGTAGTGTTTTCCTATCGGAGACCTCCCACCTCCTCTTTCAACTTCTTTATCGTGTCTTCCATTTTAGTGAGTCTTGCCTCCATGGTCCCAGACTGATCTTCTTCGCTCCATGTGGTCTGGGAACCTGTCGTTGCAGGTATACGAAGGACATGCTTCTATAGGAAATATCTCATAGACGACGCTACTGTTGATGTCATGTTTCGTAGCTTGAGCAACTCCATAGTTCCCGTCCATTTGGAGCCTACAAGAATTCAAGAAGTGAGGGCTCAAGGTGGTGAGAAACACTTCCGATGTCTAAGTCAGTACCCCTTTTTGGAGAATTTAGAAGGAGAAAAATTCGAGAGCCCCAAATCCCTGGGGGGTATATGTACTTGATGGTGGTAGTCCCTTGTTGGATCAATCATGGCTTTGCCACATCGTACCCAGGTCGTGCCGTCTACCATCTTCCTGCCATGCAACAGGCCTTCCATCCCTGATTGTGGCGACTCTGATGGATCTGTGCCTAGGTAGTGGTGTGTTCACCCTATCCTTCATTAAAAGGGGCATGGTCTTAATCTGGTGCGCCCACTCCCCATGCCTGCCCAACCGTCGGTAACCTGGGGCAATGGCCATTCCTATTCCTACGTATATGGCTTGGCTTGCCGGCCAGTAGAGATGTTAGGCCTTCTGACTGAGTGGTCCAGATTTTGTGTGTGATACATTATCACTCCTTTCTGGGCTGACCTCGCCCTTGGGTCCCGACCTGTCCTATCATTTCATACTGATTCCCTACTGTCAGGCTACCCCAAAACCCATCAGTGCCTTGTGGACTAGGCCCGTGTGGTTTGGCCTAACACTGGGAATGGCCTCCCTCACACGGTCAGTTTGATTTAGTCTCAACAAACTGATAATTTAAAATTGAGGACCAAGCCGAACATATTGGCTTACAAAAATTTAGGATCTGACTGAATGATCAACACTCTATTAGAATTGATTTTAGCCAATTTGGTTGATCTTTTTATCCTTAAGAAAATCCTTGATTTCTTTATATAAAACAATGGTTTATCATAACTTTAATTAGTAATTCTCATATCAAACTTCTATATAAGACACGATAATAAATAGGTGTGACCCCCTCCTTGTATAGGTTTTAAGTACCATCAGCATAAACTTCCAAGGCTAAATATCCATAAATCTCCGATATGTTTTTCTTCCTATGTTTTGTTGCCTTTAGTATGTAGTGGTGCATGATTGAACCTGCCCGCTTAATGTAACGAGTCAGTGTTGTGTAGGATTTAAATTGGTCTGGCATTCACCTGCCCACTATATTTATATAGATATATATTTATATTTATATTATCCAAGTTTTAGATTGTATTCAATTGTCTGGAGTATTTTATCCCCAATTTCTCTCTCTAAAAAAATATGTTATCTTTCATCTTTTTCATCATCATTGTTCACTCTCAGCCTCTTCCTATTGGGGGTGCCATGCATGTCGCCTTTCTAGGTTCTTAAGACCACTATAATGGTGGAAATCAAGATGGACTTATCGACGTTGGGCCTTCTTGCTAACGTATAAATAGTTAAATCTTCATTTTTCCATTAGTTCTATTGTTCTAAGAGTTATTATTATTATTATTATTATTATTATTATTATTATTATTATTATTATTATTATCCTCGATTTCCTCTTTTTAAAAGTGTGTTATCTTTTATATTCTTTGTTATATTGTTCACTCTCAATCCCTCCCTCCTGAGGATGGTGCCTTGTCACCTTTATGGGTTCTTAAGACCGCTATAATGGTAGGAATCAAGATGGACTACTTGACGATGGGTCTCTTTGTTAAGATAAAAATAATTAAACTTACATATTTTTATCAGTTTAAATTTTTGGGACAAGTAGTGATTTCACATAATATCAGGATAAAAGTCTTGTGTTTAAATCCTAACTCTATACTTTATCCTATTAATTAAGAAAAATACCATTTCCACATATATCATGTGTTATCTTTATTTGATTTTGATTTTTAATGATTAAGGATGTGTTTTTAAATGAATTTATTATTTTTTGTATTTTTTTAAAATATTGAAAATGTTTTAAAAATGATTGAAAAAAAAATCCTTTCGGTGACGATTCTCTGTAAGAATCCTCAGTGGGTGTAGTATCTTCCATTAATTAAATATTCTACATATTAGACTCACTTAATAAGGAATAGTTTGGCCCACACGTGAAAGTGAGTATTAAGATATAAATAATTAAATTTATATCTTTCTATAAGCTTAAACTTTTGGAGTAAATAGCAATTTCATACTTCCATTCCAAGGGTGTTGCTGCTTTTGGATTGTAATGGTGGATATGAAGATGGGGTATTCGAAGATGGTGGGCTTCCCCTTCCAAGTTCCAACAACCATGCTGCCATCCTTGATTTTAGACAATGTACTAGGGGTTTAGTAAAGGCCCCATTATAATCAGAAAAAAAAAAAAAAAAAGGGAATGGCATAGAAGATTTTATGTCCACTAAGTTGGACATGCATAAAACCTATGATCGTGTAGAGTGTAGCTTCTTAGATATGGTAATGTTGAAGATGAGTTTTAATAATAAGGGGTGTTTATGATTATGGCATGTGTCATATTAGTATCTTACTCCATTCTAGTTAATGGGAAACCAAAGGGACCGATGATTCCAACGCAAGGTTTGAGACAAGGTAATCTTTTATCCCCTTATCTATTTTTGTTGTGTGTTGAAAATTTAACAACTATGTTGAAAAAGGCAAGTTGAAAGGAAAGTGTCATTAAGAGAGGCATTATTGATAGACCATCTTTCCTTTGCTGATGGTAGTGTTCTATTCTTTAAAGCAACTCAAGGTCTAAGACAAGGTAACCCTTTATCCCATTATCTATTTTTGTTGTGTGTTGAAGATTTAACAAATGTGTTGAAAAAGACAAGTTGAAAGGAAAGTGCCATTAAGACTGACACTATTGATAAAACATCTTTTCTTTACTAATGATAGTGTTCTATTCTTTATAGCAACTTGAGTAGAGAATCTTCAACTGCAAATCATTCTCAAAAAATATGAAGTAGCCTTAGGATAGAGAAACTAACAGAGGAAGTATTTCTTCTATTGTGTTCAATAAGAACGTCGGTAGAGATGAACAGAAGAATATTAAATAATTATGGAGTGTAGGCAAAGTTTAGCGGGATTAAAAGTATTTGGGTCGATCTCCATTAACAGGTATATCCGAAAGCAAAGCTTTCTCATAGATAAATTAGAGAGTATTGTTTTGCTTTTTGTGTGGTGCCTAGTTTTGTTTTGTGGCAGCCGATTTGATGACTCGATCCAACAACAACTAGTTGTAGGTCTTTGGGGATCTTCATTGAGGCTTAGGCCATGGAGTGCAGTCTTGGCCCAAGCCTTCAATTGATCTGACCCAACCCTATAGTTAGGGTTTACTATATATATATGTACGATTCTTGTACATTTGTCGTATTGCCACATTACATTTTTGTTTTTTCATCTAAATAAAATCATCTGTACCTCCGTGGACGTACGCATGTTGCCAAAATATGTAAACTTTTTGTTGTGTATGATTGATTCCACTTTTTTGCTTTACTTTCCCCTTATTGTTCCTAACAACTAGTATCAATAGTTAGGCTTGAGTTTAAGTAAGAACGATGGCCGGAGAAGAAGTACAGGTGTCTGGAATCGAGAAATTTGATGGCACAAATGTGGGGTATTAGATTGCACACAACGTTATCAAAGAAAAGATCACTACATATCACTACAACGGTATGAGAAGCTGTTGGTTAATAACAAAGTGTAGCTGATGAATAAGCTATTCAATCCAAAAATGGTAGGAGGTACATCTATTGCACAACATCTGAACAAGTTTAATAATATCACAAATCAATTGTCATCTATTGAGATTGAGTTTGATGATGAGATTCAGGCATTGATTCTGCTGGCTTCATTACCAAATTGTTGAGAGGCCATGAGATGGCTGTGAGCAATTCTGCTAGAAAAACGAAGTCGAAATATGATGTTCAAAATTTGATTCTTGCTAAGGAGGTGAGCAAGAGAGATTTTGGTGAGATCTCGAGCTCAGATTTTGCCCTTAATATTGATACTCGAGATAGAGGACATGACAAAAACTCAAATAAAGGTAGGTCAAATTGAGAAAAAAATACAAAAGCAAGTCAAGGTCTGGGCAACAAAATACTTGCTAGAATTTTGATGAGATGGGTCACTTAAAAAACAGTTGCAAAAATCTAAAACAGATTGAGAATGATATTGCAATTGTGATGATTGAGAAAGTATAGGATACTCTACTTCTTCCGGTTCATAGTCTGTATGATGATTAGGTTTTAGACTTGATAGATTCATTTCATACCATTTCACACCAAAACATCATGCACAGTTATGTTACTGGTAACGTTGGTAAGGTGTATTTGGCTGATGGAGAAATGATGGATGTTGTGGGATTGGGAGATGTGTGCATTATACTTTCAAACATAAGTGTATGGCCTTGTAGAAAGTTAAGCATGTTTCTGAGTTGAAGAAAAACCAAAATTATGTGGGACAACTTGATGATGGTGATAGGAGGTGGTGAGCGAGGGTAGACACCTGCAAAAGGGAAGAGAGTCTCATAAAAAACAACATGACGAGAGGTATAAACTTGGGCCGTGGAGTCATTCGATAGTTTTTTTGTGGTATATGGAAGGTTACAAAAGGAGCAAGGTTAGAAAACTAGTACTCTATATATAATGTCGAGATTAAGCAATATGATTGCTATAGTTGAAGTTGAGAATAAAGCAAAACTATAGCATCAGAGGCTCAATCATATGAGTCAGAAAGGGATGAAACTACTTCTATGAAAGGGAAGCTACTAGAACTGAAATCAATTGATTTGGACATGTGTAAGGATTGCATTTTGAGGAAGTGAAAAATGGTCAGTTTCTTGAAAGGTGGTAGAGCACTGAGGTCAAGAAAGCTGGAACTTGTACACATAGACTTGTGGGGGGCTTTCCTAGATTTTAGCTCTTAGAGGTTCTTGGTACTACCTCACCTTTATTGATGACCATAACAGAAAGGTATGGGTCTATTTCTTGATGAGTAAGTTTGATGTATTTGAAACATTTAAGAAATGGAAAGCCATGGTCAAGACTAAAAAAGACTTAAAAGTGAAATGCTTGAAGTTTAATAATGGTGGAGAGTATATTGATGGAGGGTTTGAGGAGTATTGTGAAGCTTATAGTATCAAAATCGAGAAGACTGGTCCTAAGACCCCACACCAGAATAGTGTAGTTAAACATATGAATATGACCATCACTGAGCGAGCTAGGAGTATGAGATTGCATGATGGGTTACCACAAATATTCTAGGCAAATGTAGCATTGTTGTTAACACTGCAGTTTATTTGACTAATCGTGGGCATAATTCCTTTAGAGTGCATATTACTTGAGTAGGTTTGGAGTGAGAAGGAGATTAAACTTTCTCACTTAAAAGTTTTTTGTTGAGTTTTCTATGTTCATATTGATTTTGATTGTCACATCAAGCTTGATGCCAAATTGAGAAAGTGTTTTGTTATCGGCTATAGGGATGAGTTCTTTAGCTTTTGGTTTTTGGATGATTAGAATCAAAACATTATCAAGAATAGGAACATAATTTTTAATGAGAAATTCGTTTACAAAGACAAGTCTAGTGCAATAGTAGTAGTAGATACTACAAATGTAGCTGCTCACAAGTTTGAGTTAAGCCTGAATGAACTTCCTAAGATCACAGTGTAGAGTAGGAGTATGAGTGATAGGGAGAGGGAGCCTAGTGCACCTAATTCTATTGTTCCATAGTCAGATCCAGAGTCATCCACACCTATCGTTGTTGTCCGTAGGTCTTCCAGGACTACCAGACCTTCACTATAGTTTTCAGTAACCTTGAATTATATTATTTTGACTAACGGTGATGAGTTGCAAAGTGGGAGTTAGCAATGAAAGATGAGATTGACTCTCTGTTAGGGAATTAGACATTGGACCTAACTGAACTTCCAGCAGGGAAGAAGGCTTTGTGCAACAAGTGTGTATATTAGTTAAAGATTGAGCATGATGGCGTCAAAATGTATAAAACTAGACTCATTATGAAAGGGTTTCAACAAAAGAAAGGCATTGACTACTCTGAAGCCTACTTTCTAATTGTGAAAACTACAATAACAAGGCTAGTATTGGAAATGGTGGCTACATAGAATCTACATCTTGATCAGTTATATGTGAAAACAATATTTTTTTTCTTAGTGATTTAGAAGAATACATCTATATGCATCAGCCAAAGGGGTTCACGGTTCAAGGAAATACGTCTCATTTGCAAATTGAAGAAAAGCTTGTCTGGCTTAAAATAAGCTCCAAGGCAATGATACATAAAGTGACAACTTCATGTGCAGTTCATGTTACACTAGTTGTTAGGTAGACTACTGTTGTTGAGTTAGACTTTTGACAACTCCTATATTATTTATATTTTTGTATGTGGATAATATACTTGTTATAAGGTCTACTACTCAAGAGATCAACAATTTTAAAAAATATTTGTCAAAATAGTTTGCAATGAAGGATTTAGGAGCTACAAATCAAATCTTTGGCATTAGAATTATCAGAGATAGATTCAAAGGTACATTTAGACTTTCATAGCCAGAGTATGTTAAAAGAGTGCTCAGCAGGTTGAATATGGACAAAGTCAAACTAGTAGGCACACTTTTGGAAATTCCTTTCAAACTTAGCAAAGATCAATCATCAAGGACAGAGGAGAAGCATGATTATATGAGTAAGGTACCATATGCCTCATGTAATGCCCCAATGAAAGGCTCAACCTAGATAGCCTATACTCCAAAAAGATTAGTCAATGATATAATTAGAACCACATTAGAACATTATAAAAAGTAAGAACTTTTCCTTCCCAAGCAATGTAAAATCCTATATACCACCTTTATCACTTATCAGAATGGGGTATTACAATCTCTCTTCCTTATATTCGCAACGTCCTCAACTAGCCAGTACATCATAGGTGGCACAACTCAAGTCCTATATTTTTTGTTGGGATAGACTCTGATCCTATTTGTAATGCCTTAATAGAAGACCCAACCCACATGGCCTATACTCTAAATGAACTAGTCAATGATACAATAGGAACCCCATTAAAATATTATAAATAGCAAAAACTTCTCATTTCTAAGTAATGTGGGATCTCATACACCACCTACACTTATCACTTATCAAAATGGGGTATCATACCTTAACTATTGACTCTTTGATGTATGCTATGGTCTAAAAAGACTAGATGTTACCCATCCAACTTTTGAGTAGTGACATGAATATTCCAAGAAAGCCACCCTGGGAGGCAGTAAAGTGGATTTTGAAGTACTTAAGAAGTTTTTCATATACATATCTTTGCTTTACTGGAGCTAGTATGAAATTGTAAGGTTAGTTGATGCTAGTTTAACTAGTGATATTGATAGTCGAAAGGCTACTACAGGTTTTGTATATACTCGAGTGGTACTACTATATCTTGTGGTTCAAACTTGTAAAAGATTGCTTCTCTGTCTACAATAGAAGTTGAGTATGTTGCTATATCCGAAGCCTCAAAGGAGATGATTGGGTTACAGAGTTTCTTGGAGGAGTTGGGTAAGAAGAATGAGAAGGGTAATCTCTACAATAATAGTCAGAGTGCCACATTTCTTATCAAAAATTCAATATTTCATTCCAAAACCAAACATATTCAGCTTAGATATCATTTTATTCGATCTCTTCTTGATGATGACCAGTAGACATTTTAGAAGATTTGTGGAAGAAAGAACTCTGCAGATATGTTGACTAAGAGTGTTACACTTGAGAAACTGAAGTTGTGCGCAACTTCAGTTCATCTTCTAGCTGGAGGACAGGAGCTCTGTGGTGCAAGGGTGAAGATTTCAGTTTTGGAAGCAAGTGGTTAATACTTGTGGTTGTAACAGTCTCCAAGTGGAGAATTACTAGCTTTTTATGTGGAGCCTGGTTTTGTTTTATGGTGGCCTGATTTGATGACCCGACACGAGAAGAATTCGTTGGAGCTTTGGTAGATTTTCAATGAGGCTTGGCGCAAGACTTTAACTGATCTGATCTGACCCGCTAATAAGTATTTACTTTATATATCTACTATTCTCATATAGCTGCAATATTGCCTCATTGTATATTTATTTTACCATATGAATAAAATCATTTATAGCTCCATGGGCATAAGCACGTTCTTGAACCACATAAACATTGTGTTATGTGTGATTGATTCCACCTTTTATATTTACTTTTCACTTATCATTCCTAATGACAATACAAATTTTAAGAGATTGGCTAGAATTAGGTATCTAAGATGATAGATTTCATCTTTAGTTTAGATTTGTAATTTGTTGAATGTAAACTACTTCGAGTTTATCTAGAGTCTATAATTAAGTGTTTAGATAAGTCAAAACACTATTGTGAATATAAGTTCCATATGTATGTCGAGCTTTAAAGGCCTTATCTTATCCAGAGAAGACTTTGAATTTGAAATCACACATGCTGAGAAGATAAGTTCCAGGCATCAGCTAACCATTAGCAAAATCCGTCACGACAAATTCAATTCGTCAATAGATTTTCACTGTGACTTGGAAACAGTTTTCAAAAAGATATATATATATATATATATATATATATATATATATACTTGTCTTATTAATTAAGATGAGCAGAGATTCAATTCTGGAGATTTTTTAGAATACTTTTCAGTGCATATTTTTGTGAGAAAATTTTCTTGAGAATTTTCATGTGGTTTATCTCAAAGAGTGTAATCGTGATCCAAGGTTGAGAAAGAGAGAGAGTGTGTGATCATGTTCAGTCATTGGAGTTCCAGCAAAGAAGTTAATATTTTTAGATTGTCATAATTTATGGCTGTTACTGCGGTAGAGACAAACGGGTGGTTTGTCTAGTCAAGTAAGAGTGTCAATTGACAAATTTTGTAATTGAAACTCACTTCTAACAGACTTTTAAATAATAAAATTTATTTTTCTAGGTTTGGCTATCCTGTAAGATTTTACCTTTAAAGATTTCTTTCAAGGATTTCCTTTCTTTATCAATTTTAGTGTTATGCAATTGATTTGTTTTATGTTAATACTTTCTTATTGTATAATTGCATGAATACCGATTAACCAATTGATTGAGTGAATTGGTAGATCTTTGTGTTACTATATAAGGATATTTGGATAATTTTAATTGGCATCAGAGTGGTTCACTCATTCGTGTGTGATCCAAATCCCTATAGATCATGTTGTCATCTTTATTAGCCCCACCACATTTTGATGGAGACAATTATGCTTACTAGAAAGTTAGAATAAGGGCATTCCTCAAATCTCAAGAAGAACGTATATGGTATTTAGTTGAGAAAGGGTGGACTAAGCCCAAGACAAGTCTAGATACTTGGTCTACATATGAGATCAATAACTACAATTGAAATAGCAGAGGACTTAATGTCATATTCATGGCTGTCTCTCTTGAAGAATTTAAGAGAATTTCCATGTGTGAGATCACTAAAGAAGCAAGAGACATTCTAGAGGTTACACATGAAGGCACAAAGATTGTCAAAAATTCAAAACTTCAAATGCTAACCTCAAAATTTGAAGAGATGAAAATGCTAGAAGATGGGACTTTTAATGATTTTTATACTAAACTTAATGATATTGTGAAATCCAGGTTTAATCTTGACGAGAAGGTAGAAGATTCAAAAGCCATAAGAAAGATTTTAAGGTCATTACCTGAAAAGTTTCTGCCCAAAGTTACAACAATTGAAGAAAGCAAGGACTTGGATGCAATCAAAGTTGAAGAATTAGTCAGCTACTTGCAAACTTATGAGTCCTCACTTCCTTGAACAAAGAAAGGGAAGTCTATTGTACTGAAAACTTTGAAAGAAGATCAAGATGATTCTACTAATGAAGAAAATCTGAATGATGGGGATATAGCTCTCATTGCGAGAAAATTCTTATTTAACAAGAAAGCTAGTAGAAAACAAAAGTGAGTCAAGGAATTTTAAACAAAATAAGGTGATACTAAAAAAGGAATAAAAAAAAATCTGAGAAAAATGACAAAATAAAGTGTCATGAGTGCTCTGGATATGGTCACATAAGGGTGGAGTGTCCAAATATAAAGAAGAACATTGGAAAAACACTGAATGTCACACTTAGTGATAGTTCAAAATCTGAAAATTCTGTTTCATCATCAAATGATGAAAGTTCATTTATAGCTTTCACAACTTCTATTGAAGATTTTTCTGAAATTGTGCTAGCTAAATCTAAAAATGGATCTGATGATGATGACTCTGAGATAGCACTTGTTGATGTTGACCATGAATTAAGTATAAAAGATACCTATAATAACTTATGTGAAGAAGTTGTCAAGCTGAAAAAGATGAACAAGAAGTTGTACAACAAATTCACAGCAGTGGAAAATGAAAATAATAATCTCTTCGAGGCACTAAAAATTTCTGTCCAAGATCTCCAAAAAGGAAGCTATTGCAAGTTTACCAAAATTCCTCAAAGTGAATGTAAATTGAAATGCATTGTGATTGAACTATGAGTTTGTCTCAAAATATCATGTATTGAGGATGGTTTCTGGGTGAGCTCTTGGCCTTTGTCATTTAGTTTCTAAGGAGTGCTTACCAAGTGCTTGATATTTTGTCTTAACTAAAGTTTTCAATATTTTGTCATTTAATTTACATACAATCATGCACATTCCTCATTCTAATCATAATGCATTGTAGAGTCAAGTTCGTTTAGGGGTCTTGGTCACATCAAATCAAGCTTTATCACATTATATTTCACACAACATATATGGGTTTGGATCTCATTCTTTTTTATTATGACAGTGTCACCGACTCTTCACAGATGAGATTCAAGGGTCATGCTAATCTCAAGAAAATGAGTCATGTGCCAACTCTTGAGAACTCTTCTACTGAGGAAGAGCTTCCAGCCCCTCCACCCACACCAACCAGATTTGGTGTAGAATATGATTGCTTCACCTCCCTTGAAGCTGAGGAGACATACATAACCATATTCTTCCGCTGGCCTATCTTAGGTGAGCGCGACATTAGTTTAGTCAAATTCCCTTCTACAAAGTTTGATATTATAAGAAGGATTTTTGTGGAAAGACACTAGGAGAGACTTACACATTCTTCTCCCACTCCATGTGTGGAAATAGTCAGGGAGTTCTACTCCAGTATTCCTCATTTTAATTTAGAGGATCACAACATTACTTCTGTGGTAAGAGGAACCACAATTGAGGTTTCCCCTGCTGTCATTAAGGACCTATTTGAGATACCTGCTATGGACTCTCCTTTACATCCATACCAAGGTATGGGTGACCCCACCAAAACAACCATGCATAATTTATTTGTTGGTCCTCACGAACCAAAATGGAATCCAATGGTTCAAAGAATTCCCATTCATGCTTCCTCAATATCAACTCCTTGCCAAACTTGTGTTATCAAACCTATGGCCAATCAATCGACAGACTGAATTACCTTTAGAGCGTGCCTATTTTATGTATGCCTTGACTACAAGTGTTTGCATTGATTTTCCTAGATATGTTGTAGACATCATACACCGTTCCCATGTTGACAAGGAGCTAAATTTACCATTTGATGGTTTGATAACCAAATTGGCTTTCAAGGCTAGCGTCCCACTTCAAGAGAATGAGCCAACCATGAAGCTAGCAGGTTCTATTTTAGCACTTACAGTGGTTAAATATGAAGCCCAGCTACCCAAGAAGAGACCACACAGTACATAGTCCACCTCCTCTCCTCTTGAGCTGTCAGTGCCCCACATCTCAAGTTCTGGAGCAACTAACCTTACTCTCTCAGAAGATAGAAGCCAATGCTACAAAACTAGATGCCAACTAACTCAAGCTCGAGAAGGACATTGCAGTTGTTCACTTAGATTGTGTTCCAGCGAATGACAGGTTGGTGAATCTGTCATTGGAAATGTAGCAGGTGTTGGAGAATGTCATGAACTCCAACATGGAAGAATAATGACCCTTGTCAGATTAGTGACAAAAAGGGGGAGCGGAGAAAGGAACAGATATGAGGAGCTGAGCAGATTTAAGGAGAGTTGAATTTCTTTTTGGTTGTTGTTCTATTTAAGATAGTTTAATATTGAGGGCGAGAACTAAATTTTTAATTTTAAGCTATTTTGAAAAAAATTACTTTAGAAACTTTTACTTTGTAGTGATTTAATTTAAGTTTATTTTTACTGGACATAATTTTGATGTTGGACTAGAACATGCTTAGACTTTGAATTAGTTTTTGAACTTGTGAACTTGATGACATTAATCTTAGTCATTATTTTATGTCATTGTTTGTGAGTTCAAAATTATTTGTTTGGAATTTCTGCTTGGTTTTTGTCTGCTATGGGGTTTCTCTGGTTATTTTTTTCAAGTTCAAGTCACATTCAACAAAAGATTGGTTTTGTCACAAATCCGCCAAAGGGGGAGATTGAAAATACAAATTTTAAGAGATTGGCTAGGATTGGGTATCTAAGATAGTAGATATCATCTTTAGTTTGAATTTGTAATTTGTTGAATGTAAAATACTTTGAGTTTATCTGTAATTTGTAATTAAGTGTTTAGATAAGTCAAAACATTGTTGTGATGATAAGTTCCAGATGTGGTCAAGTTTCAAGGGCCTTATCTTATCTAGAGAAGACTTTGAATTTGAAATCAACACATGCTGAGAATATAAGTTCTAGGCATCAGCTAACCATCAGCAGAAACTATCGCGGCAAATTCAATTCATCAGCAGAGTTTTATTGTAACTTGAAAACTGCTTCCATATAAATATATATATATATATATATATATATATATATATATCTATATATACTTGTCCTATTAACTAGGATGAGCAGTGATTTAATCTTGGAGAATTTTAGAGCACTTTCCAGTGCTTATTTTGGTGAGAACATTTCCTTGAGAATTTTCATGTGATTTCTCTCAAAAAGTGTGATTATGATCCAAGGTTGAGATAGAGTGATTGTATTCAACCACTGAAGTTCTAGTAGATAAGTTTATATTTGAAGATTGTTAGAGGTTCTAACTACTACTGCGGTAGAAACAAACGGCCGTCGTTTATTTGGTCAAGTAAGAGTGTCAATTGACAAAAATTTTATAATTGAAACTTGCTTGTAACAGATTTTCAAATAATACAATTGATTTTTTTGGATTTGACAGCCCCGTAGAGTTTTACATTTAAAGAGTTCTTTAAAGAGTTTCTCTTCGTTACCAATCTTGGTGTTATGCAATTGATTTGTTTTATGAAGGCTTTCTTATGATATCATTGCAGGAATATCAACTAACCAATTGATTGAGTGAATTGGTAGATCTTTGTGTTACCATACAGGAGTATTTGGGTAATCTCACATAACAAGTATGACAAAAATTGCAAAGCTCGAATGAGAAGTTGCTATCCTAGGCAGGTAGAGAGGTTCTCGTAAAGCTGTAGCTATATATGGCTATAGCCTATCCCAACTTATTTTACAATTTGCTTTAAGATGCCAGCAAACGTATGCTATGAACTAGAGTCAATGAAGGCTAGGTTTTGATGGGGACAGCAGGAAAAGGAATGTAAGATTCACTGGAAGTTGGGATAAAATGTGCGAGTACTCTTAACATGGGGGAGGGATGGTATGAAGTTACTACAACAAAGGATATAGAGATAATAGTAATACTAAGAAGCATGCAACTGGTGTGTAATATGGGCATAACAGACATAATCCTGGAAAGTGATGCACTAGGATTGGTAACAGATACAAATCCCGACAATTCAGTTTTGTCTCCTTCTGGAAATGTGGTGGAGGAAGCCTGATCAAAGTCAAGAGATTCAACTCCTACAACATAATTCATAGTAGCAGATTGGAAAATGAGGCAACTCCTATGGAATTTGAAAGACATATTTCTCAAGACAAAAGGGAAAGGTAAGTCACCAAATCACTCAAAAGTATAACCATTAACCTTAAGAAAACAGAGTTACAAACCGCTTCTTTGTACAAGCATCAGAGACAATTAAATGACTATATGCCTAAAAGGTAGCAATTTACACACTTCCATCCATTTCAAAGCAACATCTCTCTTCGAAAAGCTTTAGCAGAATATGATCGAACTGCAACAAGTCAGGGATACACACACTCATTTATATATGGACAATAATCTAACTCGGAGTTGAAAAATATTAGGTTCTAATCCCCATCACCGGCGTTTGATTTCGAGGAGCTAGCAATGTGGAACTGCGGAGTGTAACTGTTAGAAGCAGCCTCAGAAACTGGTGGCTCGTTCAGAAATGCCCAGTTGCTTCTAGTCCACCTGCAATCACGAGAAATAAGACAAACAGTTTGCAAGCTTTTTTAATTATAATGGATCTCACAAAATTCTCGGAGTTATGAGGTTTATATGTATATATATATAAATACATATATCTATATATATATATATATATATATATTATATTTATATGTTTACCACGCCTTTTTCGTAATCAGTTTTCCAAGGCTTTTTTCAGTTTCCATGTCCATGAAACCCTGCTGTTTTGTGTTGGCCACAGGCACGGATTTCGACCTCTCCATCATTTTCCCAGATTCCTCAAACTTGATTTCCTGTCACATTCATTTCAAGAATTTGTGTACAACCAACAATTAGACAAAGCAAATAAAAAAGAAACAGGAAGAGGCCCTTGAAATGAAACGAAATTCATGAAAGAGATGCAAAACCTGAATGCTATCAGATGAGGGAATACAAATGTCTCTGAGATGTTCTTCCTCAGCTTTCTTCTTTGCACTCCAGTAAGCATCAATCTCTCCTCTAGTGAATGACCGATTCCTTTTGTATGCCACTGAAAGAGTTCTCATCATCATTTACCAGAAAAAAACCAAACCCAATATCTTCCAACAAAAACCCATAATTTATAAACTTTTTTCCAGTAATATTCATTTGGAAACCAAGGTTACCTGACTTTGGATCTTGGACTGGAGAGCCCCATCCTGCCATTAGAGAACCCATTTGCTCAAAAACCTTGCAAGTAAGGTTTTTTTTTTTTTTTCCCTTCTTTTCTTCCTCTTTTTTTTTGATAAATTATTTTCCTCCTTCTAACTCTATGTTTAAGTACTTACGAGCAAAACCCTGTCAAGTGGTTGCTTGAACAAAAAATGGGTCGTGTTGTCTTTGGCAATATCTATCGAGATGGTCAAAATATTTATCGTATATAGATAATATTTCTTATTATCATACCAATCACATCTACTACAACATGACATATGTTTATCCAAAAAAAAAAAACATGACATATATGAAGTCATTATCAATTGAAAAAAAATATTTATAATTATAAATTATACAATCGTCACATAATTATTTTAAAAAAAAATATAAGATCTACATAAAAAATATTATTTTTTTAATAATAAATCACATTATTTTTTAAAGAGATGATACGATATTTACATATTTCATGATTATATACAAAATTACTCTTTGTGTGCGTAAAGTTAAGAATATGATGGTCTGAAGGGATATAATTCGGTTTTTAAAATAAAAAAATTGAGTTCGAAATCCCATCTCTTTATATAAAAAGAAGCGCGTAAAAAAATTTTAAGAGGAAGAGTGATATTATCAATAAATATATTATTTTTTTTGAAATGGGGTCAACTTTTTTCTTGATCTTATCCCCCGTTAGATTGTTTATCTGCAAATAGTATAAAGACCAAAAGTGTGACGCTAGCTATTGTTTTGTGGTAATTCCGAAACATACGCCGTGAAAATGACAAGTTCCACTTTTAGTTCATGAATATTTCTGTAGCAGCCCACAGATTTAGATGCAAGGTGGCGTTACAGCATACAGGATGGTATTGAGAATTCAGCTTAAGGTGTCGTGTCTTCACTTTACTGCTTCCCATCACTTTTCTCACATCTTTTCGCCATTTTATATAAAGCTTATCATTATTACACAGGGCGTTAAATATCATATTAGGGTAATTTTACCTATTTTGTTTTAAAAAAAAACATTTTGTAATAAATGTTTTTTTTTTTTATGTATATTTAGATTTTTCTATTTTTTTTTTACATTTTAAAATTGTATTTAACATTATACATTATAAATACAAAGATAATTGATAAATTAATGCACCCAATATACATTCTAATTAGTTTTTAAGTTTTAACTTAAAACACAAACTTATAAGAAATCACTGCTGATTTGTCTTCTTCATTTTTAAATTATTAGACAAAAGCAACCTCGCCCATTTTGAAAAAAGAAAATATAAATTTAAGAATCATAAAAATCATATCACACGATTGGATCAAAATTAAAGACAATTAATGCGGAGAGATAACACTTCTAACTTTGGCAAATAGGTTTCCTCGTTAAAGTTGAATAATTCTATGTACGATCGAGTGTATAAATATCGCGTAATCGTTTTGAAAAAAAGTAAAATTTTTATTAAAAATTAATTTTTATATGAATATTATATTTTATTCATTTTTTTCAAAGTAATTACGCGACAATTACATAATTCACGATTGTAAATATCTTTTTTCAAAATTAAAAGATATATTTTAGTCGAACATCATTTACTCCCAAGCATTCAAATATATAATGGTAGATATAGTAGCCAAATGTGCAAGCATAATTTTTTTGAAAAAGAGTGAAGTATATTATTAAAAAATTAGTTCCTTTAAAAAATAAGTTACGTGGCGCTTGCGCACTCCATGATTGTAAATAAAATTTCTCTATAAAAAAATCACTCAAATTTTCAAAAATATCAAAAACTTAAAATACTAATTTCTAAATAATATTTTAAACAATTTTTTTTTTTTCAAAAAAAGGACCCTCTAAGTGGCTTAGTGCTACCACCGAAGGGTGGCGGCCTGATCGGGTGGCCAGAGTCATGTTTGGCCGAAATTTATTTATTTATAAGTTTTTAAAAATTATTTATTATATTAAACTTAAAATATTTTTTTACTATTCATCAAACATCCAAAAACCTAGTCTCAAGAAGATTTTAGAACTATTTATAAACATTACTTAAAAATTTTAATCTCATGTTACATCCAAATATATCCTTAATTACGTATTGAAACTTTAATCAGATGTATATTGTGATATGCGACTTGAAACAAGACATCAGATATATTTTATAATAAAAAAAAAGTTTATTTGGCATACCACGTTAAGAGCATTAGAAGTGGGTTCAATAAAATTAAATTTTGATCAAGGAATAACGAGTGGGTTCAATAAAGTTAAATTTTGGTCAAGGAATAACGAATGCGCAAAATAAATTGTAAAAACACTAGTAGTATCCTCAACAAACTTTAGCCAAAATTTAATTAGGAAATTCACTTTTACAAATTTAACTAATTACTTTTCAATAATATCAAATAACAGGGTTAACAAATCTATTAATATTCTATTAAAATATTGTTTTGAAATTTTCATTTATCTTAATTCTAATTGTAATTTGAATATTTATTCGTTATTAAAAAACTACACATTAATTTTCTAACTTTCATACTATTCCAACGAATAAAATTTTTTAACGGTCTTTTTTTACAATGATTATGTTTTTTCAACTGATATATAGTTGTATTAAAATTTATGATTGTATTATCGAAGCAAAACCCGTTAGACAAAGAGAAATATAGAGAGGCAGAGAATGATCAAAGTTAAAGAGTACCAATTTGAGAAGAAAACCCACGTATTCGCACCATAATCAAGTTCTCAAAACTCAAAATCACAGCCCAAAAGAGAAAAAATAAAAGTAAGTACACATAAAATCAAGAAAATCGCAAGGGAGAAGAACAAGAAGATCGCAAGGAAGAAGAACAAGAAGAAAAAGGTTAGAAACCCAGAAAGAATTCAACCAGGATGCCAAAATACTAAAAGAATCCAAAATCAAAGAAGAATCCAACATAAAGCCTAAATCCTAGGAAAAAAAATAGAGAAAGAAAAATGGAGTTTGGTGTGGCTGAAGGTGACTGTGAGAGTTGACGGCGTTCCATAGTTGCGATTGTGGGAATCGATGTCGTTTTCGAGGCCAGGCCCGCCTAAGAAGCGCAATCCTTCCTAAAGCCCAATTCCAGCCTGCAGGAAGAGAGAGGGGAAAAAAAAAAAAAAATCTAAACGATGTCGTTTTAACACCCGTCCAGCGCCCACCCCACAAATACCCTCTTTCGCTCTGTTTCGGTTGCCTCTCCACGCCGTCCAGCTCCTGTCATTGTGCCGCACCGCCGCCGCGGCACCTCAAGGCGCCTCCTACTCTCCGTTCTCTCTTCATATCGTTAAGCTCTCTCTCTCTCAGCTTTGCTTCTCAGTTCTACTCAGTTTTCTGCTATAAGCTCGATTCCTGTTCCGAGACATATCACGGTGGCACAACAAGCCACTTGCTGATTTCCGTGGGCACCCTCGAGTCGACTCGGACCTAGGTAGTTCATCTCTCTCTCTCTCTCTCTCTCTCAACTCTTTTAATTCATTCTTCGGCATGCGATACTTTAATCCTTTATCAAGACTAAAAAATTACATCTATAAAGACACATTGAGATCGTGATCAGTTATTTGCATGCATCCTCACAATATAAATAAAAGTAGCTAGACTAAATTGCATAGATACACCCATTTGCAGTGGCCAGTGGACTTTAAAGTTTAGTATAACTCTATAACATATTTACGGGATTCTTGATTGTGGGACAGTGTGTGCTCAATTGATCAAACAAAAATAATAAATAAATAAATAAAGGAATGGACTATAGTATAGTACATTTGTGGGCTTAATCTAATTGGTGTAAGATGCAGAACTTGTCAAATATGCAAACCTTTGTGTTAGCCATCATAGTTTCTTTAATGGCCTCCACACTGTAATATCCAGAATTGATCAAATAATCAGATTCAAGTTGTTTTTTTATAAAGTTCCCTAATGATATAAAGTTTCAATGTGCTGAATGTTCCAACTCCCAATTGTAACTTCTTTTATGATTATGTTTTTTTGGTTATCAAGTTGATAGATGGTGATTTATTGTCCTTGTATATATTATATATATAATTATATATAGAGGTTATCCTGAAACAGTACACCAGTACGTACCAGTACCGAAATATTCCATTCCAGTGCTTAAACCGGAACAGTCATTAGAACGGAATTCAAAACCTCGCTGCTGACTCCTAGGGTTTTAGAAAGAACACACATTTCTTTGCCAATTGTTAAGCATGAGGAAGCTAAAGTTTCATGAGAAGAAGCTGCTGAAGAAGGTTGATTTCTTGGACTGGAAAAAGGAACATGGCCATTGGGAAGCTTTTGTTATGCAACGCTATCATGTCACCCAGCGTGATGATTACAAGAAGTACGTCCTTTTATTTTCCCTTTCTAATATTCTCTTCTATTTTAGGGTTCGGAGTATTGTTTTTTTAATTTTGTGGAAATTTTTTTTGAAAGTAGGTATGCGAGTTTGTGCCGCATGGTGCAGAAGCTAGTGAACGTTTTGACTAAGATGGACCAGAAAGATCCTTTTCGGATTCAGATGACTGATATGTTGCTCGAAAAGCTGTGAGTTTTTTCATTTTTATGGTCATTCTTTTACTAAACTACTCAACTAATTAGGAAACAAGAGCCAATTGAAAGAAAATGGGTTTTTTATTTTTATTTTTTATCTATTGTTGATTTTTCTTTTAAATTCTTTTATGAGAATTTTGATTTGTAAGATGTGATTTACTCCTTAAGTGATGTTGTCATTCCGGATGAGGATTACAGTCACGGTTGAGTTCAAAACAAAACGAGTAGAATTCAATTTGTTCTTTCTTATCGATATGATTACCAAAACTCAAGTTACTTATCCACAACAATGATTACAAAACCTCATTTGATAATAATAATATCGGGATGGACTACATTAATGAGTGATTAGGTTGAATTTTGGCTACTTGAACTCTTTTGATCATGAGATGGTGTAATATTCAGTAATAGGCACATGCTTTCTATTCATAGTTGAAGTATAACAGGGCTTTTGGGCAAACAAAAATAGGGAAAACAAAAAAAGAAAAAAAGGAAAAAGGAGGGACGAAATTGGGTGCTTTCTGGGACCTCTTTTTTGCTTTCCTAGTTGAGTCCACTAATGCTCTGGCATAGTTGTTGGGAGTTTCTGTTATATATGAAATATCCCATTTTGGTTTTTAAAATGGGTTTTGTTGTCCCATTTATCATCTCTCTTATTAATCCTCACTGTTACAACATGCACGGGGTATTAACTTCGTTCATGTGACCTCAACATGAGATAATCAACTTCTTCCATATGATCTGGCTAGAAACTTCTTCTGGCAACAGGTAGAAATATCAATTGGATAACTCTTTATTTTGTTTCCATAACTTAGTCATGATAAACCTGAAGGTGTTTGCCCAAGTGGTAAGAGTCTTGTTCTTGGTGGTATGCTCCCTCTAGGTATAAGGCCCAAACCTGTGTGAAAAAAATGTCCCCTCAACCTGAGGTGCAGTTGTGGGAAACTCCTTGTTGATAGCTTGTGAACTCTTGGGATTGGTTGGGACTTTTTTCCTGGACACCCTGTGTCAATAAAAAGATTGACTTAATCGTGATAAGCTTTTTGAGATATGACAATGAACTATACAAAAAGATGTCTACCTATGTTACATTGTCATAGTTCTTATGTGATACCCCAGAATAAGGGTAAATAGTGTATGAGATCCCACATTGCTTGGGAAGGAGAAGTTCTTGCTCAATGGGGCTCTAATTGTATCATTGACTTGTCCTTTTGGAGTATAGGCCATGTGGTTTCGGCCTTCTATTAGGGCATTACAAATGATATCAGAGCTTACTCCAACCAGAAATAAGAGACTTAAGCTGTGCCACTTATGACAGATTGGCCCAACGAAGACGTCGGGAATTTAAGGGAGGTATTGTGATACTCCATATGATAAAGATAATGGTAGGTGGTGTATAGGATCTCACATTACTTGGGAAGGAGAAGTTCTTGCTCTTTATAAGATTCCAATGAGACTCCAATTGTATCATTGACTTATCCTTTTTAGAGTATAGGTCATATGGTTTGGGCCTTCTATTAGGGTGTTACATCTTAAGTCAATGTAACCAATGTCTTTAACTGTTCTGTTGTTGATATATGGCATTCGCCTATTAGCTATTTGGGATTTATAATTACAGCCCAATGAATAGATCACTATGTGGCTTGATTAAGGTTGTCATCATTAAACCTCAATGTGCCAATGAGCTCCAGCTCAATTGATTACCCTAGGAGAATGCGATTGAGATTATGGTTGTGGTGCAAAGCCAACTATGTTAATGTAGATTTTCCCAATCTTAGAGGAAAAAAAAAGCCCTCGCAGATGAATATTGTAGTTCTACTTCTGTGTTCCATGGACTGTATGGCATGTATGGGGGTAATGAGAACTACATTTCTGTTTAAGATCATTCTTATTTCAATGTTCACACTGTTACATTTCAACTATCATATTTTCATAGAAGGTTTTCTGTTGATTTGATGTGTTTTTGTCAATGGCAGGTACAACATTGGTGTAATACCATCCAAGCACAACATTGATGCTCTAAAAGTGTGTGAACGCATAACAGCATCATCCTTATGTAGGTATGCAATTGCTTCAGTAAATAAAGTCCTCTTTCTGCTGAGTTACAGGACAACTCTGTCATACCTTAAAGAGTAGAAAATGCTGCACGATTTAATCACAAAGCCAGATGCATCACAATGATATATGGAAAAAAAAAAAAAAAAACAGAGAGAAGTTTTGCTTCTTATTTCAACTAGCTTTGCTGCAGATTTGAACCCTAGGCTTTATAATAAGATATTTGAAAATTTTCCCCTAGTGCCATTGACTTAAAAATGATTTTAGACACTAGTTCTTTCCATTCCTTTCTAGATAAAGGGAATTTGACTTATTTTCAACCAGCCTCTTAGTTGGTGCAAAGCCTCTTCCTTGATTGCTTTACGTAATTGGGATTAATTATGTGTATTTATCCTCCTTGTAGACGTAGGCTCTCAACTGTTTTAGTGCGGCTGAAGTTTTGTGAGCACATGAAAGAAGCTGTCACATATATTGAGCAGGGACACATACGAATTGGTCCAGACACGGTTACTGACCCAGCATTTCTTGTAACGAGGAATCTAGAAGACTTCATTACGTGGGTAGATTCATCCAAGATAAAGAGAAAGGTGTTGGAGTACAATGATCAGTTGGACGACTATGACGCAATGCTATGAGGAATGCAGCACTTGATATTGTTTATCTGTGTTCTTCCTTCACATTTTTTCTAACCATGTTTCGTATGGTCTGAGAAGATAATTTGTTCTTGAGGGTCCAAAATTCAAGCCTGTTCCCCCATCTTACTCTTCTCCGCCTCCCAGATAATGAGAATTGAAGCTACTCGGCACCAATTAGAAATTATGAAGCATGGGATAGCAGTTTTTTTGTCGTGGATTTCATCTTTAGTGCTGCTACTTGCACATCTTTTTGAGTTTAGGATGTTATGTATTTTGGTATGCTGGACTTTGTTAGGGACCAATTACCTTGGTGTGCTCGAGTTCATTTATTTTGGATGTGAGATATTTTTGTAATGTAATGAATCACTGTTTCAGTCATCTTATCTGTAAGGAACTATTTTGATGGGATAAATAGTTGGTCATTACATCAGAAACCACACAGAACCTACAGCACAAAGCTTTATCACAAAGCTTCAATGTTGCTCATTACATTAAAAACCACCCAAATCAACATAACCACTTCTTAAAGCTTCATCTAACAGCAGAATAAAACCACCCAGAACAAACATTACTACAAAAAGCTTCATCAACAGCGACAATACACCTCCCATAACAAGTTCATGGCTGGGTCAATATATACTGTCTTGACTCTTCAGTCCCGACTCCTAACGGTAAATTGTTCTTCTGTTGGAAACTCACAAGGTCGCATATTCTTTTTGAGAAATGATATTTTCAGTTTTAGTATGAGCAAGTCTTATATATTTCATTTGAAAAAAAGTAAGTAAATATAGGATTTATATGAAAAAAATTAATTTTTTAATAGTGAATCTCACTCTTTTTCAAAAGGAGTGTGCGAAACATATACAATCTAAAACTGTATCTAACATTACTCATTATTTTTTTCTCTCCTTTGTCAACCTCATTGTCATCCATATCTAATTGGCGTCAAGATTGTTGCTTTTGGTCTACATTAACCAAAAACAAAGGAAATTACCAAAATGGGTTGGGGAACCGATGCAAGGGGATTCAGGTCTGGTGACGTGGATTTGATAGATTTTATGTTGTTAGGGTTAGACTACTTCAAAACGGATGATCGGTTCAAATATAATAAAAAATGACAAATTAATTGATGGAAGGGGATTCGGATATGATGATGTGGATTTGATAGGTTTTATGTTGATAGAGCCAGACTACTTCAAAACCTAAAAGGATGATCCGTACAAATATAATAAAAAAAGATAAAGATTCCTTGGATGGCAATATTCGATGTTGAGAAGGTTTACCTAAAAATACAGGTTTTTTGGTGCTTTGGTTGTTAAGTTGAGGAGGCCTCAAACAAGAAATTACCCTGCATATGACTTTGAGCTTGAGGTGCCAATTTGAGATTGCCAACTTGAGGAGGCCTAGGTCGAGGTTTATCTTGTACAGTCCTAAGGTGCAAAGCCGATCGAGGAGCTTGGATTTGTTGCCAATGAGCTCTTTATAGCGAGGGAATCAAGTAGGGAACTTTCATGGTTGTTCGAGGGCCACGTGTTTGATCGTGGGTTTATTAGGGGAAAGATGGTTCTCTGATCTTCGAAGTAGTGTGGCTTATGATGTCAGTGTAACTTAAGTAGTCTCCATGATGTGGGAAGATATTTCATGTCGAGGAGCCATGGCAGACCGAGGAGGAAGTAATTAGTTGCACATCCAGGAGCTCTTTTCTAGTGAAGATTAGCCTGCTCAAATATAAGCTGCCACCATAGGAGGTAACCAATAATAGAGGTGTTCATGGATCCTCCTTGTCGAGGTGTGCCAAGGAGTCACATGCAGAGAGTCTCCTGGACCCTAGCTGCCTTCATTATTAGGGAGGGATAAATCTCGTATCTGATAAGCCTTCTAATGGTTAAATATGGTGTAAAGTTAATCAATTTATAATACTCATTCAATATTCTTTATGCCTATATACGAGGCAACATATAATATTTAAAAAATCTGATTGAGCATTCTTAAATTATTATCCCTCAATTATTACTGATTTAAGAATCGGAGGTGTCACAAGTATACCATGCCGCCCACTTAACGATTTACAGGTTAACAATCACGACTGATGGTCAGACATGTCCTTTACATCTCCATCCATCAAGGAGACAATTTTTTTTTTTCTTTTTTAAGCATGTAATATTTTTTCTTTTTTAAGCATGTAATATTGTGTACTGTTGGGATGCATCAAGAACTAGAACAACACCCCATGTAATGTTGTGCCATTGCGCATAACTTTATGGTTCTAAATCTCAAAACAAATGTTGTGATTCTCAACTTCCTCCAGAAAAGCGTACAAAATTCCGCTGGAGGAGACAACTTGGTCGTGGGAATTACCGTGTCTGACCGAGGACACCCATACGGATGTGGTGGGCCTTTTTTTCCGATATTGACGTGGGTATGATGTTAGGAAATACGCAGTGATAAAATAATAAATAATAATAAAATAATAAATTCAAACGAAATTAGATTAGATTGAAGTATGAAAATTTTATTTTTATTTTAAAGAGATTCAAGTCTTTTATGATTTATAAAATTTCAACTTAATCGGTGTAAAAGAACTTTTCTTAACTTGATTCTTTTAGAATACAACAGATTAATTGATCATCGTATAATTTAAGCCTATTTTGTATAAGTGATTGAGTCTAAAACTCCACTAAAGTAACACCTCTTTTTTATCTGAAAAATCTCTAAAAAAATATCTACGTACACATTTTGATTTTTCTATCAATGTCTCTATATTTCGTATGAAAAGAAACACACTACTAGGGGTGTAACCGGTCCGGTCCGGTCTGGTTTTGGACAAAATTTAGGACCGAATTGGTATGTACCGGTTTTGCATTTTTCAAAACCGATTACGCACCGGTTACCCTCCTAAACCGGTATTTCCGGTTTTATCGGTTTCCGGTCAGGTCTGATTTTTCGATTTTTTTTTAAATGTAAATTTGACAATTTGTCATTAAAAATCTGTTTATAAAAAAAATGCTTTAAAAAAATCTGTTTTATACTTTTATTAAAAAAATCTACTTTACTAAAAAATATATGTTCTACTAAAGCCAAGTACTATATTAGTATTAATTATAATGATTTAGTATTACTGTTTCAGTATAACTAAAACTATAGTCCATAATAAACTATTAGTGTTAGTTATATATTAATATTAGTTATAGTGATTTAGTATAACTATATCAGTATAAGTATAACTATACTCTATATTAGTATAACTACTAATGTCCTACGTATTTATCAAAATTTAGTAATAATATTTGAGTGATTTTTTTTTATATATTATATATAAAACTTATATATAAAAAATATTTTGTATAGTATTATTTTTGTATAAAACTTATATATATATATATATATATAATATATATTTTTTCTTCAACCGGTCCGGTCCGGTCCCAAAAACTATAAAACCGGAACCGGACCGGATTCAACCAATTTGTGTAAATAAAGAACTGATTCTGGACCGAAAAATAAAAAAACCGGCCCATTTCTGATTTTTCGGTCTAAACTTACCCCCTACATACCACAATGAAAAGCGAAATCTGAGACGTAAACGGAAAAAATGGAGTAAAGAGAATAAAGGCAGCCCAAAAAGTCACAAAAACCGCTACAGGAGCTTAAACACATAATTTCATAAACCAGTAAGGAAATAAGAGAGAAATAAAGAGAGAAAAGATTCAGACGGCTAACTTTCTCCCACAGCCTTGCTTTCTCCATAGCCGTTAAACGCAAATATTAGAAGAGTTTTTTGTTAGTCAGTTATTCACTTTGAAATATTGGATGCCGAAATATACTAAATAAATCTTCCTCAACGGAAGAAAATGATTTCGTGTAGTCCTTCCTAAAAGAAAATCTAAGGAAAGCAACGGTAATATTAGAATAAATCTTGCTAACAAATACAATCTATTAAAACATTCTAATATCTGACTTTGAAAATGAAGCCTCATGCAGGAAGTTGCTCTGTTGACGTGAACTTGAGCCAATCTTTGGGATGAGCTTTGCATCAAGCCATAGAGCTATTGAGTGTATGTTTGAGAAAACTATAGATGTTTTATGGATGCGATTAGCCGTGGTGGCCAGATAGTTTGAAGGTAGTAAGCCGACAAAAAATGTGTTAATAAAATTTGAAAAAAAAAAAGAATTAAAAAGACAATATTTACGCAGTTCAACATGTTTGGATATAAAAACAGTTTCATCTCATCTCATATCATCATTATAGCTTTACTAAATTTTCATACAAAATATAATAAACAATTCAACTTTTTCAAATTCTAAAATAATAATAATATTAAAAAATAATATTATAACAATATTTTATTTAATTTTTAACTTTCATCTAAAACTATCTCTTTATTTCTTTAGGCAGATGATGTTTCCAAGCATTGCCTCAAGTGGTGAGGGAGATTAGAAGATGATGTTTGTTTGTATTCCCCAAACATTACAACATTTTCTCTATCCTTGATCTTTTCTTTACTCCTAATTGCAAAAAATCCAGTCCCTTTTGTGTCTCTAGCGACCTCTCTTTTAAGGCATTCTTGGGTAAGGAGATGAAATGAGGGTTCTGTAATAGTAGTGAAATGATTTGAGTTAAGATGTTTTATTAGATTTTAAGAAATATTATTATTTCTTTTAATAATATTTCAATTTTATAATATTTTTTTTCTTAAATTTAAAAAAGTTGTTTTGTCTTTTGTGTTTTATTTGAAAGTTTAGGAAAGTTGTAATGATTAAATGAAAAAATTAGAGATTTGAAATTAAAACTTATTTTATGTTTAAGTGATATTTGGAAAGAAAATTATGAAAATACTTTAGATAAGATGAGTGCCCAAACATAGCCTTAGAGTCTGTTTCTTTGTGTTGCATTACCCTTTACCTGATTGTTTTGTCGCACAGATTATGACCTTTGAGAGTTATTACGGGATAAATAAGCTTTTATCAAGTTATGATCTTAGGCTTGAGTGGGGTTCAAGCCATCATGTGACATCCACCCTTCCAAGCAAAAAGGAATTAATCCTATTTACTTTTCAGAGTGATCCCTTGATTCAAAACATGAATTTAAACCTAAAGAACATCATTCTTCCAAAAAAAGGAAAAAGAAATCATTTTTTGCTAATCTACATGACTATTGATTCGATTCCAGACCCTGCAAACTTCCTGCATGTCATGATACAGATGAAGAAGCAACCTGACCAAGAAGTTATGCATCTGAGAGAAAAAAAAAAGATATATAAACTAAAATTCCTCATCCTTCACACACCCATTTAAGAAAGGTACTTTCACAGCAAGATATTCGTGTTTCATCTCTTTGAAATTTCATGCAAAAATTATTTAAGATTCCTATTCCCATTGCCATCGTTAGGGCAGCTTAGTTCGAACCTATTTTGAGGCTTTGCTCTGCAGCACAGGTAATACTTCCATGGCACCTTTTGATCATTTGTTCCATTCTCTTTGAAATCAACCTCAAACGTCATGCCTAACCATGCACTTAGGAGCCCTCGATAAGTTTGCGACTTTGCTTTCAATATGTTTGAGGAAAGGGTAAACAGATATCAGTTACCGTTTATGCATTGTTCATGTATATCACAATTCCTTCTTGTTTTTTTATTTACAAAGTAAAAGTACAAGATGCAAGGACTAGTCAGAGCAATACGATCTTGCCAAGAAACATTCAGGGCTGCAATTCTGCAGCATGGGAAAGGGGGAGCAGCATTTGAAGTGGAGAAATTCCTTTCGCGTTTTGGAGACTTCACCTCCTCTAGATCTTCACCCGTGCAGCTGAAAGGGCTGGAGAATGTGACGGTGGCAGAGGTGCTGATGACGAAGGGAGGAGAAAAAGTTGGTTCCTGGCTATGGTGCCACACTGATGATGCTGTCATTGATGCTGTAAAAAAGGCAAAAGTCCTAGTTCATGATATTTCATTTGTTTTGAAAACTTCAAAACTATTACATTTACATGCATATTAAAATAATGAATTTGATAATATTGCAGATGGCTGCAAATAATATTGGGTCGCTAGTTGTCCTAAAACCAGTGGTGCAACATCTTGCAGGACTCGTCACCGAAAGAGGTAATTCAGATGGTTTTCTTTTTCTTCTTCCTTAAGAAGAGAACGAGATCTCAATTTTATTAATAAAATACTTTTGTAGTATTGAGGTTAGGGGTTACTTAAAGAAGAGGTTGGAATTATTGTGTAATTGCAGGCTATGTAAGTCTCTTGAAAAAAAACAAGACCTACACAAAAAATCTTGTTTTTTAATGACGAGTCTCCTTTTTTTTAAAAGACTTGCACATGATTTGCACTTCGTGGACTTACACGAGACTTGCACACTCTGAACTTATATTTAGTATTACTAAACCAATAAGATGTTTTTCTGTTATTTATACGCTATATGCAAACAATTGGGGACATCTACCTTAGTCAAAACATAAGTTTATTTTCTTCTGATTGGTTTTTTAATGGTGAAACGAATGAAAGAGCAGACTATACCAGGAAAATAATTGGGCAAGGAAGATCACCGACGCTTACAAGAGTTGGGGAAATTATGACTGACAAGGTTATTTCATGCTTTTGTTAATCTAATATTGAATTTCTGAAATACTAAAAAACCAGGCTATTCATGACCTCTTTAACTTTCTCGATTGTTTTGCCTTTAACAGGACAAACTAATAACGGTGACATCTGATACCAACATTCTTAAAGCAATGCAGCTCATGACAGGTGAGAGAGTCATGCTAGTAACTCATATTGATCTGTGATATCCAATGAGGATTGAAAATCAAGATCTCTTCAAGTTCTTACTCGAACTTGATGTCTCAAGTGGGACACAGATACTTAACTGGGTCCTACAATATTTATTGATTATTTAGGGTTGTCTGAAAAAATCTACACCGGAACTGATAATACTCTGTACAGTTCATTTCATGTGTCTATCTCTCATGATCTCTAATTGAGGTTTTAAATGATCTGGTCTTTCACATGCCTCCACCCAATGTGTGATAGACAACCCACACCCTTTTTTTTTTTGCACCTCTAATTCTCTGCTTACATTTTCTTTTGTTTTAAATAAATATGCAAATTAATAGAAAGAGTAATGAGCGATCTTGGTGTTTGCAGAGAATCGGATACGACATGTTCCAGTGATAGATGGGAAGATAGTTGGGATGATCTCCATTGTAGATGTTGTAAGAGCAGTAGTGGAGCAACAAAGTGGAGAACTGAAGCGATTGAACGAATTCATTAGAGGTGACTACTATTAGAACCTAAACGACACCTACATGCAGAAGGATTTTAGATTTTGGATATGGAGCAATATTTACATTGCTACAAATACAAAGATATTACAATAAAATAAATTTACAAACAGATATGATTTCATATGATCCATTAGATCTCGTTTACAATAAATGTAACTTTACAATCAAACCACTTCATGTTGTAGGTTTACTTTTGTGTAATTCCTTCGTGATTAAAGTTTTTCCTTTTACAGAAACCATGTAATCCCAAAAGGAAAATATCAGTTTCCAAAATCAATATTCTTGTATGCGATATGCTGATTAAACAAAAAGATATGCTAAATGTCTACCTTTGTCAGTTAATAGAATGTTTGGGTGTTTTGTTCCCCCCCCCCCCCCCCCAAAAAAAGGAGAGAGAGAGAGGGACATCAAGATCTTTCACACAACTTGGAATGGGACCATGTCAAGATCTTCCACTCTACTTGGTCCTTTATGGATTGAAAATGAATTTCTGAATCTGCATATTAACTACCAAAAGAACGAAAGCAAACATATTAGAGATCGCACACAGTACACAATTATCTTGCTCAGTCGAACTGCAAAGCACACAATTACCATAGTAACCTATTCGTTTCACTGTACATGGAAATTGAAACAACGCTACATGCCTGAAATCGAGCAAGTAGGTCAAAACTTTGCTCCTCACAACTACAACTTGGACTTTACATTCCTATATAATGTTATATAACATTACGGATTAGATCAAGGATTCCTCAAGTTCGAGCAAGAACTTGAAAACTTCAAGTAGGAGATAAATAAACAGATGAAGTGAGTCCTACGATATGTATTGTTTAAGTAGTAACGATAACTGTTGTGGGATCCACTTCATGTGTATATCTTTCTCCTATCTAAAGCCATAAGTTCGGGCAAGAACTTTTGGGGGGTCTTTCTCCTATGATTCCAGTACTGTACAGCTACAAAGAGTTGCACGATGGTCTGAAACTCATGCCTCCAGCTCCAATGAGCATGCATATATGACAGACGGATGAGGTAGGTGGGAGACTCAATCCTCTTATGTCCTGAGTTTTTTTGTATGTATATATCTAATCTGAGACCAAAATTATGCTAAGAGCTACGCATGGAATATAGTGATAAAATCTTTCCAAAGAACCAAAATGCCCTGTAAGACGGTTTCTTATCTTCATACTGGTTGCTGGAGGAGCTTGAGATGTCGAGCAGGGCCAGATCAGTTTCGGGAATTGAACATTCTGGAGGATCATCTTTAACATTTTCCAACAGGTGGAGCAATTCAGAGGCAATTTTTTGACCACTGGAATTCCCATTGAGAGACAAATCGACTAAAGATTGTATGATGGTGTCTCTCATCACCAGTTGACAGAAGTCAGCATGCTCACGACATACAAAAAGAAGAACACCTGCAGCATGTTCTTGTTCCTCCTTTGTTCCAGTTTCGAGTATTTGGGAAATGTCACTGATACATGAACTGGTTTCAGCTACTGCAATCCTAACCTCGTCTATACTGCATAGGTTCCTAATGATCTCAATGCAAAACCGTGCCAGATCTGGATCACCCAATAACTGAATCAGCTTTGGAATGCAGTCCAAATACACTATATGGTATCCAACATCACAATTGAAGGACAAATTACACAGTATCTTCATGGCAATGTGAAAGTCCCTGGTCTTGGTATCGAGGACTTTAAGAACGGAAGGAAGAACACCAGATGCCACTATCATAGACTTGTATTTAGGTTGGGAAGACAAAACCTCTATGATACCAAGGACTTCTTCAGAGATTTCAGTTTCAATATACGATGCCAACACGTAAATCCCATCGTTATCAAACAGTAGCATTTCACTGTTGCATGAAACAGCAGAAAGTTGATCAGCATAGGATCTAGTAATTTCTCATGCACCAAAATATGTTGAACAATAGAAAGAAGAACAAACAGGTTCATGTTCACAGAAACCACTACCAAAGGGTGGGAGCAGAAATAGAGGTAAGAGGATGAAAAAATGTTTTGCCTGTATATATACTAGCAATTCATTTACTATTTAGTACTTTCTACAACTGTTTGAGAAATCCATGAAATATCTTTCATATAAGTTCCCAGTTACCTACCTAAAAGTTTAAGCCCCCAAAAAATGATTTTTTTTTTCTTGATTAGGTTCTATTATTTTGATCTAATCATTATAGCTCTTTTCGTCGATGTGAAACCATACGTTTGTAGCATGCCTTATAGTCTTCAATCCTATGCTACTCTGTTTCAATTTTTCTCATTTCAAGAAAAACTGGAAAGCCTCATGCCTTGAGACCATAAAGGCTCATAATTAAAGCTATAATCTGCAGAAAAGAAGAAAAAAACTATCCATGCAAAAGAATTATCACCTGTTATTTCTCAAAATCGCCAACAGCACCTCTGCTCCATCTCTCTGTTGTTTTACATCATTTAATTCATGTGCATCCTTCAAAAATTTAATCAAAGGTTCGACACAACTGTTGGAAATTGTAGTATGACATGCGTGTTTATTTTCCTTAAGTGTTTTGTTCACATCTCTAACTGTCTTGCACTGTGATCCCCATGAAAGTGCAGCAAGTCTGGAAAGAGAAGCCAACATGTTTCCATAACTCTCTGTAGAGTTGTTAAGTCCTTGAGAAACTGCATTCTTCTGTCTGTGCCTACTACTTAATCTGCTTTCACTAGAGTCGTCTAAAATTTCTGGAACATCATCAGTCTCTGAAGAGCGTATGGACACAGCACTAAGTTGAAGGTTCAAGTTATTCACAGAACTAGGAATGCTGGCAATGGAACCGGAAAATGAAGAATCCAGGGAGTCAAGAGAGGAAATGTTTGGTTCTAAATATGGGTCAGGAATAGTAATCCCCTGCTTGGAAGACCAAGCTGATATGAGTTCCTTCAGTACAGAGTTTGGAGTCATCAACAAGTTGTCAAGCGTCATATGAGTTATAGGGCATGTCTGGTTACCCTCCTTAAACCACTGCTCTATCCAAAATCGTTCAAACGTCTGCCCAGAAGCAATAATCACTGGATCAAGCATCACCTGCATAGAGATGGGACACTTGAACTCCTTGGGAGGTTCGGGTGTACCAAAGTCATCAGTTTGAGTCTCATCACACTGCATATGGCTGTCATCATCCTGGTATCGTCCAATTATTTTTCCATATTTCCTCAAAAGATAGAAGAGCCACTTCAAGATTTTTTTCTTAGGGTCTGTGTCAGGGGCTTTATCAAGTAAACTCTTAATAGATCTTCTCTCTATCAAAACTGCAGAAGGGGATGTAATTTTTAGTGTCAAAGCTGCAAGTCGAACAGCCTCGAGTTCTAAATCATTCACAGAATTGGACGCAGGAATTGCTTGTCGAAGCAGTCCTAAGATAACCTTCCCAGCTTCTTCTTCAGCAGGTTCAAGGGGAAACTTTGTTCGCTTAAGATCATGGGCAATTCCAGATATCTACAGAGAATGTTCAATTTGAATATTTAGTTGAGGGATTAAAAAGTGCACTGACCAGACATAAAATCTAGTGACTGTGACTACTTAAGACAGAATATACAATATAAGGTCGTCAAAAAATACAGCTAACAATTTTTCAAATTACAATTGCCAAAATAAAAGCAAGACAGAAAAAATATAAATAAAAGGGATGAAGAAGAAGACAAAAGGAAACTGAGACTCTTTCAGCTGAGTCCATTTTGGAAGTCTGTGAAACAAGTAAGGATCCTTTAAAACAACAGTCAAAGTTAACTATATTCTGTTTCATACTGCATGAGCATGTGGAGCCTGCATTATGAAGTAGAGCCATCAGAGGTGTGTAGACTAAACCACTCAACTCTTTTAATTCTCTACTCCATTCAACACCGTTTATGAGGAAAAGTTGATTGGGAAGGGGACTACTACTGAGGCATCGAAGGGAATACAACCTACAAAGCCATGCATGGAAATCTAGAACAAAATGAATTTGAAAATCTCGGATTATTCACCATTACCAAATATATATAATATAAAGGCTTGAAGTATTGCAAACCTTTGCAGCCAACAGCAATGGCACCATATTTTGAATTTGACTCAAAGATACTTTCAAAGTTTTTCGTATTTTCTCACATCTGGAAACTATCCTCTCTGTTGTAATTGCCTGAAAATATTACCAATTTAATAGTGAAGAACGATGCAAATAAAAGCCATGAGAAGATACATACAAATATGAATAGGACTGAACGCAATGCAAGCCTTTAAAATGTACTTTACAACTTGGAAAGGTGTCAACTCATCTATTATAGTTTGTGGCATTAATAATCACTTGTTCATTGAGCAATAAACAAGAGTTAGAATAAGGCAACAATCAAATTTGAAAACACAAACTTTAATGAAAGATTAGCATAATAAACTGGTGGCTCTCCTCAGGTATTTGATCTTAGGATTCTTGTTACTGTTAAAATAGTGGACATAAGTTAAAGGAACAATCAGAGATGTTGCATGGGAGTCATACAATTCACTTTAACTGATAATAAATTGATTCCTTGGCATCCTCAGCAAAAGGTCACTTTAAATGGTGTAAAAAGAAAAATATTGAAATGACAACAGTAACCAAGATGCAAAATTTATTGTTGTTGTTCAACTACAGTAATCAATTTCTATATGGTTTAAAGCTGTAATAATGTTACCATACATTCAGGTTGGTTTTAACAGATTTTATAAAATAACAAGCACTATCCTGAGACGATTATCAGTAACCAAAAAATGCAATCTTCATTCTTATTGCTTGGCTTTATTTATTTTAAAAGCAACGTTAGAAGAGGATGAGACATCTGCTTCTCGTACTCATTAGAAACTCAGGTTTGCACATTAACAGATGAAAAATTGTCTGAATGCAGATATTTTTGTTTCAAAGACCCCAATTGTGTCCAAACTATGTCAGGAAAATATGTTTTTGTATAGGTAATAGGAAATTTTATTGATAAACAAAAGGCATAGCCCAACTACACGGAATGTATACAAGAGAATATATCAGCAAAATATGTACCAGGTAGAGTTTGCTAGACTCTGAGCAGTGCTGTATAAGTAATTTTGCTTTATCCACGGAATGTTTTATTGTGCACATTGCCTGTATTCCCGATGTGCATCCTGGCCGAGCAGACTCAATGGCTGGCAATATTTCCGAGATTCTGTCAATGAATTTCTTGAGTTCTAAACACATTAAACGATGAACCTGCATCCATTGTAATTTAGTCAGAAAGTTGTAGCAGAACAGGGAAATTTGGAATAAACAAAGTTAAAAAAATACATTAACAGAACAGAACCATAAGCCTTATCCCTCTGGATGGTTTGAAATATAGTTAGTCAACACTTCTGTACATTCTAGAATGGTTGACAACCTAGAATCAATTATCCATGTACTGATAGGGAATAACATCAAGACCAGTGAACTCTAACCCAGAGCTGTCCATGAGGGTTTGGAAAATGTCATTAAAGAAAACTGCAACATTTGTGCATGAGTTATACATTCTATTAGGAAAAAAGAACAAGAAATACTTAAAAGAGGGACTTTTGTTTCTTCTACATGATGTGAGAATCCAACACTCGTGAAACTTGGAAATCTCCCCCCATATATGCTCTTTTGGAAAGTGCCACGCAAATCACACCCTAGAATCAAACACTCATAACTACAGGAGACCGCTTAATCATACAAGCTAAATGCTCTTAATCACACTTCTCCTGTCAAACCTTCAGCTCTAACACCACTAGTTAGGGAGTGAAACACTTGGAGTAGTTATTAGGTTCAGGCCGGGCATAATATTATATATAAATATATATTGCGATATTACTTACAGCCAGAAGCTTAAACCAATGGATTTGGGTCAGCAATACTGTATCAACCACTCATTATTATTGTTATTATTTGATAAAACTCCATAACATGAGGAACTCCAACAATTACAATCATAACCAATCTGCTATATTTGTCCTGTTAAGATGAAGTTCTTCATGTATTTTTTTTTCAAGTTAGGCCTAAGTCTAATACCACCATTCCAAGAGAGTTACATTAATAAAGTTGAACTAAAAGTCCTGCTACTATATGTATGGTTGCCTATCCTAGAAGTTACATATTTGCTTAATCCTTGCTTCATATTTGACCTACTACGTGTTCAAACACCGTACATCTCGCCGAAAAAGATTAAAAAAAAAAAAAACAATTAAAAGACTGTAATCTCATGGGCTTGTGTTAAACCTTGAGATTTCATGAAACAACAGAAGAAGTTCTTTCTTTGGATCTACCGTCTAGTAAATGAATCAGTGCATATGAAGGCATATTAAATGAGTAATTTCTATGATGGATGATAAAACTTATTCCCAATTACCCAGAGACGATTATTCACCTTAATTGTACAATAATATCGAAGCTCAACGACTTCAGCACCATTGTTCTCCATAGTCCATCCAATAGTAGAGTATCTTCAACCTGCAAATTGACATGATCGATTTTTTTGCTTAAATTGAGCATTTTTTTTTGGCAGAAATTAATAAATCATACAACTTCCACTACTTACGAATATCTACAATAGCAATTCTATCAATATTACACAAATAGCAAGGCTGTACTCAGACGACTAGAAACATTAGAAAAAGGCGAAAAAAAAAAAAAAAATAACAACAAAAACCAATGAAAACACGAACCCAGCTGCTCTGTTTGTATACCAATTGGCTAAAGTGGGTAGTCTATTACGATAACAAAACTCGCAAAAAATTCCTGATTTACTTTGGTCAATCAAAGAGAATTACAGTTATCCTTCTGTTGTCGCAAAACTAGCATAGAAAGGCATGAAAGTTCTAGCACGCCCACAAAATAGAACAATAAACTTGTGATGAATCCAGGTGTTCCACGTCTTAGATCATATGGCCCCCAGCGAGGGCTTGAAATCCAACTATTATAGTAAACAGAGTCCCACAAAAAGATAACAAAAAACAGGAAAAAAAAGTCTTGCAGAAAAAGATAGAAACGATTTTTGTAAAAAACGGTCGAAATTATCTGAACCAGAAGCCCAAATTCCAAGACATGCAGCTACCAACAAAGAATTCCTATGATTTTACAGAGTTGAGTTCCGGCATTAAGTACCAAGCAGCTGTTTCGCAGCCAACCAAGTCAAGAAGAGAAGGCCGAGAGCGAGTTCATCAACAGCAAAGCAGATTTAAGAAACCCAGTAAGAAGAAGTGCTATATGGGCGCCAAAATCATTTTTGATTTGAGCCTTCATACTTGGAATTAGCAGAGAACGCCTAGCTTTGTGAAATGAAGAATCACTGAATATAAAGCTCATATATACGATGAACATAGGCTGTTTCTACTTTCTACTTCTGGGAACAATTAAGAAGTCTTCCATCCCTTCCCAGATCATTAAAACTGTCAAGGTTGTTATGCCAAAGAAAAAATTAATAACTTGCAAATAGATTCTTTCTGATAGAATTTTCACTAATGTAGTCACTTTTGGAGAAAAGAGAAGAAGATTCTTCCTGATAGAAACCTTTAGAGGGGCCCGTCCTTCGAATATATCTTTCTGATAAAGATAAACAAATAAAATTTTCATAAAAAAACAAAATGATGATCAAATAAATGATTTAGATTCAAAAGGAAGAAAAAACACCTCCAGAATAAAATCAAATTTCCTTCATTCATCATACTATTCATTTCAAGTAATTTTTTTAAAATTATTATTATTGTCTATCATGAATATAAATTTACTGTAATTACTATGATTGATTCTGATGATTCTGATATGAATTGTATTTAATATATATATATATATATGTATGTATACATATATGTATATATACATATATTTTGATGGAGTATGTGTGTATGTATAATATATATATATATAAATATTTCAGAGACAAGGTGGGTTGAAGCTTCAGCTTTGACCGTAATAACTGTCAGAGACAGTAAAATAAGAAACAATGGAGATGATTACTCCACATGTGATATTCTAATTAATCTCTCTCATTGCTTCAATACAGCAACATGATAATTAAAGGCACTCTAAAAGGACAAGTATAAGGCACCTGCCTGGAAATTTTGAAGAACAAAACACACCAACTTTGTATTCTTCCAGATTTGACATGACATGAAAGCAAAAGTAAGATTCGAAGCCAAACAAACAAGACGACGACCCCGTCAAAGTTGACGACTTGGGGTCTTGGATAGGGCAGTGTGAAATGAGCAGCTCTCCGGTCCTCACAACAACGATACTGATTTTTTCACATTCCGCGGCATTTTTTCCACCTTTGACGCGCAGTCAACGCGTTAATATGACTACAAGTCTACAACAAAAAAGGCTTTCTGCAACTAATTTTTTTTCCTTGTTAAGGTATACATTTTTTAAAAATGGATACAATTGCAAGGAAAAAACTTTCTTGCAAAATAATCATTGCAAAAAACTTCGGATTTGGAATGTCAATTCAGTTAGCAAAAAAACCTCCGGTTGAAAAAACGACATTTTTTTAGCATTGCAAAAAGTTTTTACTCGTTAGCGAAGGTTTAATTTCGTTACAAAAACATGTATGCTCATTAGCATCAATATAATTCCGTTGCAAATCAGATATTAGCAGTGATATAATCTCATTACAAAAAACATGTATCCTCATTAGCAACGAACCAAATTCGTTGCAAAAACATGTACCCAACGGCTAATTGATATATCATTGCCAACAAAATTTAATTGTTGCAAAAAACTAATTAGCAACGATATAATTTCATTAGTATCATCATTAGCAACGGTATGATTTCATTACAAAAGATATTAACAACAATTTCAATTTTCTTGCAAAAATAAAATCATAATTATAAAAAGCAATTAGCAACGATATGTTTCATTGCAAAAGCATGTTAACAACGATATAATTTCCTTGCAAAAACATAGTAGAATAATAAAAATAATAGGCCCATTGAATATTAACGTTTTTGTGTGTCCTTCATATATAAATGATGGTTTTATATTGTAATGGAAATGTAATGAAATAGTATATGTGGAGGCTATTTTCCTTGAATATTAACGATGATCATCATGATGTAATGTAATGATGATCTCATGATCATATGTGGAGGCTATTGTAATGTAATGTAATGATGATCTCATGATCATCATGATTTCAGGTTTGTTCTTGATTTTGTTGTTCATGTTGGATTTGATTATAAGGTAAAGATATTTGGATTTGGGTGGATCGAAAGGCACCAAAGACCTTTCTCGGGTCCATTTCCCGGCAAGGCACCAAACCAGCACATGAGATATTAGAGGGAAAGGGACCATATATACAAGAATCTGTTGTAGTGGAAAGTTACAAGAAATGGTGCATTAGGGGCAGTATGATTTTGAAGGGGAGCTGCTCAGATGTTTGCTTGCATCAACTTGGGCCTCTCAACATCAGCGTCCCGCTTGGTCTAGATAGTGATATGCACGTCCAACAAATAATAAAAAAAAAAAAAACCAGTGAACCGGATCGGATTTAACCGAATTGGTTGGTTTGGTTCGGGTATTGAGTTAAGTCTGGTTTGACCCCAGTTCCATTTTTTTTTTTTAAATTCGTCAAAATCATTCCGGTTCTGATTTTCTTTTTTCTAATACCGGACCGGACCGGATCATATATATATATATTTTAATTTTTTATGTTGTATAAAATATTTTTTATATTATATATAATTTTAATATATAATTATATATAAAATGATTTTGTATTATATGATAAATTACTAATTAATATAATATTAAATTTTAAAATCCTATATAAATAACTATATATTATCACTATAGTCTATTGTATTAGTAGTTAAACTAAAACTATATTACTATATATTATAATATACTACAATATATTATCATTATATAATATACTGAACCGGAACCGGTAAAATCAAAAGTATCAGTTTAAGGATGTAACCAGTGCCATATCGGGTCTTTAAATCTAAAAATCAGTATATACCGGTTCGATTTTAAAATATGTCTAAAATCAGATCGAACCGGATGCACATCCAAAGATAGGGCTCTGATGGAGCTGTAAGAATCACCTAGACCATCAGCATCGAGCATTACGTTGGATTTGGGCAACTTATCGTGGTCTCCCCGGCAAAGATAGGACTGCGATGGAGTTGGAATCACGGCCTATACCATCGACGTCCTAGGCAATAGAGATCAGGTTTATGACGTATAGCTTGCTCATCCAAAGGGAACTTGCTATGGGGAGAGCTACGATAAGTTGCCCAAATCCTTAGACTCCATGACAACCGGCCCGATCTTTTAGATTTTCAAAGACCCAAGTGGTATTCCTTATTGAAGCCACGCGCGTGCCTCAGCTAGCTTTTGGTTTTAGTAGAGGTTGGCTAGCAGCCAACTAATCCTGTTTGGTTTGCTCAAGCTCGGCTAAACTCGAGCAGCGTTTCAAAGTGAAGAGCATTGATAGTCTGACTTTTATACACCATTGTTTTGTTAATTAATTCTTTTTAGTTTGTACTTGTGTTATTAGTTTTTTTAATTGACGATCTTTTCTTCTTGAGACATCGTATTATTTCTTTACTCTTTTTTGTTTTTGCCAATTTTATGTTGGCAAATGATTTCGTATTTATCTTTGTTTAATTGTTATAAAATTGTTACTCATTCAAGTTATTTGACAATTTATAATATTTTTAGATTAACTTGTACTAGTTTTAGATTAATATGTAAAGTTTATACTACTTTGTAATAGCTGAGAATTATGAGAACTACTTTAACTATAAAGAGATTTCACAAAAATAAATTTACAAACTAATTACATGGTTTGATGTAGTATATTATATTGTAAAGTTATTTTTATTGTAAAATAGATCTAACGTATCATATGAAATTAAATCAGTTTAAAAGTTTACTTTTATGAAATCTCTTTGTAACTACTAGCTGTAGCACTTCTCATTATTAGTTAGATACTTATTAGATATTTTGTTTATGTTTAGAGATAATATTTAATTTTATATTTTTTATATTTTTAAATCTTGTATTAATAATTGTAATTTGAAAGTGAAGAACAATTTTGAAATTGGCCAAAAAACTACAAAAATAGATTTTGGGCCCAAATATTAGGCCATGCACAAGCAGGGGCCCGCTTACCCTTCTGCTAGGGGCAGGCAGGAGACTTATACATTGTAAAGTGCTATTGAATTTGCATTAGAATAATTCTTCTCATCATCCACTATTCATCACTCCACATTTCAAATTCTATAAAAAATACCTCTACACCTTATAAAAAATACTTTCACACTCTTATGAAAAAGCTATAAATGTGGGGTGTGAGAGTGAATAGTGGCTGATGCATAGTATTTCTCTTTGTATTAATGAAAACTTTGTTGCTCCCTTACTTGAAGCCCTTAAGAGCATTAGCAATGACCTAACTATTGTCAAGTCTAACGTTTGGCTAGAATTTCAAATTTTGACGATAGCATTAAATTTTGACTAGGTAAATCCACATTGGATTAGTCACACCTTAAAGTTAAAATAATAATATAATATTATATATTTTAATAATATTTTATAATTTTTTTTAATATTTTACAAATACACTTCATATATTAATTAATAATTTTATTTTTACTTAAAATATCATTTTCTTAACTATTTTTTCCCTAGATTTGCATGATTTGTATTTGTCTTTGTAGAAAGAATGCATTTTATTCATCAATATTCTCACCCCTAAGAATAGAAGTCAATTAATTTAATGTGCATACTCAAGTTTATTAAGCAGTACAACATCAGTAATATATATATATATATATATATATATATATATATATAAATCTTCACAACCTCCTACTATTCACCTACACTCTATACTTCACCTTTTTTGTAAATTTTTTAATATTTTTTTAAATTTTTTTTGAGTTTATTTTTTTTAAACTATTTCAAATTTTTTATTCACTATTCATATAAAAAATATTTGATAAAAAAAAATAAAAAAAATGTGAAGTGTGGAGTGTAGATGAATAGTAAAAAGTTGTGAAGATTTTTTGTATATATATATACACAATGATTAAAATGATACCGGGACAGTACGTGTGTCTATTATATAATATATATATAACGTACTGTTTGTGTCCATCCTAATCTAAGATATATACCCTCGTTTGACGAAGGAAGACAAATGCGAGGGAAAGAAAGTGGGACAATTGGATTAAAATGATTAACATAATCCTTTGGTTTGTGAACAGTAACTCGTCAAGGTTGACTAGTCGTCTTATTTTACTGTAATTCATATCTTGAGCTTTGAAGTTAGTCTAATGTGGATGTTTTTCTCATATATAGCCAAATTTTAGATTTATATTGACATTTCGCTAGTCAAATATCAATTTAGGAGCTAACAAGAATTCAGAAGTACTATCTCACGGAATGATAGAAAGTCAAGGAAGTCAGAGCTTACAAAGTTGAAGGAGCCGAGAGATACTCAACTCGATTATGGTAGGTAGAAGCAACCAGGGCAGGGTCTATTACTCCTTCAAGGGTAGAGGTCGTTGCTTTTAACGAGAAGGAACCCTAAAGTAGCAGCACTATATAAGGAGTCCCGACCAATGATAAGGAGTCCCAACCAACCCTAGTGACCAAGGTGCCTGAATGCCAAGAAAATGACCTTGCAGTGGCCTGGAGTGGTAGACATGATCTCCAAGTCAATAAAGGTACATGATGATCGGCCTCCTTGGGCTTTTTGGATCAAAGAACAAAGTATCAAAAGTAGGTCATGAAAAGTTGTCACTCGATGGCTTTTTCTTAAAGAAAGATGTTATTTTGTTTACTATTTTATCTTTTTATTTTGACACTTTATGTATTTTAAATTTTTTTAATTATTTTATTTAATAGTTAAAAAAGTAATTATTTATATATTAATATATATTTTTATATTTTTTAAAAATATTTTAAAATGATAAAAAAATATAAATTTAAAAATTTAAAAAAAAAATATTAAATTTGATCTAGAGGTCAGATTGAGTGTGCTAGCTCGACTCTTTCTTGGAAAGGGAGCCGCTTGCCTCTTTTCATAGAAGTCAGCCAACTCATGATCTAATGTGGCACCTACCTTCATCAGACAGAAGGAGAAACCGTAATTGACTACACTAACTTAGGACAATAAGAAAACATGTAGAGTACAAGAACAAAGAGAACAATAAATAAGTAGAAGGCAAATCCCATGGTTGGAACTCTCACCAGCTTCTTCTTGTAGCGAGGTTGAAAACTCTAGAAGCCATTTGGCTGGTAAACCTACCGGTAGAAGTAGAGGAAATCCTTAACCAAGAGGCTAGTGTTTGAATATTTGACCCCTTCGATGCCATTGGCCAATAAAACACAACAACGCATCAGTATTCTTCGGGCATTAGGGAGGTGCTCTGAGGGACATCATTTTATGCCTGACATGGGCTTAGTCCTGACTTGTATTATGGAAATAATTCTCATCTCATTCAATCTCATTTTCTTTCTAAACATGATCACTTAAATATAAAAACTATTAAATTAAATTATTACAACTTCTCCAAATTTTTAAATAAAAAATAAAAAGCAATTTAATTTTTTTAAATCTTAAAATAAAAATTATATTCTCTCAATATTTTAACTTTATAATATTTTTTATTCAATTTTTTATATCTCATTTTCTAAAATTCAAAAAATACTTAATTCAAACGTTTATCTCACTATTATTCACAAACCTTACCATTTGGTCTTCGATTTTCATGGTTCTGGCCTCCAGACATTCAATCCTAAGTAAATTACCCTATACCATGTTAGGTTTGCCTTTCATCCTATTAAAATTGTATTGGATACATCGTATTTGAAAAATGAATGGACAAGATTGCTTTATATGAAAAAATAAGTTGAATTTTCTATCAATCTTCCAATTTTGTCCATTCACTTTTGAACAAGATATGTCCATTGAAATTTTAACAGGAGGTAAGCTAAATCCGTACCCTATAACAGTCTCGAAAACTAACATGATATAAGTAGATAGAAATCACATGAAACCCACATGTTAAAATCCTTTAAATTAAGTGTCTGTTTGGCTTTGAGTTTGGAAGTTTAAGGATCAGTTTGGAAACACAATTATTCTCAGATTATTTCACTACTATTCATAAACAATTCATTATTATTCACAAACAGTTTACTACTGTTCATAAATTATTTATTACTATTCACAAATTATTTCACTACTATTTAAAAATTAAAACTGAACCGTTTAAATCTTGATGTTCTTTATGTGATTGTCGAATTGTTTATTATTGGCTTCAGCTAATCTATCTCAAAGTCATCTCTAAATATCCAGTTAATCCTTGCAGCGCACAACATTGCACACGAGTGATCATAAACCACTACAACATAATAGGCCTTTCCTAGCGTTTTAATCTGTCTCAATAAGTTCTCCAAAACGCTGCAAATAGCATATTTTGGCGATTCTGACTTCAACACGCATTGGACACGAAAAAATCGTCGCAACTGCTCAAGCTCGCTTGTTGTGGTCATCGCAGGAAAAACATACTTTTTTCGACGATTTTCAGTCGTCGCAAAAACAGTATAAAGTCGCCACAATTACCGTAACCAAAACGTGTGTTTTTCGTTGAAATCATCTTTTTTCGTCAATTAAATACGCTAAAATATCTCAGAAAAACCGTTGCAAATAACTCACCTTACTCAACGATGGACTTTATCGTCGTCAAAAACTACATCGACAGCGATTTGTTATGGCCGATAAAATTCAAAATTTCATCAGTAATGACTTATTTGCAGGGATTTGTTTTAAAAAATAAAACACCCTTTCTAGCATATTTTGTCGATAACAATTTATTTGTAGCGATCTTCTTCTGCTTCGTTCTTCTTTGCTTGGTTAGCAAGGAAAGCGGAAATGTAGATCAGAAGAAGAAAAAAAACCTAAAATGAAAATGCATTGTGCATGTGTCTATTAACAAACAGAACCAACTGATATGTTAGTACTACTGACTCCGAAATGAAAACACATGAGAGAAACAGAGAGATGAGGGAGAAACCGAGAGGTATCGGGACTGGAAGAGGGAGAAACTTGGGTGGAAGCGAGAGAGCTTCTCGTACGGCTAAGAAGAAATCGACGCCAGTGGCTAGGCTTGTGACAGCGCACGACGGCAAGGAGGGGGAGAAAACAGAGAAATAGAGGGGGAGCAGAGTAAGGGTTGGGGGGCAACGGTGGGCGGAGAGAAAGGAGGGAGAGAGGGAGGAGTGGTCGGCGACGGTGTCGTGGTGCTGTCGACGGCAGCGCAGGCTAGCTGGGAGCATTGCTGGGGGGTCACGGGAGGGGACAGTGCAGGTGGGGGGTGGAGGGGGGGGGAGAAATATTTAAAGAGGAAAGAAGACAGGGATTAGAGTTTGGGGCGTGCGGGTAGTGATTTCGTGAGTTTCGACGCCTGAGTAAAAGTTTTTGAGTTTTAAATTTTAATTGCGGCGAATGTTTTCGTTGCTAAAAGGTTAAAAAAATGCTGCAAAAAAGTCATTTTCTCAATTCCATCAAATTTACATCCTTCGCAAGAAGTTTTTAAATATTGTGGCGAATGTATTCGTCGCAAAAATTGAAAAATCATTACAAAAAGTGGGTTAGTATTGCGGCGATTTTTTTTCGTCGTAAAAAGTGAAAAAATCGTTGCAAAAGACCAAAGGATGTGGCAATGTAAAACTCATTACAATTAATGATTTTTTGCTTTGATTTTATTTTCAACAGAGACAAAATTGCCGCAAAAGGTCTTATTTCTTGTAGTGAACTATGGATTTGGTGTCATTTCCCGCTGGCCATTGTTTTTATTTTTTGCTCTATATTAACATAATTGTGGTATTTGTTGGTGTCCCAATATTACCTAATAATTACAAAAACAAAACATAAAAAATAATTTAAGTTTTTCAAATTACAAAACAAAAAGAATATAAAAACAAACTATTCTAACAATATTTTAATTTTATAAATTTTTTTATTTAATTTTTTCTCTATCCTTTTTCAAAATTCAATAAAACATCTAATTAATTCAAAGTATTTTACTTTTTTTTTTTTTGAGCAATCAAAGTATTTTACTGCTATATATTTACAAATTTCTTATATTATCTTATTCCGCAAGTATTCCAAAAATACAAGATATACTCTCTATCCGAGTTTTTTTTTTTTTTTTTTTATAATAAAAAACAAAGTTTGATTGAGGGCCTTTTGAGGCCTTGACCCTGATAAAATATTTTTAAATTCTACGACGTCCAAACATGCCAAGAAGCTTATTCCATCTACCCTCCTTCACAAAATCATATATTTCTCATTAGTCGGCAAGTGAATATGATCTCTCGTCCACTCATCTTTTGCTAATATTCATTACGTCCAAAAGATCCTTTGATCACTACCTTTTCCAAGACGGACTTGATCTCAAATTTATATTCCCTTTGAGTCATGTGATCCATGCATGCAGCTTAATTTCCAGGCAATTTTCTGTGATGCAAATTAAAAGACCTCGATTTTCCACAACCATGATCCTCGTTTATTTTCATAGATGAAATGAGATGGATTGAGATTAAAGTTAAAAGTTGAATAAAATATTATTAAAATATTATTTTTAATATTATTTTTATTTTAAGATTTGAAAAACTTGATTTATTTATTTTATTTTATATAAAATTTTAAAAAAATTATAATAATTAGATAAAATGAATTAAAATTAGTGCGCCAGCAACATCAGATCTTGATAAAGGTTATGCAGAATTGTCAAACACTCAAACTATACACAGAAGCAAAGTATAAAAAGGATTGGTTTTATTAGAAGAAAATGATAGGAACCCATATAAGACCCATACACCTTTTTCGAAGCTGGGAATCTAAAAATGATGATAAGGATTTGAAATAAAAAAAAACAAAAGCAAGTGTGTTGTCATGTAGTGCCTGACATTATTAATAGCAAAACTCTAGGAAATATAAGAGATTTGGTCAAACTTACTTACGCTTTACTTGAATTTGTTTTTTTTTTTTTTTCCAAGGTGGCTAATTCTCAACGTGGGAGTATTTCTAGACCCAAAATAGACGTGATTTATAAACCTCATCACAAGATTAAATTACCAGAAATAATTCTAAATTGTCAAAAATATTTGGGTTAATTAAAAGCTTATGTAGTTAAATTCTCATCCCAAGATGCAGAAATATATATATATATATATATATATATATATATATATATATATTTATTTATATATATGCAAAATCTGATTATTTATCGGACTTAATTGATTAGGAGATCGATAAAAGAAAACCCTAAACTACTAGAATCCCGCGCGCGTGGCATGCTTAGAGCGCGCGCATGAAACTCATCGCTATACCTTGTAAGGGCGTTGAGACCATAGTATGTTGGCTGCCCGTCTAGAAGATCAGGGCGGATGTGAAGGCGGGGGGAGAACCTCATTCTTCTTTCTATGTAGTCTGTTAGTAACTGTGCAACGTAATTCAATTATAAAACTTGTTTATCAACATGACACCATGCGTGCACCATGATGTAAAAATCTATCTCATAGCTAGCTCTATATATCGGCCATGCACCAAAATAACTCCTTAGTTTTTTACATATTCAAACTTGTATTGGAATCAAAACGCAAAAGATCACCGATCCATTGAAATTCACGTTGTCCAAGGGAATTTAAATTTTAAATTACTATAGAAGAGCACCACACTTTTTTTTTTTTTTTTTAAGAAGATGACGGTACTTAATTTTATTGATAATCCTCACTTTTGATGGAGGAAAACCATGGTTACAAACAGACACTTGGGGGCTACAAATACCCAAAAAAGGCCCAAACTCAGGAATCAAAAACACTAAAAATTATGAATTCACAATACAACAATAAACTAAAAATAAAAACCAAAACAAACCTAGTAACAATGGCCACATAACCTGCAAACACAATGTTCCACTACAAGAAATTTAATTTTTAGGGACGAAATTAGTTAGGGACGAACTAAATTTCGTCTCTAAAAGTCATTTTTGGAGACGAATTTTTCATTTCGTCTCCAAAACTGCCTCAGATACAAATTTAGTTCGAACGGAAAAATATCCATTCGAACGGAATATTTTGTGACGAAAAAAATCGTCTCAAAAAGAAAAACCGTTCGAACGGGGGATAAAGTGTTCGAACCACCAATTAATTATGTTCGAACAGTATATGATCTGTTCGAACAGTAATAATATTAGTGGGAAATTAAATTTGTTTTCCCGGAAAAAGTTAATAACCATATGAACTTAAATTTATTACTTCGAAAGAAAATTTTTTTCATTAATTTGTTTATCATTATTAAGTTGTACATATATTTTTAATTTTGTTTTTGCGATAAAAATGATTTATTTTCTGTTAAAGTATATAAATATAACTTTAAAGATAATATTATTTTTTATATTATCATGAACGGCAAGTAAAATGAAATAAATAAATAAATTAGCAAACACAAGAAATAAAAATTATACATTAATTACATCTCAACTATATGATGTTCAATACAATATAAAAAAGTAAAATAATAACTAAAAAGACTATTTGGTGTTGAGCAGATCAACATCCTCTTGTAACATTTTCACGCGCCCATCCAGATCTCTAAGTTTCTCCATAATGGGCTCAACGAACTCAACAAATAGAGCTCGTACCTGATCCAAAGTAACCCCAGGAGGCTGTCTCTCAACAGCGGCAGTAGTACTAGTAGAAGCTGGATCAGTGGGCGGGGCACTAGGCTGTCCTGGTGCAGCCTTCCGCAAGTGCCCCTCGCTCTTGATCTCAGCCAATATGATATGGTCTCATTGCATAGAGAAGATGTTCAACCCGAAGTAATTGAGGGTGAAATATCAGAAGATGATGAATCAACTGAAGTATCTAGCGAGGATGAGGGTGATTGGTCTACTAGCAAAACAACTAGTGAATGAATTTCAAATATCAATTTTTGTAAGTATTATTTGTTTAAGGATATCCATAATGTTTGTTTGAATAATAATTTGTTACAATTTCAAATAGATATGCCTCCTAAACGTAAAGCAACACGTGTGCCATCCCCATCCATTACTGATTCCCCGTGTGATTCACCTGACATGAATAGTCAGCCAACACTATTAGACTCAGAACAAGGTATTTTATCAAATTAAATACTGTAGTTTATGCTCAATTTAGGTAATATATATATAAAATAAAAGTATTTAATTCAAATACTTGCTTTAATTAGTGTATATAGCTGTTGTAAGCCAGCGCCGAGGTAGAGGCACTACGAGGGGTGTCTGCATAGAAAAAGTAAGGAAAGTTGGTAAAATTAAAGTTGATATTCCTGATTATCACACCGGTGGCTCTGAAGATTCAGTAGCATGGCTTGCTTCTTTTGTTGGTACGCTTACTCGCACGTATGCACCTATTGCTACATCCTCTTGGTCTAAAGTTCCACAAGAAGTGAAAGATCACATCAAAAAATATTGTTTGGTAATAACCTACATCTCAAGTAACTAAGTATTATTCATGTTACTTTTTGAATATTTGGTATTTATACTAATTGTTTACAATTATTGGAAGGATGAGTTTGAGCTTGATTTTGGCCGACGAGTGGATCGATTAACGGTTGAGGAGTTGATGTCGAATGCATTTTGGAGGTACAAAGGTCGATGTCATGCACATTATAAGAAGTTCAGTACTACAATAGAGGCGCGCCAAAATCCATTCCAAGCAATACCACCAAATGAATGGGAGAAGGTTTGTGATATGTTTGAAGATCCTGCTTATTAGGTAATTTCGCTGCTCTATTTTTTTAATAGTATATTATGATAGATGTATTAAACATATATATATATATATATTATTTTTTTAGCAACGGAGTACTGTAAACAAAGCAAATAGATCAAACTTGAAGATACACCATCATGCGGGTTCTCGATCTTTTCATCGTTTGTCTAACAAAATAGTAATTTATTCTACTCCCTATTAAATATTAACATATAATACACTTTTCTGATTTAAGTTCTAATATATATATATTTTTTTGCAGAAAGAAGAAAGTCCTGCTGACTATGATTTGACCCAATTGTATGCAAAATCACATAAAAATCGTGATGGTGTTTGGACCAGTCCCGAAGTAGAGGCAAATTATGTAAGTTTAAGTTTCTTTAATTCCATTGTGACTATAGTTTTGTTACTTATACTAACTAATATGTTTTTGTTTTTGTAGGACAAAATGATATCTCTCAAGGAAGTTAATGCGGATCCATCTGATGCATCATCTGTCAACGATGTTCAGATCATTTCTCAAGTTCTGGGATCATGTTCTGGATATTTGAGGGGCTTAGGACATTGCATTAAACCATCTTCAACATTATCATCCTCTTCTCAAGCTAGATCGAATGACGACAAAACTAAAAAATTGGAGGAAGCAGCACTTGAAATAGAGCGATTGAGGTCTAAGGAAAAAGAGTTACTGATCAGATTAGATCAAGCAGCAGATCTTGAGACAAGATTAGAAGAGAACATGCAGAAGAGATTGGAGATGGAGGTACAAAAAGCTATGCTTCAGTTGCAGTCAGTTATGTCACAAAACTCTACACCACCACCATAATTGTATAACTTTTTTTTTTCTTTAGGATTAATACATTATAAAGTTTCAAAACATTTGAACAATTGACATTTGAATTATATTTTGTGTAATACTACTAATATGGTATTTTTAATTAATTTGGTTCTGTTCTGTATGTTTCATACCGTTCGAACGGTAAATAACCAGTTCGAACGGTAAAGTACCAATTTTAAATCCATTCGAATAAACAAATAACCATTCGAACAAAAAATAACCCATTCGAACGAATATCACGGAATACAGTTCGAACGGACGTAATTTGCATTCGAACAAAATTTATTGGTTCGAACAGTATCAAAATTTATTGGTTCGAACGAACGTTATTTGTTCAATTCAAAATTTTATTTCGTTCGAATGGACGGGTAGGTTCGAACGGAAAATATTCCATTCGAACACTCATTTCGTTCGAACAGTATCAAATATGGTCATTTGTTCGATTCAAAATTTTATTCCGTTCGAATGAACGTGTCGGTTCGAACGAAAAAATATTCCATTCGAACAAGATATTGAGACAAAATTAGTTCGTCTCAAAAAAAATATCCGTTCGAACGGTTTCGACTGGTTCTACAAAATTTCATCCCTAAAAGTGATTTTTGGAGACGAAATTCAAATTTTGTCTCCAAAAACATTTTGAGACAGCCTTTAAGAGACAAATTAGAGACGAAATTTTTTTATCTCTAATTCTTTTTTAGGACGAAATTATGATTTTTGGAGACAAAATTTTTTGTCTCTCAAAACCATTTCTCTTGTAGTGTTCGCACCTGCAAGAAAGAAAATCAACAACAAAAACAAACATAACAGGTAAGCAGAACACATGAAAATAGAAATAAAAAATCAACAACGAATCGAAGGAATGCCCAGCTTGTCCAATTTGATTATGCCTCTCAGCATTCTCGGCACTTCCCCAAAGCCTTGCCACTCCATTTGATGACCCATCGCGCCATACTTAGCTAGCCAATCAGCAGCTTTATTTCCTTCTCTGAAAATATGTCGAACAGAGCAAACCCTAGCATCCAAAACACTCAAAGAGCACCACACATGATGAGTAAAACACTCAGAAAAAACCATGCATTTCCTTGAATTACAAAGTGCTAAAACAATGCTACAACTCATGTTAACATGAAATATATCATGAATGAAATGCATACTAACATGAACTTATAAAGAAATTACATACAAAGAAATCATACTTTCATCAATTAATATTACAAACTAAATTAACGTAAGATATCAAACTTTAAACATGACACCTTTTTTTGTTTTTTTATAACTAACTTTAAATTACAAACTTGAATCAACACTAGTAGCCATCCACCATTTTCAAATCAGTACTGATCCATGGAGAAGTACTGAGCTTGAATCAAAACGAACACATCCACCATTTTCAAACCCATATATGGGTTGTTGATTACATAGATCATGTTGTTATCGACTATTAAAAATGGCTGATTTAGGATCTCATTCATCAGGTTTTCTCCTCGATCGACTCAATCTAGGCCGATATTACTATCTTCTTCTGCCTTATTTCTAACGTCCTCATCAAATTAGTCCGGTCTAACCCCGGTTCCATTTTTTAAAAAATTAGTCAAAATCGGTCCTGTTTTTATTTTCTTTTTTCTAATACCGGATCGGACCGGATTATATATATATATATATTAATTTTTTATATTGTATAAAATGTTTTTTATATGATTTTTTATAGTATATATAATTATATATAAATTAATTTTGTATTATATGATAAATTACTAATTAATATATTATTAAATTTTAAAATCCTATATAAATAATTATATATTCACTACAAGAAACAGGACATTTTCTAGAGCCAAAAATCGTCGTAAATAACCCTCAAAATTACTGCAAATAACCTTTCGTAGTGATTTATACTATGCCACACATTCATCACAATTGTTGACTCACTTAAAAGATTAACTAGTGAAATCCAAAAATCATCATGAAAAATGTTTGTTTGCAGTGATTTTTTTCATCGTTAATATTGTAAATTACGTCGCAAATAACGTTCATATTTCAGCACTTTATTGCTGCGAAAAAGTATTTGCAGCGTTTTATATCATCGTAAATACATAAAAATAGCCTCAAATATCTTCATATTATTTGTAGCGTGTTCAAAAATCACCGGGAATAATTTTTTTTACGGCGGTTAAATTCACCACAACAATAATAATTGCAATGGATTTATATTTTCTAGTGAGTAATAGTCTCTGAAAAAGAGTATTTGCTGCGAGTGTTGGGGGGAACACTGCCAGAAGATTTGTGGGCGCTCTGTAACTTCTCATCCTGGCATTTGGCCAGGTTAATAGCACTCTTCAATCACTTAGGCTAAAACATACGAACATCAACTGCAATGTCGTCCTTTAATCCTCCCATAAAAGTGCCTAACAATGCTTTCTTTTACCAGCCAATCACTCAATTAGCCAGTCTTTCTAATTCTTGTTGGTACTCACGAAAAGTGCCTATCTGTTTAATTTTGCTAAGCGCCTCATCAAAGTTTTCAAAATCCATAGGTCCAAAGTGGCGCAAAATACCCTTCTCAAATTTGTGCCATGAGATGGTTTTCCCGTCATGAGAACGGTTATACCATTGCCACCATTGGTTGGCTTTGCCCTCAAGATGGCAGGAAGCAAGCGTCACCTTCTTCTTGCCCTGAATTTCCTGAGTAGCAAAATACTGCTTAGCACGGTCAAGCCAAACCGTTGGATCTTCATTTGCAAAACGAGGAAAGTCAAGCTTCACGCGAGAATGCATGAGCAAAGTTTGGTCTGTAGTTGCGGTACGACCATCTTTGATTCTTGTATCGGACACTTGAGAGGAAAGGGAGCCATCGCTCTCGCTTTTAGCAGACTCGCTAGTGTCAGAACTCTTGGAATGGGTGGAACGTGGTGATGATGGTGGACTATCCTTGGGCGGCGGACGTTACGAAGCCTTACGGCGACGATCTGAATTCCGAGTAGAGGAGCTGGAGGCCAACTCTTGAAGAAGAGTTTTGATAGGTCCCAACACAAAAGATATAAACACTAAAGTAATTGTCCTCTTCGGGTGAGAAAAGTACCACAGATTGGATAACAATAATTACTTGCCATTACAGGAAAACCTACAGCTGCTTAAATAAGCGAGCCTTGTACCGAATTAAAAGGAAACAGTTTAGCTATTAAGCTGAACTTAAACACACGTATACACGTAGAAATAAACATGCAGTTCACGTAAACAAAACAACTAACGGAAATAATTAAATATGGCCTAATTCTCGCAACGGCCAGTGACCCAGTCAACTGACCCCATCTACCCAGTGCATCCTTCTCGTTCTTCACGTGCCCCATCTTCTTCGCTGCGCACGTCGCCCCCTTCCTGCATGCCGCATGCAACGATCGTCCTACGTCCCTCTTCATCCCAGGTATTTGGGATTCTGCCTCTTGGCCCTTATTGACCGTCGTGGCCTATCAATACCCTCCCCCTTGAGTGGGTCCTTGTCCTCAAGGTCCACGTCAGGGTACTTCTCCATCAGTTGTTTGGTTGCTTCCCATGTTGCTTCTTCCGTCGGTAGATTTTTCCAATGTACCAAACTTTCTTCAAAGATCTGGGCCCCCTATTTTATCCAACGGTGATCAAGAATAGCATGCGGTTCCGGTATTATGAGTCCGTGCTGATCGTTACTTCGTTTTCTTCCTTATTGTTGTATCATTTGAGGAGCGAGACGTGAAATACGGGATGAACGCGTGACCCTTCTGGTAATTGGAGTTTATACGCCACTGAGCCGATTTTTTCCAGAATTTTGTAGGGTCCATAGAAGCGGCTTGCCAGTTTCTGGTGGACTCGTTTGAAGACTGTCTGTTGGCGATAAGGATGGAGCTTCAGAAGTACTAATTCGTCAACTTCGAACGATGCATCTCTTCTCTTTTGGTCTGCTAATTGTTTCATTCGATTAACCGAGCGTTCCAAGTTGGCTTTGAGTTGTTGGAGTACTTCGTCTCGGTTCATGAGTTGCTGTTCTACGTCATGCACTGGTGAGAGTCCTTCTCGGTATGGTGGAATGGTTGGTGGCAGTCGACCATACAAAGCTTGAAAAGGGGTCATTCCTGTAGAGATGTGGTAGGTGGTATTGTACCAGTACTCAGCCCATGGTAAGTAGTAGCTCCATTTGCGTGGCCACTGATGGACGAAGCATCTGAGATATTGTTCAATGCAGCGATTGACGACTTCCGTTTGGCCATCGGTCTGCGGGTGATACGCAGAGCTAAGTCGTAGCTTTGTGCCCGACATTTTGAAGAACTCTTGCCAGAAGTTGCTCACAAAAATCGGATCTCTGTCACTAACGATTGATCTGGGCATCCCGTGTAGCTTGAGTACACCCTCTACAAATTTCTCTGCAACATTCTTGGCTGTAAAGGGATGGGTCATAGTAAGGAAGTGGGCTGACTTACTGAGTCTATCGACGACTACCATGATGGTATCCTTGCCTTGTGATGTCGGTAACCTCTCAATAAAGTCCAGTGTAATGTCATCCCATACTTGGCACGGAATGGGTAACGGCTGTAGGAGTCCTGTCGGTGCCAATGTTTCGGCTTTAGTCTTCTGGCACACTATGCAACCTTTGATATAGTTTTGAACCGATCTGAGCATTCCCGGCCAATAGAATTGTTGCCCCAATTTTTTGTATGTGCGCAGTATACCGGAATGTCCTCCCACTTTGGTGTCATGCATCTCATGCAGTAGCTTGGTACGTAAGGGAGGATCGGCTGGTATGACAACCCTTCCTTTGTAATGCAGTAAGCCATTGCGCCACACATAGTGTCCGTTGGGTTGATCTGTAGCTATACGGCCCATGGACTGGATATAAGAATCCTCCTTTGCAGCGCGCTTAATTTCCTCCCACAGATCAACCTGAGGAAGAAAAATGTGGTGAAGAACTGGGCTACCTTGCTTTCGTGAAAGAGCATCTGCGGCAGAATTCTCACGTCCCGATCGATAGGTGATCTCGTAGTCATAGCCCAATAGTTTTGCTACCCATTTTTGTTGCTCTGGCGTGGCGATGCGTTGCTCCAAAAAATACTTCAAGCTTCTTTGGTCCGTCTGAATGTAGAACTTTCGGCCTAGGAGATAAGGACGCCACAGGCGTACTGCTTTGACAATTGCTAGCATTTCTTTAGCATAAGTGGACCAAGATTTTTTTGCTACCCCCAGGGCCCGACTCATGAATGCCACCGGTTTACCTTGCTGGGACAATACCGCCCCAATTCCTTCTCCTGATGCATCAGTTTCTATGGTGAAAGCGTCATTGAAGTTGGGCATTGCCAGTGTTGGTGTGGTTGTCATGGCTTTTTTGAGAGCCAGGAAAGCAGCTTCTGCTTCTTCATGCCACCCGAATTGGCCTTTCTTGAGGAGGTTGGTGAGGGCCCGTGCTATCACGCCATAATTTTGGACAAACTTTCGATAATATCCTGTCAAACCTAAAAACCCACGTAACTCAGAAACGTTAGTAGGTCGTGGCCATGCTTCCATTGCTGCAATTTTGCTATCGTCTACTTTTACTCCTTGATTGGTGATAACGTGCCCTAAGTACTCCAACTCTTGTTGCCCGAAAGCACACTTGCTGGCCTTAACAAAGAACTGTTGCTGCTTCAATATTTCCAGAGTCTGTTTTACATGCATCAAGTGCTTGTCCCAAGTAGGACTATAGACTAATATATCATCAAAGAAAACTAGTATGAATTTTCTAAGATGAGGCCGAAAGATAGAATTCATAATAGCTTGAAATGTTGAAGGTGCGTTACATAGGCCAAATGGCATAACTAAATATTCATAGTGTCCGTTATGAGTACGGAAAGCAGTTTTTGGAATATCCGGAGGATTTACTCGTACCTGATGGTACCCCGCTCTCAAATCTAGCTTGGTAAAATACGAAGCACCGTAGAGTTCGTCCAACATGTCATCAACCGTGGGAATGGGGAAGCGGTCCTTCACGGTGGTAGCGTTGAGTGCACGATAATCAGTGCAAAACCGCCAGTTTCCATCCTTCTTTTTCACTAATAATACTGGTGATGAAAACGGGCTCGTACTGGGTCGAATGAGGCCTGAATTTAGCATATCGTGGACTTGTTTCTCGATCTCCTCCTTTTGATAGTATGCATATCGATACGGTCGGACGTTAATTGGCTCAGTTCCTTCTTTGAGAGTGATGCAGTGATCAACATCTCTGCTTGGTGGAAGACTTGAAGGTTCCTGGAATATTTCTGAAAATTTCTGCAATATTTCTGCAATATTTCCTGCATATCTGGATGCATACTGTTATGTGATTCCTGAGCACTGACTTGTAGGCATATTGTGAAAATAGAGTGGCTCTGGTGAACTTCTTTGGTTAGCTCTTTCAGTGATGCGGCTTGAATAGTTTCACCGTCGGCCCCTTTTAATCGTCTGATCTGGTTCTCCCACATAAATTCCATGGTCAACTGCTTCCAGTTGCAGACCACGGAACCCAACATTTCGAGCCAATGAATTCCTAGGACTAGGTCCAGTCCTATAAGAGGAAGAGAATAGAGTGTTAAGGAGAAAATAGTCCCCTGAAGGTCCACTCGTACCTCTTCGAAGCGCCCCTGACAGTGCAGTTTTTCCCCATTAGCTATTCGCACGGTGAACCTCTTCGTTGGTATCACGGGTAGACGCAGTTCGTTAGCCAACCGCTCGCTGATGAAGTTGTGCGTGGACCCACTGTCTACTAGTACGATGACCCCGCGCGAACCGATTCTGGAAGCTACTCGCATGGTCTTGGGTGCAGACCATCCTGTTAAGGCATGCAGAGTAATCTCTGGTTCGAGAAGTCTTTCATGGTTTTCTTCAGCATGTTGTTCTTCGTCGTCGCAAATGACGTCACTGCCTCCTTCGAGTCCCTCTAACATAAGTATCCGGGGTCCTTGACATTTATGTCCTGCAGTAAACCGTTCATTACAATTAAAGCATAAACCTTGGAGACGTCACCGCTGCATTTCTTCCCAACTCAGTCGCCGAATGGGAGCTACGGCTGCTGCTCGATTTGCTGGCGGAAGAGCTATGGAGGTTTGCACTGGTGGTGCAGGTCGGGTAGCCCTCCTTTGTCTCATTATTTGGTCGTCTCTCATCCGCGCAAAGTGAATAGCATCTTTTAATGTTTGTGGTTGAAACATGCGAATCCCGTCCGAAATCTCTGTCTTTAAACCTCCCATGAAGGTTCCTACAAGAGCCTTTTGCGTCCAGCCTGTGACTCGATTGCCTAATTTTTCAAACTCTCGTTGGTATTCATGCAGGGAATCAGTTTGCCTGATCCGTGATAGAGCTTCGTCAAAATCCTCGCAGTCCGAAGGTCCAAAATGCGCCCAAAGCTCGTCTGTAAAATTTGCCCATGAGAGAACTCTTCCTTCTTCTTGAAATGTCCTGCGGATCCATTGCCACCATTGGTTGGCTTCTCCTTCCAAGTGATATGAAGCCAAAGAAACCTTTTGGTCATCTGGGGTGTTTTGGAATTCAAAAAATTGGTTCACACGATTGAACCACTCCGTCGGGTCATCTCCGGAAAATCGAGGAAACTCTAATTTTGCTGTTTTGGAGGATACGACAAGCCGTCCCCCATTGTGGCCTTCACGGTATTGGTTACCATGATTTGGAGGCTCATGATCTGCAAGAATTACATCAGAGAGACGGTTGAGAGTCTCTTCCAAATGCTGCAGCCTGTCTGTCATGCCGTGCAGTCCTTCTTGTACTTCCCCGAGCCCAGCCTCCAATAGTTCAATACGCTCTTTATTGGTTCCCATAATAAACCTGGCTCTGAGGCCAAATGATAGGTCCCAACACAAAAGATATAAACACTAAAGTAATTGTCCTCTTCGGGTGAGAAAAGTACCACAGATTGGATAACAATAATTACTTGCCATTACAGGAAAACCTACAGCTGCTTAAATAAGCGAGCCTTGTACCGAATTAAAAGGAAACAGTTTAGCTATTAAGCTGAACTTAAACACACGCAAACACGTAGAAATAAACATGCAGTTCACGTAAACAAAACAACTAACGGAAATAATTAAATATGGCCTAATTCTCGCAACGGCCAGTGACCCAGTCAACTGACCCCATCTACCCAGTGCATCCTTCTCGTTCTTCACGTGCCCCATCTTCTTCGCTGCGCACGTCGCCCCCTTCCTGCATGCCGCATGCAACGATCGTCCTACGTCCCTCTTCATCCCAGGTATTTGGGATTCGGCCTCTTGGCCCTTATTGACCGTCGTGGCCTATCAAGTTTGGGTGGTCATGCTTGTCTCCTGCATAGCTTGCATACCGTGGCGCAATCCCAACACAACTCCTTCAAGTTGCTCAAAGTGAACGTTATTCGTCTTTGTGGGATTAGCCATGGACAATGGAAAGGGAAACCGAACGGCTCTTGATACCAATTGATTGGTACAAGCACCAGAATTCTCTGCTCACGGTGCAGAGAGACCTACTCTCAATTCACTGTATTGAGAAGACCAAGATTTTATTGATAACTGATTGCATAAAAACTTTCGACAAGTTCCATGGTTTGTTATAAACTGATTACATCAAAGGAAATAATGGTTGAATAAAGAAAGAATACCAGCAAGGAAATAAAATGATCTAGCACAAGGAAAAAGCAGCTAACAAGGAAATAAAATAGCAACCAAACATGGAAATAAAATATTGGAGATCTAGCTTGCCTATTCAAGCTACATAGTCGGTCAGCTGCAAGTTCAGTCTGGTAGCCCTCATGCTCCTACGTGGCGTTGCTTCATGTGTAATCGTATCAGTGTCCCATCCCCATCATTTGTATTTCCTTTTAGTTAATTTAATAAAACTATTATTTCAATTTCATATCAAACAACTAGCCAAAGGTTCTCCAGGCTAGCATGAAGGATATAAGTTTATAATTAAGAGTAAACAGGCCAATTGGCTGCCCATAAAATTTTAAAAATAAACCTTGGAATATTTCATCATGTATAGTATTTTATATGCATATATCTCCCATGATATATATGGAATTGTTCTTCCCCTCTCCTCTTAGGGGTTGTTTGTTAATAAAGATAGTTTCATTTCATCTGATCATCTCATCTCATTTCCTTCTAAACATTTCTCAAACACAAATGCTTTTCAATTTTAAATTTTCAGCTAATTATTACCTAATCATTATAAGTTTTCCAAATTTTCAAATAAAACACAAAAAATAATTCAACTTTTTCAAATTTCAAAACAAAAATAATATGAAAAAGAACAATATTTTTATCAGAGCCGCTTTGGAGCGGTCGGGCTGTTTTTTAGCTAATAGCATACACCAATCACATTTTGACACATGGGTTATTCCACATTAAGTCAAAAAAGTGCATCACATTGGATTGTTTGTTGCTTACTGAAGCACTAATCTATCTCCATCTCCAACTTGCTCTTGGAGAAGTTTCTCGCGCAAGGAAAAATTAGAAAATCTTGTCGCATGCTCTGTTGCCATTGCAGTGCCTAAACACTGAAATTTTGTCCCTTTTTTTTTCCTATCTGAAAGCATCTCTTTTTATTTGAAACATACCATACTTTAACACATGCTTCTCTTTGAAAAAAAAACCAAAAGTTGATTTTTCTCCCTGTTACTATCGAAGGTACAATGAGATTTGGAGACTTGTGAATCTGGGTCTCCATCTAGACTTCTTACACAAACTTACAATTTTAAGGCATGGCAACTTGCACTTGTTGATCTGGCCATATTGACCTTCTTGGGTAGGAATTTCTTTCTCTTTGTTGCCTTTGAGTTTTCTTACCACCTAGTGAGGGTTCAGTTAGCTAGGAGCATATTCCAAACTGCTTGGATCTTCTTGGATATGGGCAATTTCCTCAACTTTTACCTCGCAAAGACCCAAGTGGTTGGGAGCTACTTTTTTTGCAAGGATAGTTAATGGGTCAAAACCAAGCTGGGCTTACTTCAATGTTGCCTCTATCTGTCGTCGATGGCATTGGATTGATGCCAGAAAGATAGGCGGCATTGGGAGGGTTTGTTTTCATTTCTCTTGCAATGGGGCATATGATAGATAAAGTGTTAGGCCTACGTGGAGATCACCCATTGGAGGGCTGTTGTTTGGAGTAAAACAGTCCAACCGGTTCTAAGATTTACTCTATTTTTATTCAATTTTGTTTCTATCATTTCCCAAAATCCAATAAACATCTAATTAACTCAAATTATTCTTCCATTTTTTACAAATTTCTCATATCATCTCATTTCGCAAGCATTTCTTTATATCTTGTACAAGATATATTCTCTATCCGAGTTGTTTTTTTTTTGTTGAAAAAAAACAAAGTTTGATTGAGGGCCTTTTGAGGCCTGACCCTGGTCATAAAATATTTTTAAATTCTACGACGTCTAACATGCGAAGAAGCTTATTCCATCTACCCTCCTTCACAAAATCACATATTTCTCATTGGTTGGCAAGTGAATATGATCTCTCGTCCACTCATCTTTTTGTATTATTCACTACGTCAAAAACATCCTTTGATCACTACCTTTTCCAAGACGGTCTTGATCTCAAATTTATATTCCCTTTTAGTCGTGATCCATGCAGCTTAAATTTCAGGCAATTTTCTGTGATGCAAATTAAAAGACTTCAATTTTTCACAACCATGTGTCTCATTTATTTTCACAGATGAGATGAGATGAGTTGAGATTAAAGTTAAAAATTAAATTAAATATTATTATAATTAAATATTTTTAATATTATTTTTATTATAAGATTTGAAAAAGTTGAATTGTTTATTTTATTTTGTATGTAAATTTTAAAAAAATTATACTGATAAAATGAGATGAATTGAGAGCAATTGATCTTGATAAAGGTTCTGCAGAATTGTAAAACATTCGAACTATATACGTACAGAAGCAAAGTATAAAAAGGATTGGTTTTATTAGAAGAAAATGAGAGGAACCCATATATGACCGATAAACCTTTTTCCAAGGTGGGAATCTCAAAATGATGATAAGGATTTAAATAAAAAAAAACAAAAACAAGTGTGTTGTCATGTAGTGCCTGAAATTATTAATAGCAAAACTCTATGAAATATAAGAGATTTGGTCAAACTTACTTACGCATTTACTTGAATTTTTGTTTTTTGTTTTTCCAAGGTGGCTAATTTTCAACGTGGGAGTATTTCTAGACCCAAAATAGACGTGATTTATAGACCTGATCACAAGATTAAATTACCAGAAATATTTCTAATTTGTCAAAAATATTTGGGTTAAAAAGCTCATGTAGTTAAATTCTCATCCCAAGATGCAGAAAAAAAAAATGCAAAATCTGATTATTTATCGGACTTGATTAGGAGATCGATAAAAGAAAACCCTGATCTCCTAAAATCCCGCGCGCGAGGCATGCTTAGAGCGCGCGCATGAAACTCATCGCTATACCTTGTAAGGGCGTTGAGACCATAGTATGTTGGCTGCACGTCTAGAAGATCAGGGCGGATGGGAAGGCGGGGGAGAACCTCATTCTTCTTTCTATGTAGTCTGTTAATAACTGTGCAACGTCATTCAATTTATAAAACTTGCTTATCAACATGACACCATGCGTGCACCATGATGTAAAAATCTATCTCATAGCTAGCTCTATATATCGGCCATGCACCAAAATAACTCAGTTTTTTACATATTCAAACTTGTATTGGAATCAAAACACAAAAAATCACCAATCCATCGAAATACAGGCTGGTATTTCAGCTGGTACGAAATATAGAGAATACCTATACCAGACCAATGGTCGATACGGAAAATACCAGCCATACCGACTGATACGGTACGGTATTTAAAACATTGTATCAAACTTTAAGGTACATGAAACCTTTTTTTGTTTTTATAACTAAATTTAAATTACAAACTTGAATCAACACTAGCTAGTAGCCATCCATGCACCATTTTCAAATCAGTACTCCATGGAGTAGTACTGAGCTTGAATCAAAACGAATACTATGAAGGGGAAAAATCCCTTACATTGGGCTAAAGGGAGGGTCCAGGTTACAACCTAGATATGAGGTATGGGTTGAACCAGGCCAGGGACATGGGCCGGATCAGGGCCTAGGTACACAATATAGACTGGGTCAAATAGTAACACCTGGGTCAAGGCTCGGGAATGATGCCCGGATCTGATCATGCTCACGTTAGGAAGTAAGACAGAAAATATAGGTGAGGTTTGAGAGGGATGGAACATAACACCCATTACCAAACGAGAGAACTTGCGGCGGATCACACCTAGCATTAATGAGATGGGAGGAATTTAGGACAGAAGACATGTCACATTCAATAAGGCCCAGAGCAAAATCCATGCCTCATTTATTGCGGCCCAGAATGAAAGCCATGCCACATTCAATGCAACCCAAGACCCGAGCAACGTACAACAACCCTGAGCACTTCCTAGCTCGGCAAATTGATGGCATAAGGGTAGCTCGACGAATAGACAGCATATGCATATTATCTCCTGCTATCCAACATTCTACTATAGTAGAGACTAGGTCGGTAAATATAAATAAAACAATAATAGCAGCAAACAAGGTAATCTAACACTATCATCATCTGTATACTTTATTTTCATCCTCAACACCATACTGATTTAAGTTTCGGAGGATCAACGGACCTCGAAGTCCCCCCTTAGTTATTGTGCAAGTGATTGTTCAAGCACTGCTTGCATGGAATTGCCTAGGCCCGCAAAACACGACGTCAACAAACACATCCACCATTTTCAAACCCATATATAGGTTGTTGATTAGGTAGATCACGTTGTTATCTACTATTAAAAATGGCTGATTTAAGATCTCATTCATAGGTTTTCTCCTTGATCGACTCGATCTAGGCCAATATTACTATCTTCTGCCTTAGATTTCTAACAGTTCTAGATGATACTGTTGATCTAACTAGGAATTTGAAACTCGAGTACTCAAAATAATTATTCAATTTTACAATTAAAATTCATTAGAATCATTATATTAATTTCGAAAGATTAATGCCTCTCTTAAACGATATCATGAATTATTCTCCTCCACAGCCGTTTCCTTCCTATATATACTCAATTCAAAATATTATACTAACCTTTAGAAATTAATTCCGCCATGAAGGGAAAATATAATTAAAAGATTTCAGAGAATTTAATTTCCCTTTTTGCCCTTCCTTTAGGAAACGAATAACATCTTGCCTATACCCTTAGAATAAAGATTACCAACTTGCACTAGTACTACTAGTACCTCACCGCACTTTCACATAGTTTTTATTTTTTTTATTTTTTTTTAAGCATGCTTGAGTGCAGCATGCTTCAAACTTCACTTTGAACTTCAAAGTCAAAGACAATTCAGACAAAAACTTGGCCAAGAATTCGGACACGTGAAATCAGGGACGGACAAAATTGATTGGATTTCCAATCCGTATGCTACAATCTCAACATGGAGTGTTCCTATCTATCAGCTCACGTGATGTATACAATGAGAGTTCTCTCACAATACGCATTCCAAAGTGAAACTTATGCAGACATAGACATCGCTTTCCTAATTGAAAATTTGCCATGTATTTCCCATTTTGTATTTACAAACTATACACCACAATCTGGGTTAGTTACAAAAAACGAAAGAAAGGGGATTCAGCCTGGAACCCGGAATCCAAAACCCAGATTCATCCAGGTTCCTGACTCGGGTAAACCCAAGTTTGAAACTCGATTTCCAATCTAGGTATACCAAAGTTCTTGGGCCAGAATCCGAATGAATAGACTTAAGCCAACATGAAGGACAAAAGTTTATAATTAAGAGTAAACAGGCCAATTGGTTGCCCATAAAATTTTGAAAATAAACCTTGGAATATTTCATCATGTATAGTATTTTATATGCATATATCTCCCATGATATGGAATTGTTCTTCCCCTCTCCTTTTAGGGGTTGTTTGGGAATAGGGATGGTTTCATTTTATTTCATTACTCAAATATAAATATTTTTCAATTTTAAATCTTCAACTTTTTCATCTAATCATTACTTAATCATTATAAGTTTTTCAAACTTCTAAACAAAATACAAAAAATAATTCAATTTTTTCAAATTCTAAAACAAAAATAATATAAAAAAATTATATTCTAATAATATTTTAATTTTATAATATTTTTATTCAATTTTTTCTCTATCATTTCTCAAAATTTTATAAAACACTAATTAACTCAAAGTATTTCACTGCTATTCACAAATTTCTCATATCATCTCATTCCGCAAGTATTATAGCCTCTATTGTAGATAAAAGTACATAATATATTCTCTATTCGAGTTTTTTTATTTTTTATTTTTTTTTTAAAAAACAAAGTTTGATTGAAGGGCCTTTTGAGGCCTTGACCCTCATAAAATTTTTTTAAATTCTACGTCCAACATGCTAAGAAGCTGCATATTCCATCTCCCATCCTTCACAAAATCACATATTTCTCATTGGTTAATTGGCACGTGAATATGCTCTCTCGTCCACTCATGATCTTTTTGTAATATATTATTCACTACCAAAACAATATCCTTCGTTCACTACGACCTTTTCCAAGACGGTCAAATTTATTCCCTTTGAGTCATGTGATCCTTGCAGCTTAATTTCCAGGCCAATTTTCTGTGATGCAAATTAAAAGACCTCGATTTTCCACAACCATTTAGTCCGTCAACTTCTTATCTTGATAAAGGTTCTGCAGAATTGTCAAACATTCAAACTATACACAGAAACAAAGTACAAAAAGATTGTTTTTCTTTGAAGAAAATGATAGGAACCCATGATATATATATATATATATATATATATATATATATATATATGATCTATATATATATATATATGATCTATATATATATAAGATTGATACACCTTTTTCCAAGGTGGGAATATATGATGAAAAAGATTTGCAATAGAAAAATTCTATATATTCATTATTTCTACACTATACATGACACATAATTTTTTTTTATTCTTTTTCTTTAGTAAGTATGTGGTGTAAAGATGATGAAAAAAAATTCAATTAGTTAAGCAACAATAAAATTAAAAAATTTTAAAAATAACATAAAAAAAATAAAAATATTGTATAATACGAGAGATTATTAATAGCAAATCTCTATAAAATACAAGAGATTTGGTCAAACTTACGCATTTACCTGAATTTTTTTTTTATTTCCTAGGTGGCTTCTCAACGTTGGCGTCTTACGCATTTGGTCAAACTTAAACGATATGAATTATTCTCCTTCACAGTCATTTCCTTCCTATATATACTCAATTCAAGATAATATGCTAACCTTTAGAAATTCGCAAATTTCCTTTTTTACCCTTCCTTTAGGAAACGAATAACTTCTTGCCTATACCCTTAGAATAAAGATTACCAACTTGAACTACAGGTACCTCACGGCACTTTCACATAGTTTAAAAGGAATAAGCATTGCAATCTCTTCCTCATTCAATCCTTTTGACTTCAATCTTCTCATCCCTTGATAAATTACTAAAGCTGCTGCTCTTTCACTTTCTCTGTCAGTTTCTTTCACTTTCCTGGGTTCTTTCTTTGGCTTTAGCATTCATTCAATACCCTAGCTTATAGCTAATTAAGAACAATATTTATAATGGCATCGAGCCCTTTCACTTCTTCAAGTGGTTCCAATTGCTCGAGTACTAGCAGTACTTGGACGCCAAAGCAAAATAAGCAGTTTGAGAAGGCTCTTGCTTTGTATGACAAGGACACCCCAGACCGTTGGCAGAATGTGGCCAAGGCTGTGGGTGGGAAATCTGCAGAGGAAGTGAGAAAACACTACGAGATCCTTGTGCAGGATGTGATAAACATAGAATCAGGTCAAGTTCCTCTTCCCAATTACAAGACCACTAGGAGCATCAGTAGGAACTGGCGATGAGCAGAGGTAAATTAAATGCACTGACATATATTTGACCTACTTATATAAATATATATATATATATATATATATATATATATATATATATATATATTTATTTATACACCCTTAGTTCAACCATGCGGATCGTCTTTCTTAAATTATTATCTGTCCAAAATATACAAACATTTTCAGTCTCTTTTAATAAGTGTGCTCAACTTGGGTGTAGATCAGTGGAGCTAGTTTCGAACGATCAGAAACCATATATATCTCTGATCAACATCTCGTGTGTGTTCATTGAACTTATATTCATGACTCGGCAAGTGTCAAGCACAAGCTGATTACATGCATTAGTAGTCTCTAACATCTGTCATCATACTTGCATGATCTGCATGCAGCATTAATCATGATTAATATATAACCCAACACCAGAGAACTAGCTAAGAAATCAGCCACTTTCCTCAAACAGATTGATTATATTGCATGCAAATAAAATAACCCTATGTTTTTCTTATCGGTTTCAAGTTGGAACCCTGAGAGCTTGTGACTAGCTGCTAGGCAAGTTCCCACAACACCTTTCCTTCACGTAAATAGCGGCTAGCCACTCTCAATAAATAGACCCATCATATAAAATATTTAATTATTGGATGAAGTCTAAATTTAGGTTCAAACTCGGGATTTCTACTCTTATACTATAAAACATTACTGTTTATTCTAAAAGTTTAAATATTGAAGGAAAAATAGATCTAATTATTTATATCGGTTAAGTAATAGATATAAATATATATATTATATTTGCGTACTAAATTTATGTAAATTTTGACGTTTTACCATCTGCAGGCGCATGAAGAATCTAAGGCTCTACTAGTAAAAGCCTAAAGCAGTAGTCACGTGGTCTTTATCAAAGTATTATATGCACACAGTACAGGAAAAAAGTGATGAATCGCTCGACTATTAAACAGTTCAACAAATGCATAAAAAAAAAAAATTTTAAAATGAAAGGACTCTATTAATCATGACAATCATTGTCATGATTGTCTTATATATGGTGGTCTGATGCTTCTACTGTATTCATTTTTAAAGCTAAGAAAATAGTCCCCTAACCCCCTTCTCAGTTTGTGTTTTTTTTGTGTTTTTTTATAGCTTCTGTGTGGTTCCCGGGTCTAATAAAGAAGAGACCGGCTGCTTTAACCCAAAATTTTTTTCCCGTTTCTTGTTTTTTCCTCCTAATCTCTGTTTCTCCAGCTTCTCCCTCGCAGTGGAGACATCTCGAGCCAGTGACGAGCCTCGGGGTACACAAGTGAAGATCGCGCGAAGCTATGGGAGCCGTTGGTTTTTTCGGTGTAGAAAAGCTGGAGGTGGCCGGGGCTTGTGCGAGGGCGGAAGGCATTTCAAAACCCAAAGGTGGCTGATGGTGGGGAACGGGTGAGAGAGACGGTGATGGGGTAGCTGGGCGCTGCTCCTCGGGGCGAAGCTCATGCGAGAGAGACAGTGGTGGTTGATGGAGGGAGAAGCTGTGAGCAATGGAGGCCCGCTGCTCGTGCAATGGCTGGCGGTCGCGCAGGCCTTTGTTGCTTGCGGGTGAACGGGTGAAGGAGGAAGAACAGAGGAAAAAATCAAAGAAAAAAAGAAAAGGGTGGGGTGGCGGCGGCTGAGAGCTAAGTGATGAAACCCTAGTTGTCACCCTACTATTTGCTTTTAGGCTGGGTTTTGTTTTGGATGGACAGTTTGTTTCTTCAGTTGTATGCTTTAGGGCATTGTATTTTCTTTTTTAGTGTTTTGTTTTTTCTGTGTTTTCATTTTGATCCGAGTAAGGTGTTGAGAAATTAAATTGGACGTAATTTGTGACAAGAGCTGATCGAGAATGGAGGACGATGTCACGACTGCTGGTAGTACGGCTGGACTTTGTGGTCCATGCGAGAGCTAGGTGCTCGTTCTGTCGGAGTTCGTGAAGCCGATGTCTGCGGAGGGCGTACCGTCTGTGCTCATGCCAATGCTCGTGGTTCTGTTGGTTTTAACTGTAGTTTTGTATTTTAGTTCTATTGTTTAGGTATTAATAAAGATGAAATAGGCTATCGGACTTAGTATCCATAGCAGCTATGTCCCGTACTCCTCCCTTAGAGGATGGAGGGGTCTTTTTAGTTCTATTCCTACAAAGCGCTTTCTCTTTTAAGAGAGAGTTGTTAAGAAGTTTAGACACTGTCCGCCATTATGTGTGTGGGGATGCTCCAGAGCAGTTGCGTAGTTTGGCTTATAATCTGGTTTGTCCTGTATTGATAAGTCACATTTGTAACTTCAATTTATTGAATGAAATGAAGTCTGTTTCTATTAAAAAAAAAAAAAAGCTAAGAAAATAGCCACATCGAATGGAAATCTCCTGATAAAAATACAATCAATTTAATTAGAAACTAAAAAACACATGATCTGTAGTGATGAAAATCAATATTGAAACAAGAAATAGAGGCCAGAATATTTGGTACAGAATCAAAGGACAGAAGGATCAAGGATTATATATATATATATATATATGAGAACTAATGCCAAAAAAAAAAAAAATGCTAGTATGATTCCCAATTTATGTCCCCACTCATATATTTTAATTTTTTTTTTATTTTTTCTTAATAGTTAAGGAAGTGATTATTAGTGAATTTATATTTTTTTTCTTAACGGCATTAAGGATATTTAAAAAATGCTTAACAGAAGGAAAAAAAAAAACTATCTACATTGGTATGCATATTTGGAGTGCACGCCAAAGCATTGTCACATTAAAAAGAAGAAGAAGAAGAAGAAGAATGAATGAATGAATGAATGAATGAATAATGAATTAGGTCAAAACAATTTTTTTTAAAAAAATTAATGAATGAAAAGAAATGGAGATATGGGGTATTGATCGCCGTACCTCACTACAACAAATTAAATTTTTTGAAACGAAAAATTTCATCCCAAAAGATTGGCATTTCATCCCAAAATATTTGTTAGGACGAAAAAAAAGTGTCCCAAGATCTTCTCAATAAAATTGTCCCAAAATGTATTTTGAGACGAAAATCACAAATTCATCCCAAAAAATATCTTTTGGGACGAAATTAAGCTGGACCCTTCGAAAGCGTTCGAATGGATGTTTTTTTTTTTTTTTTTCTGGCACGAATTAAAGTCATCTTGGAAAGCCGATCGAATGGATAAAATACCATTCGAACCGAGAGGGACTGTTCGAATGGGTCGAATGGAGTAAATAACATTCGAACAAAGAGGGACTGTTCGAACGGGTAATTCATGAAGAAACGTTCGAACGAAAAAATTGGCAATCGAACGCAAATAGTGAATTGCCTATTCGAACGCGTTCGAATAGTGCACAACTTTTTTCCATTCGAACGCTAACGTACATTGTTCGAACGGTTATGTTCGATTTATATACGTTTGAATGGATGATGAGAGTTCGAACGGTTATTATTTTCATGAACAATCAATACTAATTTAAAACCAAATAGATATTTATATTTTAAAAGTATATTACAAATTTTTTAATATAAATAAAACTAATATAATAAGTCAGAACTAAATAAATAAAATACTAATAATATTAATAAAATTATCAGTACATGATATATAATTATTCAATATACAAAAATACTTTTAATGAAAATTAATTACTTGGAAGCCTGAATTGTTGTATAAGCATCTGCATTTGAAGCTGAATCTATCTTTGTTGATCTTCTTATTGTTTTATGCACATCTCCATGTCTGCTTGTTTAATCAATTGAGCCTCTAACTCATGCTATTTTGCAATCAACTCTTTGATCCTAGAATTTGCATTTTCTAACACAATGGCAGTAGTGCTTGACGTCGATGAAGAGTTTGAAGGCTTTATACAACGACCCAAACCCCTCAAATATCCTGAACGTTACCTTAGAACTTGTGTAAAAGTTTCAACATCACTTGTTGATGAATTATGATCTGATGTAACTTCAACACGTAGGGCAACCATTTTATTCTACACATAACATATACGTTTAATATTGATACAATAATTAAATATGTTTAATTAAAAGAAATTATAATACTTATATAATTTTCACGAGCATCGGGATGAGTCCACTCTCTATTACTATTAGTATGTGATGCAACATATAATTTTGTTAGATCATAATTGGTGTCTGACGCTTTCTACAAGAGACATTGTTAAGATATAAAGTTAATATTAAAAACAAACTATATAGAATAAATAAATAAATAAAATTACATTACCAATTTTTGAGTGAGGCGATGGAAAGATCTTGAATTTGCGTGATGATGAATTTTCAACTTTGATCTATTTGTTTTCTTTATAGCACTTCGCTCTTGCATAGAAGTTGTAAAAGTTAGTAAGTGAAAATTACAAATCTGACACATAAAGAATTCATTTACTTTACCTTATATGATGGATCATCAAACATGTCACAAAGTTTTTTCCATTCTTCAGGTCGGACATCTTGAAAAGGATGCTCACGTGCTTCTTCCTTATTCTTGTACTTCTTGTAATGCTCATAACGCCTCGCCTTATACTTGCAAAATGCATTACACATCAACTCTTCGACAGTCCTACGCTCCTCTCTCCGACCAAAATTTAGTTCAAAGTCATCTTTAAAAGAGTATATATACAAAGATATTATCATTTAAAATATTAAATAATATCAATATAAATTTATTATTTAAATATTACGTACCAAACAACGCTTTTTTATAAGCTCTTTCACATCTTGGTGGACTTTATGCCATGAACTCTTAGCCAAAGGTGCATAACTCCGTGTGAGCACCCACATGCGATGTAAACTAAGTTGCTTGTTGTCCCTCGCCTCCGATATGTTCATCAGGAATGTTAACCTTAATTTTACCTACTTTACGATATTTCTCCAATGTCACACCTCTAGTAGTGTCTTGTCCATGACGAGATTGTACTATTATCTCTATAAAATAATATTAGTTATTTACCCCGTATCAATTAGCATATATCTTAATTGAAAAAATGAGTAGTATCTATTTACCTTATTCCGTAGAGTCAGTCTCTAATGGTAAGTCAGACGAAGAGCTAGGAACAAGTGGAGATGGGATGTAAACTTTCTTCCTCTTTGGTGGCATAATTGCGAGATACTGTATAATGTGAACACAAAACTGGTCAATCATCTGTATCAATTTTATCTATAGATTCGGTCTCATCATCTGTAGATACTTCAGATGACTCAACACTTTAATCAACTGTCGCCTCAACTATCTCAGCCTCAATATCTTCCCTATGTAATGGGATCATCTCATACTGGCTCAAATCCACAAATAAGTTAAAGGCAGGTTGACTCTTTTGATATCCTTCTTGAGTAGAGGGATCATCTTCTTCTTCATCTTGTCCCTCCGCCTCAGGGATAACGTCATAAATATTTCTAGGAAAAAAATTTTGTACTACTTGCCATTGATTTCCTAACTGTGGATTGTCTAAATAGAATACTTGAGATGCTTGGGAAGCCAAAATGAAAGGATCATCTTCATACCATTTTTTTGATGTATTAATATTCAGAAAATATTCATCCTGACATTTTCCTCTTCGAGGATTGCTTAAATCTCACCAATCACACTTAAACATATAAACCACAAGCTCCCCCACATATCTCAATCCAATTATATCTACGATAACTCCATAAAAATCAATATTGTCTCCATCATAACTCCCTTCAACAAGGACACCACTATTTTATATTTTCCTATAAAGTTCTCAACCAATTATGTGATACCTACTTCCTCGAGAAATACATGCAGAATATCGAGCAAGTAATTATACTTTGATGTATAAGTTTCTGTTCAACAGTGTTAAACTTACCATTCGAAAATAACATACACATTCGAACGGTAAACATAAACCGTTCGAACAGCAAAAAATGTTCGAACGGCAACGCTAATGCATTCGAATGTGTTCATTCCAGATTGACAGTCGTCTTCAACAATGAAAATTGCATGACAACAACAACCAATAAATAACCGGTATAATAACAACATGGCAACATAAACAAAAATATCAAAGAATCCTCAAATTTCCAACAAAGTAAGGAGATTATAGAAAGTAAAAAGATTATAAAAAGCATACTGAAAATGAGATGAAAAGGGCGTGTACCGAGAAGAAACTCCACAAAAAAGCAGTAGAAATAATGGTTTTAATTCAAAAATAGTTGAGTAAGATGAAAATTAGTAGTATTTGGGACTGGATTGAGGGAGAATGGCGCAGCTCTGTTCGTGAGGGAGTGAGAGTGGCGGGAGGAGAGAGGAGAGAGGAGATTCTGAGACTCTGTCATCTATTTGAAAAAAGTTTCCCGTTCAAATGGTTATTTACTAACTGTTCGAATGGGAAACCATGATGTGGGACAAATTCTCTTCTAAAGTTTTACGTTCAAACGGATATTTACTAACTGTTCGAACGTTAAACCATGAGGCGGGAAAAATTCCCTCCTAAAGTTTCACGTTCGAATGGATAAATAGTACGTTCGAACGTGAAATGATTCATACATAAACGTTCAAACTCTTATTATTTACAGTTTTGCTTAATGTTTAATAAGATTTTTTTAACACTATACTATTAAATAAAAGAACAACATTAATATATATAGACATATTAGATGATACTATAGTTTAGTAACATAGTAATATCATATTATAATATATAATCGAGCATATTATATATTATATATATGTAAAGTATATGTGAAGATATGATATCATACTAATTAAGTTATAAGTAACATATATATAGTATCAAGATATTGTCTCATCTATTGTACTAGCATATATAGTGTGATCTAATTTTTTTTTTTTTAATTTTCCATGGCCTGCATTAAATTAACTTTTTTTTTTTTTTTTTTTTTTTTTTTTAAAGAGTTAGGGTCACATGTCCAAGAGTGACCCCTCCCCAATTTTATTAATAACCCTCACTTGTGGCGGAGGAAAACCGTGGTAACAAAACAAGCATCTGGAGTACAAAATAAACCCAGAATGCAGAAAAGGGAAACAGCTAGAAAGAAAAGGACCACAAAAAGAACCCCAAACAAAGACCACCCAAACTTAAACAAAACGAATTGAAGGTAAACCAGAGTAATCCATTCGGATAAGACCACGCAAAGCTCGAGGAGTCTCCGTCAAATGCGAACAAATCAAATCACTACCAGAAGCCCCATGTTTGGCTAGCCAATCTGCAACTTTATTAGCCTCCCGATAAACATGATGAATCGAGCACGTCATAGAGTTCATAATGTCCATTATCTCCTCCCAAAAATCCTCCAAATACCACACCCCACATCTTTTACTTCTCCACCAGGCAATTACCATCATAGAGTCAAGTTCAATTTCTACATAATTTAAGGATAATGATTGACATACCTGGAGCCCATGGAGAAGAGCTAACAACTCAGCCCGATTATTAGAACCTGTACCAATGGACAAGGAAAAAGCATGAATTAGATGACCGTGATTATTTCTAATAACTCCACCTATACCTGAGGCCCCAGGATTACCCAAACTACTGCCATCTGTGTTCAGCTTAACCCATCCCACCGAAGGCCGTTGCCAAGCAACAACTTTGCAATGCCGGGTTGGGGGTAAATTTGGCCGGACGTTCAAACCCTCAAGAACCTGTAAATCAAAGCTAGAAAGGTGAGAACTAGCATGAATATCACGACAAATAATATTTATCCACCGCCGAACAGAATGAATGATGTCAGAGGCAGATTCAAAGCGACCCTCCATACGCGCCAAACATCGTCGCCGCCAAATACGCCAAGTGATAATCACCGGCAGGATTCCCACAAGAATGCCAACTTGAGACGATAACTTTGCACGGAGAAACCAAATCCTCACCGAATCTTTCCAATTTTGTCCCATTGGGATCCCAAGGTTAGCCCCAAAATAACGCCAAACAGTTTTCGCAATATCACCTGCAAAAAGAACATGATTTTGGTCCTCATAATGACCGTTAGCACAACAATCACAACGGGAGGTAATAGGAATACCAATATGTCTAAGGTGGTGATCGACGCTAAGGGCCATAAACCAAGCTTTCCACATGTGGGTAGACATTTTGAGAGGAAGACTCTTATGCCATATCCAAGAATGTTCCTCAATAGTATCACCCCTAATACGTAAACAATCCCAAGCAGATTTAGTGGAGAAAAAACCATTATCATTATTGGTCCAAATCAGCACATCAATACCTGGTTTAGCCTTACCCAAATCCACTAAGATACCATCAAAGTGATTCGGTCCCACTAATTGAAGAATAAAGTCCATGTCCCATTCATTATTTAATTTGCAATCCTTTACCTGAAGATGAGGATGACCCATAATATGCATATCATTAACTAACGAGCCGTTGTCCCGCCAGTTATCATACCAGAAAGAAACCAAACCCTCTTTAAGGCGCCACTTAGACTTATCCAAGATCAAAGGGAGTGAATTAGCAATCATTTTCCAGAACCTCGTACCTTTCATTGGATCAACTAAGACCCAAGGTTTAGAACCCACATACTTACTCTTAAAAAAATTTGCCCATAAAGAATTACCTTGAATGAGATTCCATGCAAATCTAGCATGAAGGGCTTTTTGCATATCATCAAGATTCCTAAGAGCCAAACCACCTTCCTCCACGGGACGACAGATAGAATTCCAGGCCACCCATTTTTTCTTACCTTTTCCATTATGCTCCCCCCAGAAAAAAGTACTCATCATACGATGAATAGCATTAATAGTGGATTGCGGGACCTGAAGAACAGCAAAGAGATGAAGAGCCATACTAGAGAGTACATGTCGGAGTAGAATAAGACGACCACCCGCTGAAAGAAATCTCATCTTCCATCCCGATATTTTCTTTTGAATATTAGACACCATATCTTCCAGATGTACCTGTTTAAGACGACCCAAAATAATAGGCACGCCCAGATATTTGAAAGGGAAAGATCCTTCTGAAAATCCAGTCTGCCGTAATAATAAGTTTTTACGCATGGAAGAGATATGCTTTGAGCAATAAATGGCAGATTTAGAGTGATTGATACATTGACCCGACCAGCGCTCATACTTATGAAGCACAGATAATATTTCCCTTATAGCGTTAGAGCTACCATTAGAAAAAAGCACAACATCATCAGCATACATAAGATGAGAAATAATGGGGGTACCTCGGGCCTGAGAGAATTGACCAAATTTTTGAGCCTGTACACTTTGCTTGATCAATCTTGAGAGAATTTCTTGAAGGATAATAAAGAGATAGGGAGAAAGAGGATCACCCTGTCGCAGTCCCCAGCCACTTTGAAAAAAACCTTTAATAGTGCCATTCATCATAATCGAAAACCAAGGAGTCGAGATGCATGTTTTGATAAGAGCACAAAAATCAGAGGAAAACCCAAAACAGCGAAGAACCTCCAGAAGAAAGAGCCAATCCACTCTATCATAAGCTTTAGCCATATCCAGTTTAATCATGATATTACCTCCATGTGCCTTCTTGTTGATAGAATGGACCATTTCCTGGGTGAGACTAATATTCTCAAAGATGCTTCGCCCTGGAATGAAAGCACCTTGTTCCCATGATATCATTTGAGAAAGGAAACCTGTCAACCGATTAACAATGATTTTGGAGCAAATTTTATAGAAAACCGAGCAAAGGCTTATAGGCCTAAACTTATCAAATCCAGAAGGTATGTCAACCTTTGGGATTAAAACAAGAAAGGAAGCAGTAAAAAATCTTGGAAGCTGCTTGGAATTAAAAAATTCAGTAATGGCTTCCAAGACATCCTCTTTCACAATATCCCAACAACTTTTGAAGAAACCCGAACCAAAACCATCAGGTCCCGGGGAGCTATTAGAAGGAATAGAGGATAGAGCAGAGAAAACTTCATTCATAGAGGGAACTGCACATAACATCAAATTATCAGACTCAGAAATAATAGGAGAGATAAGAGCTGATAAATCAGGTAATAAACTAGCCGGCGTGCCCTGCAGAAAATTAGAAAAGAAATCCACGGCCCCCTGATGAATACTCTCTGGCGAATTAAACACCATACCATTCGAAGATTTCATTTCCACCACCCTTTTACGGCGTTTATTAGCCAGGCAGGCATGGAAGAACTTCGTGTTACGATCACCATCCATGTGCCATTTTAATTTAGACATTTGAGCCAACCTAGTATCTTCACGACGGACCCAATCCTCTAGTTCCGCCGAAGAAATTAAAAGCTCCCTTTCAGTATCATCATCCCAGTGTTGCTGCAATTTAATTTCAAGCTCTTCAATATGCTTTTCAAGAGAAGTAATATGCACATTAGTAAAACCGAAAACCTTTTTGTTCCATTCACGCAAGGCGACCTTAGTGTTCTTCAATTTAAAAACCAATTTAGTAAGACCCCGACCACCAACAGGAATAGACCACGCTTGTCGGACACACAGCAAAAAATGCGGATGATCCACCCACATTTGTTGAAAACGAAAAGGGGAAGGGCCATAAGAGAACGGATCCATCTTGAATTCAATAACCATAGGGGAATGATCAGACGTGGTGCGAGGAAGATAAGAGCAAACTGCATGAGAGAAATAATCGAGCATAGAGAAATCCATTAAAACCCGATCTAATCTCGCCCAAGATCTAGCAAGACCCAGCTGTCCATTACACCAAGAAAATTTATTACCCTTAGACCTCATTTCAACCAGACCACCTTGATGAATCCAGTTATTAAAATCTTCCATCGCCACATTAGAACGAGGTGCACCACCTCTCCGTTCCAAATTATTCCTGATAATATTAAAATCCCCAGCAAAAAGACAAGGTTCGGGACCCATAACCTGGGAACTAAGATCCTCCCATAACATTTTCCTCTCATACATACTGCATTTAGCATAGATAATAGTACACAAAAATTTATAGGACCCCATGTTAACACGAAGAGAAATAAATTGCAAATTAGTCCGCATCACTTGAATATCAAGAGTCTTGTCCCAGAAAATCCAGATTTTACCACCATCCACAATATTCGAAATAAAAAAATCAAAATTTAAGTAATGTTGTAAATGAATGGCTTTATCCAGAGCTTGAAAAGGTTCCAAAACCGCAACCAGCTTAGGCTTAAACTGACAAACTAAATTCTTCAATCTACGACGAGAGGTACCAATACCACGGGCATTCCAAACAATAATGTGGCTCATAAAGACAAAGGAGTGGGACGGGTAATAACCCGACTCGAGCTTCGAACTTTCTCAAACTTTTTCTTTTGATATTTTTTCTTATGCGAGTTACCTGTAGAATCGGAATGGTAATCCTTGAATTGAGGGAGCACGTCTGGAAAGATATCAGTGTCAGGCTCAGAAACCACTTCTTCCAGATTATACTCATGATTTTCCTTTAGGCTACCGAATGGTAATCTTTGTTCAACAGCTTGACTAATATGATCTTCTTCCAGGTTAGTATTAAGAGCTGCCTCCAGCATCGGAATAAGTGGTTTGTCAACATTAAAAGAAAACTCTTTAGGATGGTTGGAAAGATTACCTGTATCCTCACTTAGCACTAGCATTCCTCCTTCTCCAGAATCTGAGTGATTAACCCCCTGGACCGGGGCTGAGGAAACGGTTAAAATTTGAACCGTAGTTTGGTCAGCAAGCTCTGTTTGAAGAGTCTGCTCACGAGAAGTATTCCCAGCAACTTCGCTTATCACAAGCACCCCTCCCTCATCATGTATATCAGCCTCCGTAAGAACATCCCTCTGTGCAGGAGATAAAGCAGTGATGGAAGGTTGTTCCGGAATAACAACCTGTTCCGCAGACTCTGTTTCAGGGGTGCCCACGATTTTGATCATCTCATCCCCCTGAATCTGACCAGCACGAGTATCACCCTTTATTGGTTCAACTTTCTTACCACCACGGTTGAAATCCTTGCCAACCCGACAGGTTTTCAGATTATGACCCTGAACTCTGCATTTTCCACAGTACGCGGGCAAATGAACCACGATGTAATGGCAAAATTTATCAGATCCTCTTGTTCCAGCTCTTCAACAAAACCATCCACTAATTCTGTAAAATTTTGAAAAATGGGGCTAGATTTCTATAATTTTCTGGTGCTTTGAGCCCAAGTATCTCTTGCCGAGGGGCAGTCCCATATGATGTGTTCAATAGTTTTAGGTTGACTCTTGCAAATTGGGCAGGTAGGATCTTCTGTGATTTTCCTTCTCATAAGGTTGGCTCGGGTGGGTAAGGAGTTTAGACAAGCTCTCCAGAGGAAGGCTTTTGCAGCATTGGGGATGTTCAAATGCCAAATTTTTGTCCACGGTGCCTGAGATGTCTGGGGATTAGAAGATTGACCTTGTTTTTGGTTCTCTATCTCTGTCAGCAGGTGATAGGCACTTTTGACACTGAGGCCTAGTTTGGATAGCGAGAAGTGTTGAGAAGTATTGTGAATAGTTATGAGTAGAGATTGGAGTGAGTTTGTGGGTCCCATTGAGAGTGTTTTGAGTTGTTTGGATGTATGAAGTATGTTGAGTTGTTGACTTTTGGATAGGTAGTTGAAAAAGGCGTGGGTCCCATCAATGATTGATTTTTTTATATATAATTGTGATAAATATTATAGTGATTTTATTTTATTTTTTTATATATAATAGTGATAAATATTATAGTGATTTTATTTTATTTTATATATATAATTGTGATAAATATTATGGTGATTTTATTTTATTTATATATAATTGTGATAAATATTATAGTGATTTTATTTTTTATATATAATAGTGATAAATGTTATAGTGATTTTATTTTTTATCTAAATATAATAATGATAAATATTATAGTGATATTTTTTATATATATAATAGTGATAAACGCAAACAGCAAATAACTGTTGAGTTCATGGACAGAGAGGGAGAGAGAGCTTCGGCGTTATTTGCGTAAGGTGTTAAAAGCAAATAGCAATAGCACTGTTGGCACATGTTCTCTGACAATGCAATTAATATAAAGAGAGTTCGGAATATCTTATATTTGAAAATACTTATGGTGGTTGGATGTAAAACAACTCCTAACCGTACAAAGTGATCTGAGAGTAGCTGAGGTATTTCCACCACCCAAACCCAGCCTGAATAGACCTGAAGTTGTGCATCTCCATTACAGTTTGTCTGGATTGGGATAGGGACTAAGGGGTATAGCTCTGATCAGGTCAGCTTCCTCTTTCGTGAATAAGGTTGAGAGCAGGTCATTTTTCCATTGATTTGTGGTTTTGTCAATTAGAAAAGAGACTTTAGTGTCAACATGTAAAAATCTGAGAGATCTTTGGGGCTTAAAAGTACTCTGCCTAGGGATCCATTTGTCCTTCCAAATGGTTGTTGTTTCCCCATCTCCTATTCTCCACAGCAAACCCTCAATAGCAAGGGTCTAGCTGCCAGGAAGTTTTGCCAAAGGAAAGAAGAATTTTGTCCTCGTTTGGCAGTGAGGAAGTCTTTACTGTGAAAATACTTTTCCTTTAGCACTTGAGCTGCCAGGGATTCAGGTTTAGAGAGTAGCCTCCAACCTTGTTTTGCTAGAAGTGCTTGGTTAAAGTATTCAAAATCTCTTTGACCGAGACCTCCTCTGCTTTTAGCTCTCTTCAATTGGTTCCAGTTGATCCAGTGTATTCTTTTCCCAGTTGTCTGTTGCCCCCATAAGAAGTTCCTCACCATTTTATTCAACTCCTGTACTAGATGCCTTGGAAGCTTGAAAATCCCCATACTATACGCTGGGATGGCCTAGATGATTGCTTTAATAAGTACCTCTTTACCTACTTGAGAGAGAAACTTATTCTTCCAATTTGTAATCTTGGACTGCACCTTATCAAGTATACTTTTAAGAGAGTTGGTGCGTGATCTTCCAATTAAAGCTGTTAGGCCTAGGTACTTCTCGTAAGAATTGGTCCCTCTAATCCCTGCAATACTAGTAAGAATTCCTTTTGTTTCCTCTGAAGTATTCTTGTTGAAATAAACTGAGGATTTCTCCTTGTTTAACCTTTGGCCCGAGGCTAGCTCATATGCTTCCAACAAATAATAGAGTCTGCTCCACTCGATGGAATTTGCCTTGCAAAAGAGAATACTATCATCTGCAAAAAATAAGTGGTTAATAGATAGTTTCTTTCTTCTTATGGGTAGACCTGTGAGAACCCCGGTTTCTTCAGCCTTGTTTAACATACAACTAAGGACCTCAGTACACATGATGAAAAGGTAAGGGGATAGTGGATCCCCTTGCCTAAGCCCTCTAGTTGGTTGAAAACATTCTTGAGGAGCACCATTAAGGAGAAGAGAATAGGAAACAGTCCCTACACAATTCATAATTAAGTCTACCCATCTATTATCAAAGCCAAATTTTTGCAGGACAGATTTTAGGAAAGACCACTCTATTCTGTCGTAAGCTTTACTCATATCGAGTTTGAGTGTCATGAAGCCTTCCCTACCCTTTAATCTTGTCTTCATAGCGTGAAGAGCCTCGAAAGCCACTGTTATGTTATCTGTTATTAACCTGCCTGGCACAAAGGCTGTTTGTGTGGGAGAAATGATCTCTGCCAGTACACTCTTTAGTCTATTTTCCATGGTCTTTGCAATGATTTTATAGGAAACGTTGCAAAGACTGATTGGTCTGAAATCAGTGACCTGTGATGGGCAGTGTTTCTTTGGGATCAAAGTAATGTATGTGTCATTTTTGCCCTTTATCCAATTGCCACCATTTAGAACCTCGAGAGCTGCCTGCGTGACTCTAGACCCCACTGTAGCCCAAGGTTCTTGGTAAAATATGGAAGGGAAACCATCTGGGCCAGGAGACCCAAGTGGATTCATGCTGAAAATGACCTCCTTTACTTCTATTTCTTTGAAGGGGCAGGATAGGTTATGGTTCATCTTTTCTGTCAGCTTCCTTGGCAAGACTGAGGTGCATTCATCAATGCCAGTTGGACCTGAGGAGGTAAACAAGTTTTTAAAGCATTCCTGGAAAATATGACCTATCTCCGAATGACTAGTACAATCTACACCATCCTCATTTTTTTATCTTGGTAATAGAGTTTCTCCTTCTCCTTTGGGTTGCACATTGGTGAAAGAAACGTGTGTTCTTGTCCCCTTCCCTTAACCAGTTTTGCTTTGCTCTTTGTTGCCATTTCAAATTTTCTACCTCCAGTAGTGAATCCACCTCCTTCTGTAGTACCAGGATCTCAGCATATAGATGGCCCTCATTTGTTTCTTTGAGTGAGTTGAGCTTGTCTGATTTAGCTTTTAGAAGTTCCTCTTGGTTCTTGTGGAGATTTCTACTCCAGTTCTTCAGACCTTCTCTGCAGGTTTTAAGGCCAGTTAAAGTGTTATGCAGCTGGTCTGGATGTCCTATTGCAAGTTCCCAATTCTGTCTTATGAGGTTCTCACAGCCCTCCTTTTTACCCCAACTTACTTCATACCTGAAAATTCTGCCCCGTTTCTTCCTGGTGTTTGGGTTTTGAATGGTGATAAGTAATGGACTATGGTCTGAGGTATCTGCTGATAGGTGATGAATAAAGTGGTCCACAAAAAGCTTAATCCATGGTGAGTTTCCGAGGGCTCTATCAATCCTTTCTCTGGTGAAACACAACCCTTCTCTGTTATTTGCCCAAGTAAACTTGTTTCCTCCGAAACCCAAATCATTTAATTCACATTGTTCTAGAGTGCCCCTGAAGTTCACTATCTGTCTATAAGGTCTGCTGGCTGCTCCAAACTTTTCATCAATGCTAGTAATCTCGTTAAAATCTCCAAAACACAGCCAATGGGTGTTTTGGGCAGGGGTCAAAGCCTTTATTAGTTGCCAAGTTTCATTTCTTTTGGCAGAGTTTGGATAGCCATAGAAGCCTATTATGAGCCAGGGTTGTTCATCACTGTTAAGTTTAATTAAGCCTGATATGTGCCATCTCGTGTAAGCAGTAACACTGAAGTCAATAGAGTGGTTCCATAGGAGGGCCAAGCCACCACTCCTACCATTGTTGTTTACGCTGAAACATTTATCAAACCCCAACTTTACTCGGATCTTCTCCATTTTGTTGTTGTTACATTTGGTTCCAATGAGGAAAACCAAATGTGGGAACTTAAGCTTCACCATCTTGTGAAGTTCATGAATTGTTCGAGGGTTCCCAAGCCCTCGACAATTCCAGCTCAAAACATTCATGAGGGATGGTGGGGCTGCTGAGCAACCTCCACCTTGATGTCCTGATTTAGCCTCTTTGCAGGTTTGAGGGTGGTTTTTTGCTTTTTGATACCATAAGAGCTAGACCTGGTTTCCATTGCTGAGGCTGGTCTTTTGGCCCCTTGAGAAATAGGAGGGCCAATAAGGGAGTTTGTTATATCTGAGAGGATTGGGACCTGATCCCTAGCTCTTCTTTTCCACTTACTAGGTGCATCGTTGATGGGGTTTGACAGATGGGAACTTGACTTGTAAGGGGAGGTGCAGGTTCTATGACCTTTGTGCTCAGTTGTCCTATTATTAACTATCATAGGAAAAGGTAGTATTTGACTTTTGTTACTAACCTCTGTACATACCCACGTAGGACAGGGTGGACTATCCTCATTTGGTGCAATAGGTATCCCGTTAGCTCGGGGATCTTTAGACAGCTTTATCGGACTATAATCTTGCTCAGTTGACCTGCTACTTTCTTTGTTATTCTGACTTGCCTTTACCTGCCTCGTAGGTGGTTCCTATTGTATGGCTGACAAGTTTTGACTTTCCACCTCTGCTGCTGATTGAGATTTCTCACCCACTTCAATCCCAACATCTACCACCTCTGGTTGCTCCCGGCGAAAGGGCCGTTCAACTAAAGAGGTTGCATTACCTCCGTATTTCTTCCCTGAGGCAGGTTGATGAAGGCTAGATGCTGCTCTCATCCAGTGCCCGTATTGTTCTTGAGACTGGCCAGCTAAGTTAAAACTTGGGCATTTCCCATTTGCATGTTTCAGAAACCCACATTTGAAGCAGAAAGATGTGAGTCGTTCATATTTAAAATATGTTCAAACCTGTTTCCCGCCCAGGTTTATCATCCAGCCTCATAGCAGAGGTTTGTTTATATTCACTGCCACTCTAATTCTCAAAAAACTCCCCCAACCACAACCTTGTTCGTCAACTTCCACAATGAGTACCCTTCCAATGGCTTTTCCTATCATCTTCCCCAGTTGCTCGTTCATCCCTACAAAAGGGAGATTGTGCACCTGAACCCAAAATGGTTCTGTCATGAAAGTAAGTTCGTTTGGGTATAGCTCTCCTTCAAATTCTTTCAGGCATATTATGTGTCGATCGAAGGACCAAGGCCTCCTTTGGAGAACTTTTTTCTTGTTTGAAAATAGTTGGAATTCTAGCAGAAACTTGTTTGGACCAAGATCTTTAAATGTTAACCAACCAGCTAGGTTCCATACCTTTGCTATAGTTGATTTGAAAGCCTCTCGGTTAGCATTTCTATCATTCAGGATGCAAGCAAGAAGGTAGTGGCTGCCTCTCAACTTAGTAGAAAGAACGTCTTCCTCTGGTAGGATCAGTTCCTGTTGCTCTTCCTCTATAAGGTTCAAAGTTTCCCATCTATGTGTGAGCTCATCCTCCATTGTTACCGAAACCTCTATGGACTTGCGCCTAAGAGACTTAGCTTTGCCCGGAGACAAAGCTTTGCCCGGAGACAAAGCGAAAAAACCTCAAGCCTTCGGGAAGGAGAGGACTTCAAATCAGAGGCACCTTAGTCCTTCCTAGTGTGATCTAATTGGACTATAACTAAAACATATTTATTATAGTCTAATATCAATCATACTATATATATTAGTTATAGTAAATTAAAATACAATATATTATTAACTATATATATCATAGAAGTAACTATAATATATAGTACTAATTAAATTTATTAATTATAGTATGATATATATATATATATATATAATAATATATATTACAATATATATAATTACATAAATTATAAAATATAAAATATATAGAGTATATTATATATTACGTAAACCGTTCGAACGTATTAACATGGACGTTCGAACGGTATTGCATATATAACTTCTCCCCAATAGTCATTTTCACGGACACCAATCGAACGGCTATCAAACCTTAGAATCACTCCCAAAACCTCATCTCTGCCGTTTAACACTGTCGTAGCTGACGTGAACAGTACCCAGTTGAAGCCTCCAACTCTAAGCACCGGTATGCTCCTTTTCTAACTATTTTACCGTTTAAATTTAGGTTTTTGATGGATTATTTGTTTAAATTAGAATAAATCAATTTATCCATCAATACTCATCGTAGATTTGCTTAAATCTATAGTAGGAAGGCTTATTTAAGTTTCTTTATGTTTTGTTTGTTGAAAAATCCATGGAATCGAAGGATTCCATGGTTTTCAATGGCTGAGTCGACTCAGCGATGTCGCTGAGTTAGAGTGGCTTGTACCATTCAAACTCTTGGTAGGGCGTTCGAACGGTACTAGCCAAACAGGTTAATTAAGTTTAACCCGTTCGAACGTTGTTAGGTCTTTCGAACAGTTAACCCATTCGAACGTTTTTTTATACGTTCAAACGGTATGAGCATACAGTTCCAACACTAATTTAGGCGTTCGAACGGTATAAATAAACTTAGTAATATTAGTGAATTGTTATTTTTATTCACCATTGTAGTTCCATTAAATCTTAACGAGAATATATCTTATATTATAATTAAATTAATATAGAATTTTATCACTTTTTGTTAAATATTTTTATTATTAATGTTGTATTGATAAGCTCTTAATTAATTGTAAATTTCAGGTTCATTATAATGTCTTTCAGGTTCATTATAATGTCTTCTTCTAGGGCGGGATATAAGCGACGCAATCAGGCAGAGACTAGTATCAGTCCTGCCAGGAGAAGGACTGTTTCACCAGAGCGACAAGTGAAGCTTTCTGACTTCCAGAATCTTTTCTGGGAGGGTCAATCCCTACCATCAGTCTTCAGCGATCGTGGTTGGGGACCTATGTTAGATGGTCCAAAGGAATCATTAGAGACTGTCTCCTATATTGACATTGTTTCTGAGTTCTATAGAGAATTCGGTGGTGCCAGCACAGATGATGGAGGGGCATATAGCATCTCTGTCTGAGGAGTTTCGATTGTATTTTCACAGGTCCGACTCTCTGAGCATCTTGGTATTCTTAGGCTGCCAGATGTATATCCGAACATGGTGCCTAGAGAGTCTGATCCTTCAGCTGAGGCAGAGATAGCTGTGGAGGAGGCACCAATTTATTATACAGATGAGGTCGATACCCTTGCTGATCATAAGGTGAGGGATTTAGTTGTTGGTCCAGATGCTCCCCTGTATGACGGGGCGAAGAGCATCAAGCAGGCAGATCTATCTTCGTTCTTCAAGATCCTGAATTTGATAATCACCAACAACATTGACCCTCGGTAGCACAAGACAGAGGTTGGCCTTGATCAGATGAAATTTATGATACGGGTCGCTCGTGGCATTCCTATCAACCTGGTGGGGTATATATTTGATAGAATTCGATCAAAGTCCCAGTACATTTCCACTGATATACTGCCATTCGGGATCCTGATCACACAATATCTATTATTTGCAGGTGTTGTGCCTGATGTTGCCGAGCGTAAACGGCAGCAAATGAGACTGATCAATAGCACTACCTTGTCACGCAGCACGGGACACTTGAGACTGCATCTTCGTGGATAGCATCCAGACCCGGTTGATCCTCAGAGAGATGCACAGCTGGGAGATCATGGAGTACAGGCCGAGGCATCAGTACACAACGCTACACGTGAGGACATGGCCGAGATCGTGCGTGCAATGATCAACGAACAAACATTCGTGCTAATCGATGCAGTGCGTATAGAGGTCCGTTCTGCTATGTCTGATTTTTGTACTGAGATTATTGGTAGCATCTCTGAGTTACGTGCAAAGGTTGATGCCATGTCTGCAACTCAGGTCACCATTAGTACTCACTTGACACAGATAGAGGAACGTTTAGCTGCAGTCGAGGAAGTGTACAAAGAGCTAGAGTCTTAGTATTTTCTATCTTTTATTTATTTTTTCTTTTATTTTTAGAATGGACAATATTTAGTATTTTGTAAATTCAGTATTTATTTATGAAATAGTCTTATTTTATATTTCCTGAACTAATTATTGATTTATATTATTCCTATTATTTAATCAATAAATTTCTTATAATTACTAGTTAATATAAATATAATTCTCTTTAAAAAAAAACGTATGCTCACCGTTCGAACCCTACCCTAAACCGTTCAAACAATGATGATTCATCATTCGAATAGTCAAAATTTACGTTCGAACGGTATATCAATTTCCCGGTATAATAATTTTACTTAACGCGCCAAAATTTAGTTCGAACGCTCAAATTTAACCGTTTGAATGATGAATCATCACTGTTCTAACGGTTTCATTTTTAGGGACGCAATATTTCATCCCTAAATATACCATTTGAACACTTTCTAATGTGTTCGAACGGTAAACCTCTTTTTGGGATGAAATATAAAATTCGTCCTTAAATCTCACTTTTTGGAACGATTTTCATTTCATTCCAAAATAAAATCGTCCTAAAATGTCTTTTTTATTGTAGTGCCTCTAGAATGCTGAGCGATCACTCTACCATCTAAGCTATATACCTTGCTGCAAAACTTAATGATATTATATATTCTAGTATTGTTTGGCGATTTGGAAATGTATGTATTTAAGAGCATATATTATAGAAGTTTCTTCCAGATTTGTTGTATCAATAATATACGCACCCATTTAGTTAATTTGTTGATCACTCAAAGGTTTTTGGCTTTTGTGACGAACAATAATATATGTACACGAACGAGATTTTGGCTTTTGTGATGGACGAAATTGTCACAAAAAAATAAGCAAACCGTTACAAATACTTTTTTGTGACATTTTGAGACTGTCACCTAAAAGGCGTCACAAAATATTTTTTGTGATGGTTTACTGTTCAACCTTCACAAAAAGCTTTTTTGTGAAGCTTGGAAGTCTTTCGTGAGATGTAAAGTTCGAACATGATGTGTTTTGTGACATTTAAAATCTATCACAGAAAGTAACATTCACACATATAAATTGACGTTCAAACGTTAACCCGACCGATTAACATTTGAACGTCAAAAATTAGATCTTCGTTGTTTTTACTTTGCACGATTAATATTTACATTCGAACGTAACAACATTTGAACGTTTGCTCGAAGACGTTTGAATGTAGCATTCGGATGTTAATGGAGAACAGTTCGAATGTACATTTTTAACGTTTGTATGTTGGGTTGTCGTTCAAACATATCTATTATAGTCATTCGAACGTTTTGTTGGAATTTGGTGGTATTATGTTCGAACAATGGTTTGAACGTAAAGCCAAGTTTGAATGTTTGTTCTTTACATTTGAATGTTCTAATAAAAAATAGTAATTTCATAAAATTAAAAGGTATACAAATTGTATCATGATGCACCATACATACAACAACTGATAATGTAAAAATAGACAATAAAACTTTCTACTAATGATAATGATATATGCATTTTTTTTTCTCACCCATCGTGATCCTGCTGAAATAACACGTTCCATCCAAACCAGCATCCCCCTTTGTACTTGCTCTTGGACTTCAAAGTGTAGTCTCTCCTCCTGGTCTCTTTGTCATTCCTGCAAACGCGTCTCTAAATCTAGCGATGAGGGGCTTCAGTAGCACAGAGCCCCACATTCATACATTCTGTGGGTGGGCATGAGGGGCTTGACAATGCACACAAGGTGCACCGGTGGGTTGGGCTATCAAGCACTGATAAACTCTCATAAGTCTAGCGAGTCCCTAAAGGAGATCGTTGAATCCCATAATCCAACAATCTCCACCCCCAGCAACACCCGAGGGACTCAAACTCGCGACCTCACTCTGATACCACTTGTTACTGATCATAGGTAGCACCTATGTCACCTAACAATTATACCTACTAGACTAGCCGGCCACCGTCTCCACCGGTGCACTGTCATCCATGGTCGGAGAGTCTTGCTTTGGTGACATAGTCACAAGTGAGAGTTCTCATGTATGATCTGCCTGTATGAACAACACAAGTCAACTAGCTCTGATACCAATTGTTACTGATCATAGGTAGCACCCATGTCACCTAACAATTGTACCTACCAGATTAGTCGACCACCATCTCCATACATGCAGGTTCGAGTCCTCTGAGTGTCACTTGGGGGGGGGGGGAGATTGTTGGATTATGGGATTCAGCGATCTCCCGTAGGGACTCGCTAGACTTATGGGAGTCTATTAGTATTTGATAGCCCAACCCGCCGGTGCACCTTGTGTGCATTGTGAAGCCCCTCATGCCCACCCACAGAATGTATGAATGTGGGGCTCTATGCTACTGAAGTGTATAAGGAAATAAAGTTGCGCCTCTATTAATAACAATCGCTTTTCAATATAGATGGTAATATGAGGGGATAGACGTAAGGCCCTTGCGGGGGCGACCAGGGTCTAGTCTCACCAGACGCAGGGAGTGCGTGCTAGGGGAAAAAGATTAAATCCTTGGGGGAGTCGGGGGTTCGAGGCCTTTCCAATTGCGCACTCTGGCCTGCAATTGCTTTTGGCCTAGTCTTTCACTTTTTGCATATGACAAATGGAGCACTATTTACTTTTCAAAATTTTCAAACAAAATCATCTACCTTTAGCATATGTCAAAAAGAGGATCAATCATTTTTGAAAAGTTTCAAACAAAACATGCACATGTGAAAGACGACAATCAATCATCTATCAAATTTTTAAAATTCAAAATTTTTAATCCTGTCATGCACATGTGAAAGATGACAATCAATCATTTTTAAAAACTTCAAATTTAATTTTCAAAAATTCATGCACATGTGGAAAATGCAATTTAATACTTTTTGAGAAAATATTAATTTTGAACCTTAATCCAATTTTGAATTTTATCGAGAGATTTACAAAATTACTTTAAGAGCTTTTATTTGTAAGTTTGTCCCTTTCTTGGTCATGCTTGATTCATTGATCTGTTTGGCTCCATCTTGTAGACAACTTGAGTTTGGGATTCCTTTATGCTTGAATAATTTGTTATCATCAAAATCTATATGTAGATATATAATTTTATGAAGTTTGAAACCTTGGGTTCAACAATCTCCCCATTTTTTATGATGACAAATACTTAGTAGAACTTTGAAGCCTATTGTAATACTTAAGCTCCTCCTAAGAATGTGCATTAGTTTTCCAAGCAATTGATAAACATAATTCCAAGCATATATAACAAGCTTAACAATCCAAAGAATTTTATTCTAAAATAAAGCATTAGAAAGAACATTTTAAAATTCTAGTCTAAAACTTCTCTCCCTTTTGGCATCATTAAAAAAAAATTGCAGTAAGCAATGGACTGACAAAAATGTTGCGTTTGTAGAGAGCTGAATAATTGGAGTTGCTCGGGTACTAACAAATGTTGCAAAGCCTTAAGCCACCTAGGTCCCGACAAGTGCTGCAAAGCCTTGAGCTGCCTGTGTCCTGAAAAGTGCTGCAAAGCCTAGGCCTAGCTCTATGGATATAGTGCGGAAAGAGATTCAAATATGCTTGATGTTGTTGACAAACAGAATTTTGCAAATATTTGAAGGCTCTGGGTTTTTATTTAAAAAGACCATCTTCACCCATCAAATACTTATGTAAAAAGATTTCTCACATTGCAAATTAACCTAGTTTTTTTTTTTTTCGAGAAAGATAGTATGGCTAAAGAACTTTCTTCCTTTTATGCCTCAAGCACCAACTTTCTCTCCTTAGGCTGTTAACACTAGGATAGGAGCAGAGATACATTTTTCTGGTAGGATTGATTCTGATGTTGTTGCATAATCAAGAATACTCAGTGCTCAATATGCTACCTCTATTACAACCATGTCTTGGAGGTTACTGGTGAGGGTGAATGAGGTTGATTTTTTTAACAATCAAATATCTGAGTTGTGTCAAAATCTTGCTAATAAAAATAGAAAGAATAAAAGGATAAAAATAGAAATTTACGAACTGGTATCCTCATGAACTGCAACCATGAATAGAGGGGTTGGAAAGAGAGAGAGTTCAAATACAAAGTTAACATCAGCAGATAATAATAGAGGGTCAACGTTTACGAGAAAAATAGGGACAAACTGCCGTTAATCTCGCTGGCTTAGCTAAATAACTTTTGACAATATGCGTCTAACAAATCTTGTGATTTTTGACTATGTAACATTTGAAGAAATGATAGCTTGTCTTGTTCTCATTTCTATCTCTATAAAATTAGTCTTGAATTTCATCTAATTCGCATCAAATCTTCTTTGCTCTCTGTAATCCATTTATATTCTCACTCTCTAAGCTTTTTCTTTTTGCAATGGTTCAACAATCTTCTTCCAACAATCCCCTTGATCACTATATGAGGTATTATACACCTCAGCCACAAGTTATTTCTGCATCTGCCATAGGTGCCATGATGTAGCATGAGAGTGATCTAGCTAACGAGTCAGATGATGACGCCAATTATAAACTTGTGAGTCTTGGTACTCGATACTTATCGTCCATCATCTCATTTTCCCAGTTGTTGCAGTCTAGAACTCGTGAGGATGAAAAGCTTAACGAGAAGATTGATGTACTTCAACGACTTGTTCACGAGTCTAATAAAAAAATAGGAGACTTCAAGCAGAAGAATAAGGATTCAAAGTCCTTGCTTGAATCTTCATTTCGACTGCCTAATCCTTTAGATAAGGATATCATGTTGGTATATGATGAGCAAGAACGCCTGAAAAATAAGGCTAAAATTTTCAGGTTTTTATAAGTCATTTGAGATAATAAAATAAAAATATTTAAATGATATTCATCATATGCATCATTTTTATTTCTCTTTTAATCATATTTATGTTTATAAATATAATAGACTACCAATCATACCTTGATATACCTTTAAGTTAATTGGCTAACCAGTTTCATCCTTGTCAAGTTTGGTGGAGAGGCTTATTTATGTTCCAATTTCCTTCGTACCTTCCATCCCAAACTTTTTGAGTAATTCTTTGATAATTTTTGACTGATTAATGAATGTTCCACTTTTTGCTTGCTTGATTTGCAATCCGAGAAAGAAATTAAGTTCTCCCACCATACTCATTTCAAATTCTTTCAAATACTCTTAGCAAAAACTTGGCACATATTTTTATTAATAGCATCAAATATTATATTATCAACATAAATATGAATCAAAAGAATATCATCCTTTTTGTGTTTAATGAAAAATGTTGTGTAAATTTTTCCTCTAGAAAAACATTTTTCAATCAAGAAACCACCGAGTCTCTTATACTAAGTTCTAGGAGCTTGTTTGAGTCCATATAGTTCTTTTGTGAGCTTGAAACCATGATTTGGAGAAATATAATTTTCAAAACCTAGAGGTTGCTCAACATATACCTCTTCATTTATAAAACCATTTACTTTTACTTATGGAGGACTTAATGCATACCTACAAAAACAATTAAAAAGATTTTTCTTGGTACCCAAGGTCTTTGGGTCCTTCATTTATTAGTATTAGAAGAAAGAAGATTTTTAGGTACCCATATGGCCCTAATAGTTATTGTATGTTTTCTTCTAATGAGACAAGTATGATAAATATGACCATTTCTATTACAAAAATTGCAAATGGCAAGCGACATATACAAAAAACTTGAGTGATTGTAATAGTATATTTCTTTGAAAAATTTAGTTTTTCAAAATTTATTTTTTCGTTTGTAAAGTTTTCAACAATTATTTCTAAATCAGTCACTTTCTTTTTCAACTCATGATTTTTATCATTCGAAATGATGTTTTATTTTCTTAAAACATCAATGTCGTTTGTTAAAGAAGAATTTTTCTTTTTCAAAGTAGTATATTTGATACCCAATTTCTCAAGTTCCTTATAAACCTCTTCCAAGGCATTTTACAATACTTCATTTGAAGGATTTTCAATATTGTCAATATTTGTTATCTCAATATTATCTTTAGCCATAAAACAAAGATTTGTAGATTCTCCATTGCTTGCTTCTTCTTCACCTTTTTTTAATGTGTACTCATGGGTGGTAAATGACCTGATGAGTTCATTTATTTTGAGTTTCATGAGGTCTCTAGCTTCAAGAATCACAGTCACTTTTGATTTCTAGCGTTTTGGCAGAGAGTTGAGAATTTTTCTTACTATCTCCACGTTGGATTAGACTTTGCTGAGAGTTGTCAAGCTATTTATGATGTTAGTGAAACGAGTGTATATACTAGAAATAGATTCATCATCATTCATTTTAAATATTTCATATTTATGAGTAAGAATATAAATTTTCGATTCCTTGACTTGCAAAATTCCTTCACAAGTAACTTTCAAGTTATCTATAATTTCCTTTGCCGTTTTGCAAGTCATTATTTTGTTAACTCATTTTCATTAAGAGCATTATATAGGAGATTTATAGTCATTGAATTCAATATTGTAATTCTTCTTTCTTTTTTACCTTTACTTCGTCAACAACTTTTGTTTGGATATAAGGTCCATTTATGACGTTTCTCCAAATTTCTCGACTTCGAGATTGAAGGAAAATTCTTATTCTAGCTTTCCAAAATGTGTAATTGTCTCCGTAAAATAGTGGAAGCCAACTGCTATATTGACCTTTACTAAATGTAGCTGCAATGTTAGCCGTAAGATCTTAACTCAAAATATAGTTAATCTTATAAAAAACCTTTACTTTGATACCAAATGTTGGCCAGATGACTAATACAAGAGGGGGTGAATTGAGTTGGATTTAAAAATCCGCAATTATAATCCAAATATACAATATAAAATAAGAATGAAATACGAAGCAACAGTAAATATAAAAGGTAAGGGTATGAGGAAGAAAACCTAGTATTTTAACGAGGTTCAACCCCACTGCCTATGTCATCGCCTTAAATTACCCCTTGAGGATTTCCAAATTTACTATCCAATCTCTTTCAAGTAGAGATAGAAACTTATTACACAATTGAGCAGTACCGCTACAAAGAACCCGTGTAGAATACCCTCTACACTTGCAATCACCTTACACGTGGTGATTCAACGTCTAATCCCTATGTAGAACATCTTTTACACGCACAAGGGTTATACACACATTTTTACTGATATAAAAGGTGATAGTGGCTGGTTATCAGAAAATACTACTCAATGAGTGAAATAAGAACAACAGAGCACAAACTGTATATCTCTCAAAATGAACAAGGATTAAGGCTCAATGCTTAGAAAAGAGAGATTGAAAGCTTTGAATGAATGTTGTAAAACTTGTAATGATTTGTTCTAAATTTGAAGATCTCAAATGAGTTATTTATAGGCATATAAGACTTCATTTTAAAATTTAAAAAGATTCACATATCAAAAAGGAGCACCTCTCACTTTTCAAAACTTCAAATAAAAGTTTCTCCTTTTTGCAATTGTCAAAGACAACATCATTCACTTTTCAAAAATTTCAAACCTAATCTTTTACTTTTCGCATTTGACAAAAGGAACATTATTTACTTTTCAAGATTTTCAAACAAAATCATCTATCTTTTGCAAATGTTAAAAAAAGTATCAATTACTTTTAAAAATTTCAAACCTAATATTTAACTTTTCGCATATGAAAAAAGGCCCCCGCAAGGGCCTTACATCTATTACCCCACATTACCATCCCTACTAACAAGCAATTTTTGTTAGCAGAGATACAACTTTATTTCTTTATACACTTTGGCAGCATAAAGCACCACATCTATACGTGCTGCGGGGAGCATGAGGGGCTTCGCAATGCACATAAGGTGCACTGGCAAGTTGTACTATCGAGCACCAATAGACTCTTATAAGTCTAGCGAGTCCCTAAGGGAGATCGCTGAATCTCATAATCCAACAATCTTCCCCCTAGCGACACCCGAGGGACTCAAACCTGCGACCTCACTCTGATACCACTTGTAACTGATTATAGGTAGCACCTATGTCACTTAACAATTGTTCCTACTAGACTAGCCAACCACTGTCTCCATCGGTGCATTGTCACCCATGGTCTGAAAGTCTTGCTTCAGTGACACAGTCACAAGTGAGAGTTCCCATGTGTGATCTGCTTGTATGAACAACACATGTCAACTAGCTCCAATACCACTTGTTAGGATCAACCGCTTACCACCAAGCCAAAAGCAATTGCTGGCCAGAGTGCACAGTTGGCAAGGCTCAAACCCTCAGCTCCCCATAAAGATTTAATCTATCCCCCAGTACACACTCCTTGCATTTGGTAGGACTCAAACCTGGGTGCCCCCGCAAGGGCTTTACGTCTATCGCTCCACATTACCATCTCTACTAACAAGCAATTGTTGTTAGTAGAAGGGCAACTTTATTTCCTTATACATTTTGGTAGCACAAAGCCTTGATAGACTTTCATAAGTCTAGCGAGCCCTTAAGAGAGATCGTTGAATCCCATAATCCAACAAAAATGATTTTAAGTCATGGGATATTTAAATGCATATGCGTTGTTCAAACCATCCAGAAAATTCTTCTTCGTGTCTCGCCTCTATATTCTTCACGCTTTCTATCCTAAGTTTGTCCATGTGCTCATTGTATAGAAGTACAAAATAATAGAATATTTGAACACAATAGTTGTAGTTAATTTTTTTTAATTAGAATTATTCAAGTATGCAGCGACATACCTGAGATAGTCATCCATCTCCCAACAATTATTCAACACGTACCACCAAGCTTTTTCTAACCTTCCACCAATTAGGTCGTATCTCATTTGTGCACCCAAGGGCTATATATTCTGGAAAAACACTGATAGCTTACGAGGGGGAGGAGCAGCAAGATTAGCATTCCACTATTTACGATTAAGTTGTGTCTCAATACCACGAAGATATATAGAGCAAAATGTCAACCATTCATCATGTATATAAACCTCTATTATCGAACCCTCAACTCGGGAGCAGCAAGATTAGCATTCCACTATTCATGATTAAATAGTGTCTCAATACTACAAAGATATATAAAGCAAAATATTAACCATTCATCGTGTATATAAACCTTTGTTATTGAACCCTCAACTCGGGTTTTATTCCCAATAGTGTGCTTCAATCTACCTAAATATCTTTCAACTGGATACATCCAATAGAACTACACCAAGCCACCTAACAGTACCTCCCAAGATAAACGTTTTGCTAAATGGACCATTACATCAAAAAATGATGGTAGAAAGACCTGCTCAAATTTACACAGTGACAATCATGACTTTTCAATCCACTTAGTTTCCAGTCATCAAGGTTCACACATCTACTGAGATCGAAGCATAACCATCTAGCAACTTCACACCTTGCAACTATTTGCAAAAATCTATCCTCTCATCCCTTGTCATCATAAATGCGACATAACCACCTTGTTGCCTTCCACCCTCAAATGCAGATTATGTTTAATTCCCATTCTCTCAAGATCTTTCCTCGTCTTAATCGTATACTTTGTCCTTTGTTAATGCTCATTAATTTCCCCAAAATATTATCACAAATATTCTTCTCTATGTGCATTACATCCAAATTATGTCGCAACATGGATGATGGTCAATACAGCAAGTTAAAGAAAATACTAAGCTTTGTCTAATTCAATTTTGTTGCCTCGGTTTCTCTTGTTCTTTCCCTGACCTTTGCCAAAATTGATTGCTCTAACTTCCAGTAACTGTTCCACTATCTCGTCCCTAGACAACTCCTTCGGTGCAGTTCTGTCCTTGACTCTCCCATCAAATTTAGTGCCTTCCTTTCGCTATGCATGATTTGCTGACAGATACCGTCGATGACCCATGAAACACATCTTCTGCAAATATTTTAGCCACTCACTTGCAATTTCTTTATTACACATGGGACATGCTAACTTCTCTTTAGTGCTCCAACTAGAAAGATTCTCATATACTGGAAAATCATTTGTCGTCCACATTACTACAGCATGCATTAGAAAAGATGTCGACGTGTATGCATCAAAAGTTCTAACTCCTGTTTCCCATAGATCTTTCAACTTCAATTAAAGATTTCATAAATACATCAATATCATTCCTTGGTGATCTTGGGCCAAGGATAAGTAAAATTAATAGAAAGTTTGACGCCTTCATCCACCTCTATGGTGGAAGATTATACAAAATCAATACAATGAGCCAAGTGCTGTAACTTGTACTCATATTGCCCAAGGGATTGAATCCATCCGCAGTTAGTCCTAGATGCACATTACAAGCTTTGTTGCCAAACTCTAGGTATTGATCATCAAAGGATTGCCACGCAAGTGAGTTAGTTGGTTGCCTCATATATTCGTCATCCTTACTTTTTTTTCTCCTTGTACCATCTCATATCTTGAGCTATTTTTTACACATATATAGCCTACCTCGAATTCCCACATACGAGACAAACCTGTTTTTCCTCATTCTCATTCCAAAACAAAACACAATCATTCTTGCATGCATGTATGGAGTTGTACTCAAACCCCAACCCATTTCTCAACTATTTTGCTTCATAAAAATTTTTCGGCAATACAAAACCTTCAAGAAGCATCACATTAAATAAGTCCAAGACCATGTTGATTGCTTTTGTTAACATTCCACACAACGACTTAATGTGAAGTAGCCACACAATAAATGATATTTTGGTGTGTTTTGTACATATAGAATAAAGCTCACGCTTTACATCTTCCCACATTGTAGAGAAATTCTCCAATTCAATCCTTCGACCACTTGAGGCGTCCTCATCTATTTCATCTATAAAAATCCAAGCTTCAATGTCACCCAACATCTCCTCCATCTTATACCGCTCATTAAGATCATCCAACTCAGTATCTTCATCCGTATGCCGCATATTAATACCATAACCGAGCATAACCTCAGTTGATTGTTCATATGACTCACCATGTAATACCCATCGGGTTTACTCCAAATCCATCCCATTCACAAATATATGACTTTCTACTTCATCCAATCCTATAGAGCACAAATTTTTGCTCCCTCGACATGGACATTTAATGTAACCATTAGAATCAGCAGAGGCCCGAACAAATTCAATAAAGGCTCTATCTCCACATGCATACGATACATAGTCCTTTTTAAGTCTATCACCAAGATCCATCCAACTTTTATCCCTTTCTAAAAAAACCTATCAATTAGTATAATGCAAACTAATTTCACATGCTCCAATTTCCACTGCTCTTTAGATAAAGGTAGTTGGTCCTATCCCATTCGGATTATATCATTTATATTACACAAATTTTGTCACATTTCTACTTTCCACGTCAATGAAAATTTTGGTAGCACCTATCCATAGTTCTCCAAGTATACATATTCACAAAGAGGGATTTTTATTGTAACAACCCACTTAATTAAACAGGATTATCTAAATGGAAGTGATAGGCGGCTTGATTTGTGAAGCTCGAAGGCTTTGGTCGCCAGCAGATTGATCCAAGTCTAGATGAATTATCCCACCAAGTAGATGCGGTGTGCACTGAAAATGAACGAGCATGGTGGTCACAAAGACCACACGACCATCTTCTCACCTACCGAGTGGAAAGACCCCCGATCAGGATGAAAAACTCCTCTCGCCTATCTAGTGGAAAGACTCCCAATCGGGATAAAAGACTCTCTCACCTATTGAGTGGAAAGATTCCCGATCAAAATGAAAGACTTCTCTCACCTACAGAGTAGAAAGACTCCTGACCAGGATGAAAAACTCCTCTCGCCGTTTCTAGTTGGTCGGTCTAATCACCCAGAATCTTGTTGCCAAGTATTCTCACCTAGAAGATAAAAATATATATTGGTGCCAAGTCTTCCAGCCTAGGTCTTCACCCTCTGGTCATGAATCTTCTCGCCTCTCGAGAGGTAAGTCTTCTCGCCTTTAGGCAAGAGAAATCTCCTTACTGCTGCGGGACAAGGCTCCTCGTCCAAATCTTGTCGGCTCTCTTCAGTTCTCACTACCTTTCATCGTTCAGAACAAAATCACACTTATCACTCCACGACCTGGTCGCCACTGTAAGACCATTGTAGCCATAGTTGGGAAGATATCATGGTGGTTTCAGGCTACTATTCCCCTGTTCAAAGTTCGCAAATTGTAGAAGGCAGTCTGGGATTTCAACAGGACATCTCCATCCCATCATCTTATTTAGGGCTGCACCTTCAAGATGGTTCACTAGAATTAGACAAAACAATAATAAAACATCTGCCAAGGGAAAAAACTAGTTGAACCCGATAGCCCCCTCAGTTGGTTTTGATGATTTTTCTTCCATATCCTCTGCCCCACGACTTGGCCAGCCCCATTGGAGTAATGTAGCAACCATAGGAGTGAAATCATGGTGGTTTAGAGCTTTGTTATGACCTGCACAAGATGACAAAGGCGATGAAGTGCAAATATGAAAATTTCAGATTCATACACCATCTTCCATCATTTTCCTTGACCAAAGCCGGCATCCCCTCCCATCTTGAATCCTATAAATACCTCCCTCACTTTCTCATTTATCCACACCTTTCATCCAAGCCTTCTCTTGAGTCTTGAGACCATTTCTCCCCCTTAGTGAGCAAAAGAGTGAAACCGAGTGAGTTCTTGTATAAGGCTGTCTAGAGTGCTTGGAAGGCCACAAAAATTGGAAGTTTTCTTACCCTTGATCTTAGTTTACATGCTATGTTAAGGTTTTAAGAGTTGGAATAATTTTTGGATGAATCTAGAAAAGGCTTTCATGCTTAAATCAAAATAGAGTCAATTAAGGAATGGTTTGAGTAATTAAATGATTTTAAGTGAAAATTTAGCTATGGCATGTCTTAAGCATGATTTTAAATGATTTATGGAAGGTTTAAATTGTGGTTAGAAGCATGTCATGGTAGGTTTTGAATCTATCTTGTTTTGATCATCTAGTATGAGTCAGTTTTGAATGAAGTAGAGATTAAGGATATCTTAGCCATGACTAAGTGTTGGGATGAACTCTATTATCCAAGAATTAGTCTTTACTATGTCATCCAAGATGTTAGTGATCATTTTTGATTAAATAAAAACTCTTATGCAAGTAACCATAGGGACCAATAGTTGAAATACACTTAGGCATCAACTAAAGTACACGCCACAGGTTGGGACCATTTGAGTAAGCTCTACTTTGATTTTTGAAAATCCAAGGACATATATGGTTTTATAATGCCAAAAATATGAAGTACATAAATTTTAATTTAGAGTTCATTTGTAATTAGTGAGAATTTAGGGCCTTAACGGCAATTTTTGGGGATTTAGGGATATTTTGTTAAATACCTATTTTTGAAGTATTTGACTTTGGACCTCACCCATAGAAGTATTAATCCTAACTTAGTATGCACTTGATTTACACAACTACAACATTATTTTCAATTTCTCTAGAAGTTTGTAAATTGGCCTCTAACTTACAAATTGAAAGATTATTTGTGATTTACTGATAAATGCCTCATTCATATTTCAATTATCACTTTGAGCATAAAATATCATGTTATATGATACATTGAGTGTATATTTACATAACATGTGATATTTCTACTATTTTAGCATATTGTATCTATAAATGTCATTTCACATAAAAAGCTAGCTATATATGCATATGTCATAGAATACATTTTTCTAACTTAGCATGAAAATAATTTTTGTCACAATCCAAAATGCTAGGATGAGAAATTATCCAAGTGGAACTCCTCTGTCCACTCTGGAGTGTTTAAGAATGGAGTGGTAATCCCTGGGTTAACAAAGAACAGTCAACAAATTTCGAATGAGTTCTATTTAAAGAACGCCAAACGAAGTCAATATGTTATGACACCTAATGTTGGTGGGTGTACACATTATGATGTTATGTTATGTTACAAATGTATTGAGAATGAGTCTATAGACAATGACGTAGTGCCAACATGAGTTGTGTTACGGTCATCGTCAGGTGCTCATGGTGCATATAGGGAACCATGTTGCTACCATACATATGTTAATGATGGCTTTAATAAATGATGAAAAGTTATGATTTTTGAAATAAATTTAAGTATGAAATGTTCTCTTTTGAAATTTCATTTTTTTTATTTATGAGAAAGTAAAAATGTTCTCTAAAAGTGAAAGTGCATCAAGGTTTTTCTAAAAATGTTGAGAAATCTGGATGGGAGACATATGCACATTTTTCTACATTTCATACACTTCATATTTATCATCCTTTATGCATAATTTATCTTTGTGCAAGTTGGTTGTTAACTTACTGAGATTTCATATAAATCTCACCCCTTGTGGACCCATTAGATTTGACTGATTGAGGAGGAGCCTGACCTCTAGAAGAGACTAGATTTGATTATTATGTTTATAACCTTAGTCCTTCATGCCTTAGATCACATGAAGAGAACGATTTAATTTTGTATCTAAGTCTATGCTATGTTGGTATTTTGAACTTGATGATTTCTAATGCAATCAAGATGTTTTAGTTATTCTGGTATAAGTTCTATCTTCACCCTTCTATATACTGTGATTATTGCATGCTGCTAGTTACATACTAGGATGCATTGCATATTAACTGTCATGAACGGGGATATGTAACCTTGTGTTGCATGTCTCGATACTCTAAGTCTTCGTTCCATCCCAAGTGAAGGTTAGGAGGGTCACAGTTACCCTACAAACAGTATACGTGAAGAACAAATGAGGAAAATACCAAAATTTCACACTAAACGTGTAAAGTAGGAGTAACGAAAATGTGTAATATATATAATATAATTTCAAACTGTCCACACTGGACAATTCAGGAATTAGTGAACACTTGAGTGTACACTAATTATCAAACAGCTCTAAGGTTATTCATACAATGTCACACAAAATCTAACAAATAACATATATATATATATACTTCACACAAGGTATGTCCAGAGTTGGTAGGCTTTGTTTTGAGGAACATATGAGGAGTATGTTGTTTGAATAACTTAGAGATTAATTATATTAGTATAAATTAAATTAAAGTTAAAGTTATTTATTAATTAGTTATTTACTAAGTATGTTATGAATTACTTAGTATTTTTTTAGCTTATTTGTTTTATTTAGGAAGTATGTTATTATGAATTACTTTATATGTTTAATATCATATTAGTTTATTAGTTATATAGTATAATCTAGCATCTTATTAATATATAGTATTTTTTAATATCATATTAGTTAATTCTTTTATATTGCTTTATTTCTATTATTAATTACTTTTTTGTATTGTATAAAATCTTATTAATTAGCCATTTGTTTCAAACCTAGTTTTTATGACAACGACCCTTGCTGGATGTGACTCCTCCAACCTTCACTTGGGATGAATAGAGACTTAAAACATCGAAACATGCAATACAAGGTTACATACCCCTGTACATGATAATTAATATGCAATACATCCTAGTATGTAACTAGCAATATACAATAATCGCAATAGAAATAAAGGTGAAAGTATAATTTATGCCATAATAACTAAGAACATCCCAATTTCATTAGTAAACATCAAGTTTAAAATACCAATGTAGCATAGACTTAGGACAACTAAGAGTTAAAGTCAAATCATTCTCTTCATGCAATCTAAAACATAATGGAATTGGCTATAAATATCAGGATTAAATCCAATCTCTTCTCAAGGTCTGGCTCCTCCTCAATTAGTCGGATCCAACGTTCCATCTAGCTGGATCTCCTTAAAACATGGCACAACTTCTATCATTCCAAGTGGAATGATAGTGGTCCCACAATGGGTGAGATTTACTCAAAATCTTAGTAAGTTAAACAACCAACGCATACAAAGATAAATTAAGCATGAAGAATGATAAATATGTAATGCATAAAATGTAAAAAGAAAATCAGTATGCATGTCTCCCCTCTCCAGATTCCTCAACATTTCAGAAAAATGGAGACACAGGTTTTCATTCAATAAATATTTTTGCCATCATTTTTTAGAACATAACTTCATCATAAAATTTTATTATTATTAGAAATTCATATATATAACGTGTGATAACGTCACAGTTCCCCATATGTATTGTGAGTACCTGCTAGTGACCGTAGTACAACTCATGTTGAAACTACGTTGTCTATAGACTTGTTCTCAATGTATTGGTAATGTAAATCACATCATAAAAACTATAACGTGTATACCCACCAGCGTTAGATTTCATAACATATTGACTTCGCTCCGGTGTTCTTTAAAAAGAACTCATTGGAAACTTGTTGACTGTTTTTCGGCAACCTAGGTGTTACCATTCCATTATTAAACACTCCAGAGTGGAAAGAGGAGTTCCACTAGGATAATTCCCCATTCTAACCTTTGGGGTCATAACAAAAATTATTTTCATGCTATGATTGAAAAAAATGTTTTTGATGACATGTGTATTTGTGGCAAGCTTTCATGCAAAAATGACATTTATAGATGCAATATGTAAAAATGGTGAAAAATATCACATGTCATGTAAATATTCACTCAATGTATCATATAACAGATATTTTATGCTCAATCTAATAATTTAAATATGAATGAAATATTTATCAAACATTCATAAATAATATATCAAGGTGTAAGTTAGAGACCAACTTACAAACTTCCTGAGTAATTCGAAACAACGTCATAGCAGCTGAAATCAAGTGCGTACTAAGTTAGGATTAATACTTCTATGTTTGAGGTTCAAAATCAAAAGTTTCAAAAATGAGTATTTACAAAAATACCCCAAGACTCTAAAAAGTTCCCGTTAAGCCCTTAAATTTTCACTAATTGTAAACAAACTCCAAATTTAACTAAAATTCATGGACTTCATATTTTTGGCATTCTAAAATCATATATGCCCTTGGATTTTCAAAAGTCAAAGTGGAACTTGCTCAAACAGTTCCAACCCGTGGCATTCACTCTAATTGATGCCTAAATGTATTTTCAACTATTGATCCCTATGAATGCATGTATATGAGATTTTCTTTAATCACAAATGATCACTAAAATCTTTAATGACATAATGAAGGCTAATTATTGGGTAATAAAATTCATCTGAACACTTAATCAAGGCTAAAATATCCTTAGTCTCTAATTTATTCAAAACTGATTCATTTTTTATGATCAAAACAAGATAGATTTAAAACCTATCATGACATTATTTTAATCACCAAAAAAACCTTCTATAATCATTTTAAGATATTAATAAATCATATCAAATCATGATTAAGACATGTCATAGCTAAATTCTCACTTAAAAACATTTAAACATTCAAACCACCCTTTGATGTCCAAGTTTTGAACTAAGCATGATAACTTTCTCCAAACTCAACCAAATTTCATACCAAAACTTGGAAATAAAGCTTGAAATTCTAAATAAGATCAATATCAAGAAATTTTACAAATTTTGTGACATTCCAAGCACTCAAGACAACCTTGCTCAATAATACTCAAGAACTCACCAAAACTCACTCGGTTTCGTTCTATTGCTCACTAAGGGGTAGAAATTCTTCTAAGACTCAAGAGGAAGCTTGGAGCTGAGGTGTGGAGGAATAAATAAGTGAGGGAGGTATCTATAGGATTCAAGAGGAAAGGAGACGTTGGCCTTGGTGCTTGGTGATTGGGTGAAGTGGGAGGTGCACAAGTCTAAAATGTTTCTAGCTTGCTTCCAAGGCTTTGAGTCATCTTGTGCAGGGGAATAGTGGCCTGAAACCACCTTGATTTCCTCCTTACTGTAGCCATCATTGCCATGTGGAGGTGTCCAAGTCGTAGGGCATGGTTCAGGTGACAAGAAGTCACTCAAACCACCCTTGCAAACTGGCGGGTTCAGGTGGTTTTGGATGATTTTGGGTTGAAAAAACTGAGTCAAATTCTTCATGATGGCCATGGGACCTCTTGGGGATTGGGTGGTGAAGGAGGTGAAATGAGGTGGTGGCTCAACCATGGCAGATGGTTGGTTAAATTTCAACTCAACCGGTTCCCACTCAAACTAGATTAAGGTGCACTCGGTTTGGTCACATGAATTGGTTTGTGCAACTAATTTCGTCCAAGGTGCAAACTGGGTTTGAAAGGGTCTCATGAGGTGTTTAAGGACCATATTACCCCCGAGGTCCAACCACAAAATATTGGACCAAAGGGCAAAACAATCCAAGTATTCAAAGGACAATGCACATAGCCGATTGATGCAAAGTTTGGGATTTGATACATCATTTTTCCTAATGAAATCTGAGGAGGTTTAGCTAGGGTATTACTAATGTCTAATTATGATGAAATGAAATAATTAATCAAGAAAATTTTGAATTAGAAGGTTAAGAAAAGATTAAACAAAATTAAGCTTCAAAGCATGGCTTACATTTCACTAACCTGAAGCATGATGGTTAATGGTTTTAGCCAACTTTTAAAACATAATTTGGGTAATAAGGGTACGATTTGGGCTTAAGAAAACTAGTGATATGGTATATTGGGCTTTTGGTCTTAAATGGTGAAATAAACCCAAACATGGTTTTGGGCCTTGAGGGCTTTAAAAGGGCCAAATGTGTGGGTTCATAGCTTATGGGCTCTTGGGCTTGAATAAGAGGCCTCATTTTCAGATTCTTAAGGTTGAAAAGAAACTTCAAGATCCACTAAGATGGGCTTGAAAATGTTTGAATTGGCCTAATGGGGCCATGGGTCCATTCTACACCAAATTTGGTCCAATAGCCTTATGCCTACCTTAAGCTTGGACCAAGTCTTGAATTCCCTATGAGCTTGGTTCAAGGCTTCTTTGGCTAGGCCCATGAATGCTCTAAGGTCCTAAGAGCCTCACTAAATTCACTAATGGACTTGCTTCTCTAATCTTTAACTAAATGGTACTAAGTGTCAAGGTTAAGACTAACCTCACTATCAACCTTAATGTGAGTAATAACCCAAAATTAAAAATCTAATCTAAAACATTTAATGGTTAATCCTAATGGTTAATTAGATAGGGTGTTATACTGGTCATGATTCATGGTTTCACTCATGGGCACTGGGGTTTGTCGCACCAACCAGTGGTGTCAGCTATACGGAAACCTTAGAACGTATTTGTTAGATTTTTGAATGAGGAGGATTTCCTCAAAGAGTTGTCCAGGGAAAGCTATGATGTAGATGATATTGATTATTGGCTATTTCAATGGACAAAGGATTTTAACGAGGATTCGGAACCAACTTTGGTCCCGGTATGGATTACGCTCCTTAGTCTACCATGGAATTTTTATCATGAAGCATTTCTAAAAGAATATTACGGCTTTGATTGGTATGTATTTGTGAAGAGATAATGCAAGATGTTGTGCTATGATAATTGATGGTGCTAGGGTTTGTGTTTTGATGAATATTTCTCAGGAACCGATTCAATCTTTTTGGATTGGCACACCGAAGAATTGAACGAGTATTTTTCAAGAGATTGTCTATGAGACTTTGCCGACTTTTTGTTCATTCTGTAAGGTGCAAGGGCACAATCTGTCAACATGTAGAGCATCCTAGAAGGTGGTGCAAGATGAGAAGAAAAAGGCATGTGTCTAAGTTGACTAGTTTTTGGGTACCAAAAAATACTGATATTCCAGGCAATACTGAGGTAGGCCTTGCTGGTCGAGAGGAAGTTGTTTCTGAGGAATTAGTGCTTGCGCTAGTTTCATATGGTGGAATTAAAGATTTGACTCGACCTTATGCCAAGGAAGTGATGGTACGGGCTTCTGATTCTAAGGAGCCTATCAACATGCATGATGTGCATGGCGAGAAAAATTTGTTGGTTTTAGGTACGTCAACTGAGGATGGATGTTTGTTGCCTAGGGAATCTAGTGGGACCCATGATAAACTTGATACCGTTTGTTTTCCATCAGATTTTGGTGGTACAGGTGTGGAGCTGGCCCTGGGTAATACAGCTGGTCCTCGTTTTGTGCCGTAGTTTTCTGAAAAGGGCGAATTGGTGGAGGAGGATTTGCGGGTGGTTTTCTTTGTTGGTGGTGAGGACCTTGTGGCTTCAATGTTTGATGGTGAAGGGGGGCTTCCCCATTTAGAGAAAGAGTGAGATGGCTCTTCAGATTCAGAAATTGTGGTAAAGGGTGTGACTAGCGGAAGAATTTTTTGTAGTTCGTCTAGGGCTCCTAGCAGGCCCTCATAGCTGAACTTATGATCCATACAATCATGTTTTGGAATGTTCGAGGGCTTGGCACCTCAAAAAAATGACTTCAGTCAATGTTGAATTTTTATAAACCAAAGATCCTAGTTGCGGCGGAACCTTTTCGTGTAGATTGTCACTTGGTACATTGGAAACAATGTTTTCATTTTGATGAATGCTTTTCCAATGCTAGTCAGTCACGTAAGTTATGGGTCTTCTAGGATTCGGAGTTTCATGTTAGTATACTGGGGGTCTCTAATCATCAGATTACCTTGTTAATCAATTCCTCACTGGCGGTGTCGGTGGTTTACGTGAAATGCTTATACTTGGATCTCCAAAATCTTTGGTATGAGCTTCTTGCGTTCAGTTCTTTACATTATTTGTGTGTTGTAATTAGAGCTTTTAATGTTATTTGAGACGATGGTGAGAGACGGGGAGGCGATCTGAGGTTGCCTTGTGCAATGGCGGATTTTTGCACTTTCATTAACGATGGAGGCCATCCTCACAAATGCAAGTTGTTTTTTTCTTGTTCCTTTTTAGTTACTAGGAAAATGAAGTATTTTTCATGTAACCTAGCTAAGGTTTGAGATTCAAGAAAGGGGAAAACCATTCTAATTAGCTATAAAGTGAGAGAAAATAGATACACAAACTAAATAGAATTAAATAATTAAGATAAATTATATTTATCTATAAATTGAACAAACCTTTAGAAAATTTTAATTCAAGATTCAAAATAACTTCATAACACCTATTGATCTATGTTTCTCAATTTACTTTAATAAAGACTTTCTTTTTCTTTTCAGGCATACTGGTCATGACAAATCTAAGGGCGGTAACGCTAGAGCACCAGTAGCAGAATCGATAGAGTCACTAGCACGTGCATAGAAATATTGATATTTAGTGCGTGCAGTACTTAAATTACAATTTATGTGATTATATATTACTTATTAGTTTTTTGTCCAAATAGTAACATGCATCCTCTTCTAGACCCGCTCTGTTTGTAAATTTTTTGACACATTATCTACTTGTATATTGTAACTTATTAATAAAATTATCTTTTTTCCATTGTCATTTGCTCTATTCCTTCTTCAATGTTCTTTTTCCTTTGATTTTTCTTCTGTTGGCTTGGGGCCCTGATGTAAGGGATAATTCACCTGAGGGAACGTGATACTTGGCTCCCTAGCCTTCTTCAACGACGTTGTAGACTGAGGCAAGGGGTGGGGCAAGTCCAGAGGAACACAGTGCTTGGCTCTGCTAATCTTCTCGTTGGCCTCGTAGACTAACAAGTCCACTAAGACATGGTGACGCTTGGAATCAAGGCTATCTAAAGGGTTTGGAGAGAGTGAGAGATCACATTGAATCCTTGAAGTGATTAAAGGGTATTGAGAGTGTAAGTATTTCCTCCAGATTGGGTAGCGTTTGAGGGCGGGGCCTTGATAGGGAAGGAGTTGATGTTAAAGATTTTCTCATGCTACCTCGCCAGCTAGGTACTACCCTTCTAGTATCGACATAAATAATTTAGTATAATTCATCCCTGATTTACGAGTGTAAGATTTGTAAACTCGGGTTGCCTTGTTGGAGACTTGAGGCGTTAGTTGCTCGGCGTCCTGTTGGGTGGAGAAGAAGCGAGGTGAGGAGCCTGAGACATTGTTCGTTTGGCATTCTGTTGTTGGAGATGGCGTTGAGACGGGTAGTTGAAGAACTAGACTACTCGCTCTCCATCGGGGGAGGAGTCGGGATACCTTAGGACAAGCCCACCCCTGTGGTTCCCCAAGGAGGTAATTTGTCAGACAATTGAGAAACAAGTCCACCCTTCTCCTTGTGGGGGTTGGGTAAGTTGTCAGAAAATTTGAGATTGGACCCGCTCCCTCCTGTTGACACTCACGAGGAAGGTAAGTGTCGGGCAGTCGAGGGCTGGCCCGCTCTCCACTGCTAGAAGGATAGAGATATGTCTGGAGTGATTCATCCCTTTAATGCCTCATGAGGAGATAAGTAGTCGTTGATGGAGATTTCATTGGTGGAGATCGCGTCGTTGGAGATCACATTGGTGGAGATTATGTTGATGGAGATTACGTCGATGGAGATTAAGTTGATGGAGATTACATTGACGAAGATTAAGTTGATGGAGATTACGTTGGTGGAGATTACGTCGATGGAGATTAAGTCGATGGAGATTAAGTTGATGGAGATTACATTTTATTCCTAAAAGGCCACATTCTCATTAATAGAATTTGCACATTGATGCGAAAATGTAAATTACAAGTCACAAGGTTCCTTCGGAGTGAATCTCTCGCAAACGCTAGGTGTCCCGTGGGCATAACACTCCCATGCTAGGACCTATTCTCCTTGAATTTCTCCCACCCCTTGAGTGCTTGGAAACTTTATCTTCAAGTGGTAGGTCGATGTTATTGCCTTAAGTTGTTGAGGGTGGGCCGACTATGGCATTGCATGATGAAGGGGCCTTCACTAGTAGGAAATCGACCATGGCAGAGGCCGTTGAGGAGGCGTTGCCTGCCAAGACGAACAGTGTGATGGTTTCGATTGGCTGGACCATGTCCTTGGAGAAGTCTTTTAGTGGCATGGGGACTGGTTGGAGTTGGGAGATGTCTATTCCCATTCTCATAAAAGCTTCAAATAATAAGATATCTGCAGAGCTGCCATTGTCGATAAGGATCCTCCGAGTGGTGAAGTTAGAGACCAGCATAGTCATCAACAGGGCATCGTCGTGCGAGTAGAGGAACCCTTCCTCGTTGTCCTCTCCAAAGGAAACGATTTGGGTCTGGCTGTTCTTTCTATACTTGGCTGGGCGACACTCCGCCGAATACACCTCATGGTATCTTGCCCACCTAGTGTGCACTTTCCGACTAGAGGAGGTTGCACCTTCGCCAACGGAGCCCCCCACAATGGTTTTGATCTTCGCTGGTAGAGGTCCTCCTTGATGTGGTGCTTGGGGACGATCGTGTTGGGGTCCCTATGTGGCTACTCTCTACCTCGGGCTTCCTTCCTTTCTTGGCCTTCTGATCCTCTCCGTACTTCTTTCTCACAACCTCCTCCTCTATTCTCGCTCTGGCCTTTAGGTGGGAAGGTACCCCTACTCTCTTTCCTCTTTCAAGGAAAGGAAACTTCGATGTGGGTGGGGGACTAGTGGTAGCTACAATAATGGTAGCTAGCTCTCTTGTAGTCATCCTCTTGGGTTGGCTCATGGTCCTCTTTCTGAATGGCGAGCATCTGCAGGTCATATCAAAGGCTGGGGCTTTCGTAGGGGTTATTCCCTCCTGTTGTCGCATTGCCCTTTCTCCAACTTGACTCGAGCCTTGCCTGTGGTCGACATCTTAGCCTTTTTCTCTGCATATTCCAGTTCTCTCCTCCTTGGCTCAGTTAAGGCCCGAAGCATATCTTCGGCATTACTATTGTTGTTGGCTTAGTCCATGAATTCTCATAAGGTGGTGTAAGTTCTTCTTGCCAGCTCTGCAATGAACTGGGATCAGGGCCGCACTCCTCCCAAGAGGGTTGCCTACATTATCTTCTCTTTTTGGTCCTTCATAGTCATCCGCTCTGTCTTAAACCTGGATATGTATGCCTTCAAGCTCTCGTCTTCCCTCTGCTTGATGGTGAGGAGGTATGATGTATGGCATCTCCTTCTCCAGCTTGACATAAACTGTGTGAGGAATAAATGAGCCAACTCCTCGAAGTTGTTTATGGACGCTGGTGCGAAAGACCCAAACCATACTCTTGTTGGCCCTCTCAAAGTCAACTAAAAGGCCCTACAAGCCACTTCTCCTAAAAAACCATGCAGAGTTATGTGGGCTCTGAAGGTTTCAAGTGTTCGAGGGGATCTCTAGTCCCATCATACATGTCCATGAAGGGCACCCAGAACTTTGATGGTAGGGGCACGCCATCACCTCTTCATTGTATGGGAGGCCTGTGCTAGAGAGCAAATTGTCTACCGATGACGATGTGCTCATCTTCCTTGCCATCTTTTTGTACTTCCCTTTGAGGTTACTTAGGTCGTCCTGCATGTTTTTTCTTTCTTCCTCTATGTCGCCTCATTTTCCTGCATTCTTGAATCCCACGTGCTCATTGTTGCTTGGTTTTGCTTCATTTTCTAGCTCGTTGGTGGCTGCTTTGAGTGTCTTGTTTTCCTTCCGAAGGGTCTCCACCTCGGTAGTCAGTTTTTCCACCAGTTGTTCTATTGCGGCGAGCCTCGCTTCCAAGTTTGTTAATGTTGTTTCTTTCTGTCACCGACTTGTTTGAGAACTAGTTGTCGCAGGCATATGAAGGATACATGAAGTCTATAAAGATCCCATAGACGGTGTCATTGTTAACGTCATGTTTCATGCGCTTTTAACCTGTGTTCTGGAAACGCAAGTTTTTGGGCTGTCACCTGCACACTTTAAGCAAACACGGTAAATGGGGGTCTTGGTGATGGCTAGGGAATCTTCGATGCTAAAGTGAATATATCTCGTCAGTAGTTTGTGCGTAAGTTTAGAGAAATTAGAAAGAGTTCTTCATAGTTGGGGATAGACTTTTATACTAGGTTTCAGGTGGGGACACTCCATCCTTGACTTTGAGGAACTTATGTCCTATCTATTGTTCATTTGTCAGAATCTTTTAATGCGGTGTGATTTCCTAACTCACTTTACCCAACGGACGTTCCCTATTAAACCTCTTCATGCCTACTGTGATTGAGGATTCTCCATATTTCCCAGCTACCTCCCTGTGCAGGATCTAGAGGGCAGGGTTCATTGGGATGCTGTTAGGGTGGTGAGCCCCATCTGTCCCTATAGTCCGCTTTCTCTGTGTGTGGGTTACTTCAGTGGTGGGTTTTGCTTGTGGGTTGAGTACCCTGCAGAGGCCCACTGACTCGTCGTAGGTCTCCGACTTACTTCCCGAGTGACCCTCGGTGGGCTTGCTATAAAGGCTGATAGAGGGGAAAACCCCCCTACACATACAATTTGCCCTTGTAGTACAGACAACCTTCCCTCACAGAATATTTAAGTCCCTTTGCCACAATTTCTAGCAACTATTGGGCCACCGCATCCTTCTTGTAGTACCCTTTAATCTCTTTTAAGAACTCCAACGTAGGCACAGAAATCATAGTCAGGGTGATCGGGATTTCTTCTTCCTCTTCTCTTCTACAAAGGGCATCTGCTGCCCTATTGTTTGACCCCTTTATGTACTCCACCAAAAAATCATAACCCAATAGTTTGCTCACCCACTTTTGTTGCATTGTTGTCCCCATTTTTTGGTCTAGTAGAAACTTTAGGCTTTGGTGATCTGTTTTCACTATAAATGGCCTCCCTAAAAGGTATGGTCTCCACCTTTTTGCACTGCTGAAACTAGTGCAAACAATTCCTTTTCATAAGTCGACATTGCCAAGGCCCTCCCTTTCAAGGCTTGATTGTAGGAGGGAATAGGGTGCCCTTTTTGCACGAGGAAAGCTCCCACGACTTTCCCAGAGGCATCATACTCTATTTCAAAGGGTAGAGTAAAGTTGGGCAGTGCCATAACTGGGGGACTTATCATAGTCTATTTGAGGTCATTAAAGGCTTTTTCTATTGTTTCAGACCACTTAAATCCTTCCTTTGTTAATAATTCTCCTAGTGGGGTAGACACTCCCCCACGCCCCTTGATGAACTGCATGTATTACCCAGTCACACCTAGAAATCCCCGCAGTGATGCTATAGATTTTGGACGAGGCCAATCCCACATGGCCCTCACCTTTTCTGGGTCCACTTTTAATCCCTGGACTAAGACAAAATGCCCTAAATAAGCTACCTCTGGGATTACAAATTTGCACTTGGACATTTTGACTTATAACTGGTGTTGCCTAAGAGTGTCCGGTACAGCTTTTGGGTGCAGCACATGCTCGTTTTTAGTTTTGTTGTAGATTAAGATATATATTAAAAAAAAAAAACCGAATCCGAATCTTCAAAGGAATGGTTTAAAAGTTTGGTTCATCAAAGTATGGAATGTCGAGGGCGCATTGGTCATGCCAAAAGGTATGACAAAGAATTCATATTGTCCTTCATGGGTCCTAAAGGCAGCTTTTGGTATGTCCTCTGTTTTGACCCTAATCTAGTGATAACCGGATCTAAGGTCCAGTTTTGAGAATATTATACATCCACACACCTCATCCAATAGTTCCTCCACCACTACTATGCGATACCTATCCTTGGCAGTGGCTTTATTTTAAGCCTTATAATCAACATAGAGGCACTATGTTCCATTAGCTTTCCTAACTAGTAGGACTGGTGAAGAGTAGGGACTCTGACTTGGCTTAATCACCCTAGTAGAAAGGACATCCTTCACAATCATTTCTATTTTATCTTTTTGGTATTAGGGGTATCTATAGGGTCGTATTGATATAAGTTTGGTTCTAGGTGTTAAGGAAATGGAATGGTTTTGGGATCGATTTAGGGGGGGTAAACCAGATGGTTATGCAAAAACATTAGAAAATTGGTTAATTAGGTTTTTTAGTAAGGTTGGGGTTCAAGGATATTCCTTTCAACTTACAGAACTGTAACAACACTCCCTTAATCCCCACACAACTTGTCTTAGGTATCCCACCCAGTCTAGATAGTCCCATCAACAATTCTAGTTTTCTTGCAACTACAAACTACATGGTTAAGTCCTTGATAATTCATAGAATGCGTCCTAAGATTTGGAGCCAAACTACGCCGAAAACCAAATCACATCCAACTAGCATCAGGGCATAAGGCCATTGAAGTGAAGTTCATATGTTGGATGGACATTGACACTTGCTCAATTTTCCCTTCACTAGCAATCTGTTCACCACTAGCTACTTTAACGAAGACCTTCTCAGTCATATTTACCCCCAAACTTGCCATGCAAACTACAGCTGGGTCAATAAAATTATGGGTACTGCCTGTGTCTATGAGTATGATTACCCAGCAGTCCCGAATCCCCCCCATTCACCCTCATAGTCTTGAAGTTTAGAAAGCCAGTAATAGCATGTAAGGATATTTCTAGTTTTTCATTCAGTGTTATTACATCCACCATTTCTCCCAAAGTAGGGATCTCCACTAAAACTCACACCCCTCTCTCCTATTTCTCAGGGGAGTCATAGATCTCCTCAATGCGGTATAGCTGAGGCATTCGACACTTATGGCTTGGGCTCCACTTGGTCTCACAGTAAAGTAAAGGCTCTCTTCTCTATGGTCTTTCATTTGAGTTTTGTTGATGGGAAGTGTGGTTTTGCTGGGGTTCTGGTAGTGGGAGGAAGCATTTGGAAGGTGCTGGGTCAGGGAGGTGAGGGGTAATCATTACTTCTAACAAATATTTTGTTGCCACCCAAGTTTTCTTCTTGTAACCTGGCCAAGCTATAGGATGAGAGGAGAGTGGGGGATTAAACATCCTCACTGGGAGGCAAATTTCATCCCTGAGATCACTCAGAAAACAACTTAGCTTATAGTGGTCTAATAAGCCCCTTAGTCTACTAGAGAATGACTCAAGATTGACCTTGTACTCTTCAATACACCCAGTCTGCTGCAACCTAGTCATGGCCTCCATTGGGTCATCATAACAATTAAGGCCAAATCAAACAAGCAAGACTTTCACAATTTGTTCCCAATCACTTAACCTTAGCTTGTGTTGTTGTAGGGTCATATGGAAATTCAAGAACTCTTGTGCCTTATATAATCAGGGCTTTGCCCTCCAAATCCATTGGAAGTCTCACCTTTGTCTTGGTTTTTCTTCAGCAACTCTAGGGTTAGGGTGGTTAGCTACCTTTACAAGGCCAAGATGTCAGTTTCCAAGCTTTTGAATTGAAATTCGGAGTTCTTTTCAGTGAATTAAAGCCCTCCTGTAGCTACGAAAGCCTTGTACCATCCGCCATTAACACACTCTTGTAGGTGGGGGATGGAGGTATCTCTGATACCAAATCTGTAACACGCACAAGGGAAGGGGTATTCGTAGGCTCACTTCAAGGGTGAGCTCCCTCCAGAGAAGAAGAGAGAAAGAGAGAGAGAGAGAGAGAGAGAGAGAGAATATAGGGCAATAGTGGTAACAACTTGTAACAAACTTACAGAATATTCCTTTTAGGTCTATTTGGCACACTACATATCCAAACATGAAAATTAATAACAAGAAATAAACTAACTACTAAATGGATTCGGGCCCCAGGTCCATTTAGTTTACTAATTAACTCAAGAACTTTCAGCCCGCACAAATACTGAAGTCCACCAAACTGAATATCTCCTTCTTTGATAGAACCACCTTCGGCTTCTAGATGCTTCATGACATAATGGGACCTTATTGTAATGACTCAAAGAAAGTTAAAATTAATTTGTGCTCAATCTAAAAACATTTAGTCAATGTTACAATTAGAGTACTTTATAATCACTATAAAGGTTTTAAACGACTCCTTACAAAGTAATGTGGAGTCTCATATATCACATTTCTATAGGAAATCCAAGGTAATAAACTTGTTATCACTCCAACATACTTACTTTTTTGTATTAGAAAAAACCCTAACATAACCCTGTCAGTTTTTTGTTCAATCAACATAAAAAAAATATTTCTTGTGATGTTCGTAATTAGATGTGCATTCATGAGAAGCCTTTGGGAAAGAAACGTATGTCTAAACTATTGTGCTAAGATGGGAGAAAAGACACGTCCCAAAAAAAATAAAACATGCTAGTGAAGATCAAGAGGTTGGAATAGATTATTCATGACAGCCCGAACGGTTGAAAGGGCATTGGTGAGACTGAATGACATGGCTAAGAACTCAATTGGACAAAAAAAAATGTGAAGCTAGATAAGGCTAATGTACATATAGTTTGAATAGTTAGCAAACATTAACTAGTCATGACTTGCGCACACATCTTTCTTTGCGCGCTACGCAAATTTGTATGTTTGTCAAAAAAGCATATAATAGTTGTATTGCTCTTCATCATTTTCTGTTGTCATGAGTATTAATTATATAATGTTGTTATCTTTCTTAATCATCTTACCATAATATAATTAAAACAAAGCATACAATGAAACAAAATATTAACGCAAAAATATATTAAAACATGGAGTACTAAATAAATAATATAATGTACGAATTCTATTGATCATTTTGTACTCGACATCATTTTTGCAGTAACTTACATACGCTCAAACCCTCCAAAAAAATAACGTTCAAATATAATAAAACTGACAATATTCGAAGGTTATTGTAACACCCCGCTCTCCACTAAAGACATTTTAGAATTTTTAAAGAGCTAGTGTGCTATTAAAATTGATTAAAAACTTTTCTTTTTAATAGCGCGCTAGATGCGAAAGATTTTCATAAATAAAACAAACTTTAATAAATACTTAAAATCCAAAATAGAGTCTGTGTATTTAAAAAAAATACGGAAGTCTTATGTGCTTATCAAAATAATTTATTTAAACCGTAAACCATAAAATTAATCATAGCATAATTTGTCTAGGCCTTTGCCATGCTTCCTTGGGTCACGTCCTAGCCTGCAATCTCATCCTCATAAATGTAATCACTTGGAGTGGTTAAAAAAATATAAAAATATACAAAAATGAGTCGAATACTCAATAAGTAACACATCATACAGTAAACATAATAAACATAAGGTTTCTTGAAAAATGTGTATATTCATAAATACATACGTAAATAACATGAAAATAAACATGAACTTATTTTTCACTTATCATAGATCGTTATCCACTGTTGACCCCTGTGAGTTAGGATTAGTGAATCTAAGTAGATTCGGATTCCGCTCGTGGCCGTGGGTTGTGGAATCCATATATAAGAAAGACATACTGGGTGCACTACCAGTATGTACGACCTAACAATGTAATATGTCCATAACATAGGTACCGTCTTCATATCATAACATAGGTCATTACATATCTTATCATAATCACATTTGTATACTTGTCATATCATAGATTTCTAAAGAAATCGCATGCATACATGTCATATCTTATCATATCATATCATAGATTTCAAATGAAATTTCATTTCTTTCATAACTTCCGTGATACATATTTCTTCACATAAAATTATGATTTTTTATAAATATTTTAATGTATAAATCTTTACATAAAATCAGGCATGGCTTTTCATAAATTATTTTAATGCATAATTTTCAAATAAAATCATGACTTTTTATAAATTTTTTGATGCATAACTCTTTTCATAAAATCATGAATTTTCATAAATAACTTAATTTATGATTCGTCACATAAAATTATAGATTTTTTATAATTTTATCATGTCTTGAGTACGTAAAAAGGGACTTCTAATGAAGGGTGTATATGCATAATATTTTTATAAAAGACAAGCAATTTATCGTATATACGTGTGAGGGTATGATCATGCTACTTACCTTACAGTATTAATCCACTATTTTTGACTCGTAATTTGTCACCTATACAATGAGCGTGTAATTTTCGTAAATTTTTTAATCGAACATATATTTAAATATTTAATCCTGAAACGTTAAAATTAACCTATTTTAATTTTTAATATTTAAAATTCTCTTAATCTTTAAAATATCATCATTTTTCTAAATTCATTGACATATAGCTGATATTCATTTATCCTAATTTTAATTCAATACAAGTTTACCACTAGAATTAGAAAAGAAAGAGCATAAAAAAATCTATACTAGTACTAGTCTGTACACTCTTAATAAAAGAAACTAAAAGCATGAAAGCAACTTTAAGAGAAAATTGATCTTATCATGTTTTATGACACGGTTAAAGGATGGCATAATTGTAATAAGTCAAAAAGCTAAAAGTTAAAAGAAGCAATTAATAACAAGAAGACAAAATTTTAGGTCTCGTTTGTTTTCGGAAAACATCTCATTTCAATTTTATCATTACACTTTTCTCAATTTCAATACAAAATAAAATAAACAATTTAACTTTTTTAAATTCATCTCATCTTCTCTCACCTAATCATTACAACATTTTCAAATTTCAATACAAAATAAAATAAACAATTCATCTCATCTCATCTCATCTCATCTCTGAAAACAAACGAGGCCTTAGTTTCAGTGAAGAAAGCGATGTAATTACACGAAATAACCTTGAGATGGAAGAAAAAGTAAAAGAATTGAAAGGAACAGAGTTTACAGTGCTATTTGTCGTGCTGTTCAGTGAGAGAGAGAGATTGAGAAAATAACCTTAGAAAGGCAAAAGAAGATTTGTCGTGCGATGGGAGAGGCCAGATTTGCTGTGCTAGACGTGGGCATGCGTGATGCTCAGGAATACGAGGAAAGGGAAGATATAAAGAGAAATTTGGGGAAGGATGAAGAAGAGTTAAAGTTGGAATTTGATGGCAATCGACGGATAAGATCAAAGTTTGAATTAAAAATATATTTTATAATTAAGTAGTTGATTGAGAATGACTGATTGTACAAATAACTATAATTAGCAGTGATTTTAAATTAAAATAAATTTATAATAGACATTTTTTAAAATTTAAAATGAATCTAACTTGTTCAATAAATAATAAATGAGATTTAATTTAATTATTAAATCTAATTAAAATTTCTTATCAATCTCAATAATTTATCAATCATGAGTTTATCAAATATGACTTATTAAATATAATTTACGCTCAATAAAATTAATCAATATTCTAACTTTAAAATTATTGGGCCGGATCGTTACAGTTATATCTTCAAATAATTACATTTGGATGTTCCATATATAAATATATATATATATATATATATATATATATAATGATCAAGTTTGAATGTACAAACTATATATTTCCAAGCATTACAAGATTACGTCTAAATGTAGCATGAGCTCGGTACGTACTATGTCCAACCTATAAGTAATTCATGTTCGAGTGTTTCCTTGTTAAATTTAAATGTACAATATTGTAATTTGAATTTGTCTCCAATTTTTCCAAATTTTCTACGACGATTTACTAAAACTGTCACAAAAAAAAACTCACATTTGTTTGTTGTATTTTATGTATACCAAAGTCTAGTACTACTAAAAATTAATTTTTCATGCATACGCCAGAGTTACTTATTTTTTTCAAAAGAAGTGTCCCAAGATTTACTTATTCAAGGCTAAGATTTCTTTAATCTAGAAACGAAATGGATTCAAACTTAAACTCTCTAGACATTTGAGGTTGGAGATTGGTGAGAGATAATAATAATAATAATAATAAATTATTATTATTATTATTGTTGTTGTTGTTGTTGTTGGTTGACAAGTCAAATATAAACCCCAACCATACCACATTCGTATATTTCGGTTTCGAACTATAACCACCAAAAATCCGACAAAAAAAAAAAAAAAAACCTAGTTAAAAGATCAAAACTCTAATTACCACTAATTAAGGAAAGGCAAAAGTCTTGCGTGTTCTCCAAAAGACATGTTTGCGATAGAAACGACCATTTCCTATTTTAAGCATCCCCCAAGAACCCTATATAAACATTTTACTATTTCAGTCGATATACACAGTATTTTTCATACCCTTATGTCATCCCAAGTAAAGAGGAAAAAAAGTTGATTTGTTTCTGTTTGTTTGGAGTAAGGAAGAAGAAATGGCGAGGGTAGCACTTGTTTTTGTAATCACCATTGCACTTTTTTTATCAATCCGCTCTGTGGTGGCTGAAGAAAGCCCAGCGCCAAGTCCAATGGACTCAGATGCCACTGGTCACTCACAATCATGGGGTGATTGGTTCGATGATCAAATGGGGTAAGTTCCTAGAATTGTAGTCTTTTGTAGTCTTATTCATTCTCTTTGTTTTTGTATGATAAATATATATATATATATATATGGGAAACGCTTGATCTTCAAAAGGGAGAAGTACGATCTACAAAAAAAACTTCATTACAGTAAATTCATAAACTCACATGACATAATATGAAATATCATGTTTGCTTTATGATATAAAAAACTTTACAATCTGATGTACTATATTAAATTATGTCAGTTTATACGATTATTTTTATGAGATCTTTTTATGGATGAATTATTCATCTGTCTCTGTATATCCATAAAGAAATCAAAACAATGGAACAACTTTCCTGAAAAAGATACATGCATGTTTTTTTCTTGTTCCTTTTTAGTTATCGGGAAAATGAAATATTTTTCATGCAACCTAGCTAAGGGTTGAGATTCAAGAAATAGGAAAACTATTCTAATTAAGCTATAAAGTGAGAGAAAAATAGATACACAAAGTAAATAGAATTAAATAATTAATATAAATTATGTGAAACTCACTCTATGTATTTTTCTTTCACTTTAGTATCTATAAATTGGAAGAAACTTGAGAAAAATTTAATTGAAGATTCAAAATAACTTCATAATACCTCTTGATCTATGTTTCTTTTTTGCTTAATAAATATTTTTCAATTTACTTTAATAAAGACTTTCTTTTTTTCTTTTTCAGGCGTTTTGGTCTCAAATCTAAGTATGATAATGTAGGAGCACCAGTAGGTGAACCGATAGGAGCACCAGCAAGTACATGGAAATACTGATATATAGAGCATGCAACACTCAAAAATTACAACCTATTTGATTATATATTACTTATCAATTTTTTGTCCAAACAATAACATGCATCCTCTTCTAGGCCCACTCTGTTTGTAAAGTTTTGACACATTATCTATTTGTATACTTGTAACTTATAATAAAATTGTTTCTTTTCCCTTGTCATTTGCTCTATTCCTTTTTCAATGTCATTTGCTCTATTCCTTTTTCAATGTTCTTTTTACTTTGATTTTTCTTCTGTCTGCTTGGCGGGCTTGATGCGAGGGATAAGTAAAATCCGAGGGGACATGATACTTGGCTCCTCGGTTTCCTTCGTCGATGTTGTAGACCGAGGTAAAGGGTGGGGCAAGTTCGTGGGAACATGGTGCTTGGCTCTCCTACTCTTCTCATCGGCCTTGTAGACTGACAAGTCTGCGAAGACATGGTGATGCCTGGAATCATGGCTATTTGGAGGGTTTGGAAAGAGTGAAAGATCATGTGCCCCTGAATCTCCAAAGTAATTCGTGGGTATTGAGAGCGTAAGTACTTCCTCCAAACCTGGTGGTGTTGGAGCCTGGGGTCGTGACAGGGAAGGAACTGATGTCAAGGATTTTCTCAAACTACCCAACCAGCTAGGCACTACCCTTTGGGTATCGACACATTTCTTAGGTGGTGGAGATAACGGGTCTGCACTCTCTATACTCCACATGGGGCGCCCGAGGGGGGGGGGGGAGGGTGAGCCACAACGTTGTTGAGGGGTCGTCTCGCTCTGGCTTCTTATCTAGTGGAGGAGTTTGGGAGATTCCAGGGCATTATATGCCTTGTGTCACACCATTGGAGATTGTGCTACACCGATTAGTCAAAAATCGAAACCCGCTTTCCACCAGGGAAGGGGTCAGTACGCTTTTAGGTCCAGCTCCCGCCATTAATTCTTCCAAGGAGGCTATATGTTGAACTGCTAAGAAAGTGGTTCGCTCTTCCCGTGAGGTGAGCAGTGATGTCCAATGTACTGCTAGACAAAATAAATAAGTCAGCATAATTCATCCCTGATCTATGAGTGTGAGATTTGTAAACCTGGGATGTCTTGTTGGAGACGTGAGGCATTAGTCTCTCAGCATCCCATTCGATGGAGGAAGAGCGAGGCAAGGAGCCCAAGGCTTCGCTCATTTGGCATTTTCTTGTTGGAGATGGCATTCTATCTGGTAGTCAAAAAACTAGACTCGCTTTCCATTGGTGGAACTTATGTTGGTAGAGATTACATTGGAGTCAGAAGGCATGTATTCTCATTCACATAAAGGCTTCCCAAAATAAGATATTTGCGGAGTTGCCATTATCGAGAAGGATCCTCCGAGTGGTGAAGTTGTAGACCAGTATAGTCACCACTAGAACATCGTCATTCAAATAGAGGACCCCCTCCTCATCCTCCTTTCCAAAGGATATGATTAAGGTCGAGTCGTTCCTTCTGTACTTAGAGGTGCGGCACTATGCCGAATACACCTCTCGGTATCTCTCCCACCTAGCCTACACTTTCCGCCTAGATGAGGTTGTGTCTATGCTAGCAAAGCCCCCCATAATAGTTTTGATCTCCCCTAGCGGCAGTCCTCCTTGATGCAGTGCGCAGGGGCGATCGCGTTGGGGTCCCTGCGTGGCTACTCTCTGCCTCAGGCTCCCTTCCCTTCTCAGCCTTTTAATCCTCTCCATATTTCTTTCTCCGGATCTCCTAATCCTTTCCCGCTCTGGCCTTAGGCTGGGAGGGTACCCCTGCTTTGTTTCTTCTTTCAAGGAAAGGTAATCTTCGGTGTTGTGGGTGGGAGACTGGTGGTTGGTACAATAATGGCGGCTGGCACTATTGTAGTCGTCCTCTTGGGCTAGCTAGTGGTCGTCTTTCTAGATGGCGAGTGTCGACCGTTCAAATTTAAGGCTCGGGGATTTTGTAGGGGCTTCTTCCCTATTGTTGCGGTGTGGCCCTTTCTTCGACTTCTAGGGAGCCTTGCCTCTGGTCAGCGCCTTCGCCTTTTTTTCCACCTATTCCAATTCCCTCCTCCTTGGCTTTGTTAAGGCCCAAAGCATATCTTTGACATTGAGATAGTTGTCAACTTGGTCCATGAATTCTAGTAAGGTGGCGAGAGTTCTTCTTCCTAGCTCTACCATGAACTAGGATCAGGGCCACACTCCTCCCAAGAGGGCTGCCAGCGTTCTCTTATCATTCTAGTCATCCGTAGACATCTACTCTTTGTTAAACCTGGATAGGTATGCCTTCAAGCTCTCGTCTCCCCTTTACTTGATGGAGGGGTATGCTGCAAGGCATCTCCTTCTCTAGCTCACGATAATCTGTGTGAGGAATTGACAACCTAACTCCCCAAAACTGTCTATGGACCCGGATGACAAAGACCCAAACCATACTCTTGTTAGGCCCCACAAAGTCAACCGAAAGGCCCTGTAGGCCACTTCTCCTGGGAAACCATGCAAAGTCATGTGGGCTCTGAAGGTTTCTAAGTGTTCGAGGGGATCTCTAGTCCCACTGTACATGTCCATGAAGGGCACCCAGAACTTTGGTGGTAGGGACACGGCCATCACCGATGATGATGACGATGACAATTGGTCGTGGTCAGTGTGGGAGGTCTGTGCTAGTGAGCAATTGGTCTATCGATGACGATGTGCCGATCTTCCTTACCATCTCTTCGCACTTCTCTTTAAGGTTACGTAGCTCGTACTACATGCGTTTTCTTTCTCCCTCTGCATCACCTCCTTCTCCTGCATTATTGGATCCCACGTGCTCATTGTTGCTTGGTTCAGCTTAACTTTTTGGCTCGTTGGTTGCCGCGTTAAGTGTTTCGTTTTCCTTCCAAAGGGTCTCCACCTTGGTAGTTGTTTTACCCACCAGTTGTTCCCTTGCAGTGAGCCTCGCTTCCATGTTTGTTGATATTTTTTCTTCCTATCCACGAGTTGTTTGACAACTGGTTGTCTCAAGCATACAAAGGCCACATGAAGTCTATAGATATCCCACAGACAACACCACTGTTAATGTTGTGTTTTGTGCGCCTTTGGACCTGGTTCTAGAAACTCAGGTCTTCGGGCTGTCACGTGCACATTTTAAACAAATACGGAGAATGGGGGCCTTGGTGATGGTTGGGATGTCTCCAATGCTAAACTCAATATATTTCCTTAGAAGTTTGGGCATAAGCCCAGAGGAATCATAGAGAGTTCTTCGTACTTGGGGATCAACTTTTACACTAGGTTTTGGGTGGGGAGGCCCCGTCCCTGACTTTGAAGAATTCATGTCCTTTCCATTGTTCATTTGTCAAAATCCCTTAATACGGCGTGGCTTCTAGGCAGCATCATTAATTCAACGTGAAGTCTGGATAGAGGTGCCATTAATGCCGCGTGACTTCTTGACTCAGTTTACCCCACAGACATTCCTTGTTTAACATTTCCATACCTATTGTCAAGAGATCGAGGATTGTCCCACTTGCCTCTGTAGGTTCCATAGGGCAGGGTTCATCGGGATGGTGTCAAGGCAGCGAGCCCCATTTACCCCTACCATCTGCTTTCTCTGTGCATGGATTATTTTGGGAGTAGATTTTGCTAATGGGTCGAGTACCCTGCAAAGGCCCACTGACTCCTTTGGAGGAGGGTCGTAGGTCTTGATTGATTATGGTTGAGCTCTTTGACTTACTTCCCAAATGGCCCCCCGTTCGTTGCTTTAAATGCCGATAGGGGGAAAACCCCCTTACACATACAATATGTCCTTGTAGTGTAGGCAACCTTCCCTATCAGAATATTTAATTCCCTTGGCCACAGCTTCCAGCAACTATTGGGCCACTGCATCCTCCTTATAGTACCCTTTAATCTCTTTTAACAACTCCAATGTAGGCACAGAAATCATTGTCAGGGTGATGGGGATTTCTTCTGCTACTCCTCTACTGGAAGGCATCTACTACCCTATTATCTGACCCCTTTCTGTAATCCACCACAAAATTATAGCCCAATAGTTTTCTTACCCACTTTTGTTGCATTGTTGTCCTTATTTTCTAGTCTAGTAGAAACTTTAGGCTTTGGTGACCTATTTTCACTGCAAAATGGCCTCCCTAGGAGTATGGTCTCCACCTTTTCACTACTGAAACTAGTGCATACAATTCCATTTCATAAGTCGACATTACCAAGGTCGTCCCCTTCAAAACCTGATTGAAGAAGGCATTAGGGTGCACTTTTTGCCTGAGGGAAGCTCCCACAGCTTTCCCAGAGGCATCACTCTATTTCAAAGGGCAGTGTAAAGTTGGGCAGTGTAAAGTTGGGCAGTGCCAAAACTAGGGGACTTATCATAGCTTGTTTTAGGTTATTAAAGGCTTTTTCTGTTGTTTTAGATCACTTAAATCCATCCTTTTTTAATAATTCTGTTAGTGGGTTAGCCACTCCCCCATACCCCTTGATGAACTGCATGCATTAGCCAATCAAACCTAGAAATCTCTGTAGTGATTTTATAGATTTTGGATGAGGCCAATCACACATGGCCCTCAACTTTTCTTCCTCCCTGGCTTGGGATAAAATGCCCCAAACAAGCTATATCATGGCTAACAAATTTGCACTTGGACAATTTGCATAAAACTGGTGTTCCCTATGAGTGTCTAGTGCAGTTTTTAGGTGTAGTACATGCTCGTTTTTTGTTTTGTTTTAGATTAAGATATTGTAAAAACAAACCCCAATATGAATCTTCAAAGGAAGGGTTTAAAAATCTAGTTCATCAGACTTTGGAATGTGGAGGGTGCATTGGTCAAGCCAAAGGCATGACCAAGAATTGTGTCCTTTATGGGTCCTGAAAGTAGCTTTTGGTATGTCCTCAATTTTAACCCTAATCTAGTGATAACCAGATCTAACATCCAATTTTGAGAATATTATAAAGCCACACACCTCATCCAATAGTTCCTCTACCACTAGTATGGGATACCTATCCTTCACAATGGCTTTATTTTAAACCCTATAGTCAACACAGAGGCACTATGTCCCATCAACTTTCCCAAAACCAAATCACATCCTGCTAGCATTAGGACATAAGGCCTTTGAATTGAAGTTCATATGTTGGATGGACATTAACACTTGCTCAATTTTCCCTTCACTAGCAATATGTTCACCACTAGCCACTTTAACCAAGACCCTCTCAGTCATATTTACCTTTAATCTTGCCATGCAAACATAGTTGGGTCTATTTAATTATGGGTACTGCCTGCGTCATGAGTATGACTACCCAACAGTCCACAATCCTCCCATTCACCCTTATAGTCTTAGGGTTTTGATAACAATTAATAGCATGTAAGGAGATAGTTTCCCATTTAGTGTTATTACGTCCGCCATTTCTGCCCCAGTGGGGTTCTCCACTAAAACTCTCATCACTCTCTCCTTTGTCTTGGTGGAGTCATAGATCTCCTCAATGAGGTATAGTGAAGGCATTCGACACTTATGTTCTAGGCTCCACTTGGTCTCACAGTAATAGAAAAAACGCTATTCTCTACAGTCATTCATTTGACTTTTGTTGATGTTTTGGATGGGAGGTGTGGTTTTGCTAGGGTTTTCTGGGGTTTTGAGAATGGGACGAAGCATTTGGAAGGGGCTAGGTTAGGAAGGTGATGGGGGTAACCATTACTTCTGACAAATATTTTCTTGCCACCTAAGTTTTCTTCTTGTAACTTGTCCAAGCTATAGGCTGAGTGGAGAGTGGGGGGGATTAAACATCCTCACTGGGAGGCGAATTTCATCCTTGAGACCACTCAGAAAGCAAGTTAGCTTATAGTGGTTTGATAAGCCCTTTAGTCTATTAGAGAGTGACACGAAATTCGCCTTGTACTCTTCAATACACACAGTTACTGCAACCTAGTCAAGGCCTCCATCGGGTCATCATAACAATTTAGGCCAAATCTAAAAAGCAAGGCTTTCACAATTTGTTCCTAATCACACAACCTTAGCTTGTGTTGTGGCAGGGTAATATGGAAATTGAAGAACTGTTGTGCCTTACACAGCCAGCTAGTTGGGACCTCACCACAAAACACTAGGAAGTCCAACCTCATAGCTCGAGCTTGCACCTCTCCTTTTGGCACCAAGGCCATGTCCTGCTACCCTCCAGCTCTGTTGGTAGTCTCACCTTTGTCTTGGTTTTTCTTTTGCAACTCTACGGTTAGGGAGGTTAGCTGTCTTTACAAGGCCAATATCTCAGTTTCCAAGCTTTTGAACTAAAATTTGGAGTTCTTTACAGTGAATTAAACCCCTCCTACAGCTGTGAAAACGTTGTACCATCTATCATTGACACACTCTTGTAGGTGGGGGATGGAGGTATCTCTGATACCAAACATGTAACACGCACAAAGGAAGGGGAATTCGTAGGCTCACTTCGAAGGTAAGCTACCTTCAGAGAAGAATAAGAGAGAGAGAGAGAGAAGAGATTTTATGCATTCAATTCATAGTGTTCATTTCCTCGCCATCTCAGACCATATAGGCCGATAGTGGTAACAAACTTACAAAATATTCCTTTTAGATCTACCTAGCGCACTACATATACAAACATGAAAATTAATAACAAGAAATAAACTAAATATAGATTGGTTCCAGGCTCCAGGCCCATTTATTTAACTAACTCAAGAACTTCTAGCCCATTTGTTGCTTCTTTCCACCAAATTGGAGGCCTGGTAATAAGTTTAGCCCATATGACTTAAGCACGCACAAATACTGAAGTCCATCAAACTCAATATCTCCTTCTTTGATAAAACCACCTTCGGCTTCTAGATGCTTCATAACATAATGGGACGTTATTGTAATGACTCAAAGAAAGTTCAAATAAATTTGTGCTCATTCTAAAATCATTTAGTCAATGTGGAGTTTCATATATCACCTTTCTATAGGAAATCCAAGGTAATAAACTTGTCATCTCTCCAGATACTTGCTTTTTCGTAATAGAAAAAATCATGACATAACCCTATCAGTTTTTTGTTCAATCTACATAAAAAAATATTTTTTGTGATGTTCGTAATTAGATATACGTTCGGGTAAACATCTGAGCGTGAGAAGCTCTTGGGGAAGAACCGTATGTCCAAACTATTTTGCTAAGATGGGAGGAAAGGCACGTCACAAAAAAATAAAGCATGCCAGTGAAGATCAAGAGGTTGGAATAGATCATTCATGACAGCCTGAAAGGTTGAAAGGGCATTAGTGAGACTGAATGACATGACTAAGAACTCATTTGGACATCAAAAATGAGAAGCTAGATAAGGTTAACATACCTATAGTTTGAATAGTTAGCAAACATTAACTAGTGATGATTTGCAAACACATCGTTCTTTGTGTACTCTTTTGATATGTGTATTGGCTAGCCAAATTTTGCACGCTACGCAAATTTTTATGTTTGTCAAAAAAGCATATAATAGTCGTATTGCTCGTCATCATTTTTTGTTGTCATGAGTATTTATATAATGTAGTTATCTTTCTTAATCATCTAACCATAATATAATTAAAACAAAGCATACAATGAAACAAAATATTAAAGCAAAAATATATTAAAACATGGAGTACTAAATAAATAATATAATGTTCAAATGCTATTGATCATTTTGTATTCAACATCCTTTTTGCAATAACATACATACGTTCGAACCCTCCAAAAAAATAATGTTCAAATATAATACAACTGACAATATTTGAAGGTTATATCTTCAAATAATCACATTTGGATGTTCCAAATATATATATATATATATATATAATGAAGTTTGAATGTACAAACTATATATGTCCAAGCTACAAGAGAAATGGTTTTTTGGGATGAATTATTTTCAACTCAAAAATTTTTTTGAGATGAAAAAATTTCCTCTCTAAGTTGTCTCAAAAACCCTGCCTCAAAAGGTCTTTTGAGATGAAATTTGATTTTCATCCCTTAAAGTAAGTTTTAGGAACGAAATTGGGTGGAACCAGTCAAATTAGCTCGAAGGAGAATTTTTTTCTGAGACGAAACATTTTCATCCCAAAAACCCGTTCGAATGGAAATCATTTAGTTCTTGAACTATTTGAAATAGAACAGAAACTTGATTCGAACGACCGAATAGACTTGAATTTGTTTGAACCGACATTGTGTGTTCGACCAGGAAAATTGTTGTCTGAACACAATTAATATGAAAGATTGCTGCCAGTTCGAATTTAAAAGGATTGTTCAAACGAGGGTGTGTTCGAACTTTAGGTTATTCGATTCGATCAAACTGGATTTTTCTCAGGTTTTTTGAATGGTTTTGTTTTCCAGTTCGAACGCAAGGTAAAAACATTTACATTTCAAGCTTCAGTATTTTTCATTCAAACGGTACTTATGATACATAATTATTTTAATTAAAAATATGATACTAATATTAAATAATATGATTTTGAACATCAAATTTGTTTAAATGTTATGGGACAGAATAATAAAAAGAAAATTAAAGAAAAATAAGTTCTAGGATTGTGGTGATGGCATAGAGTTTTGGGACATCATTGATTGCCACTATTCAAACATTTTTTTGGATTGAAACTCCAGCTTCTTTGGCATGTTTTCTTCTAATCTCACCTCTAAATTTGCTACTTTATCTAATCGGGTTAACAACTCTTTCCTTGGACCTCAAATGTTCTATCTTAAGCCTTGCTTCCTCTAATTCTTGAGTTTTTTCGTTCGATCTAACTTGAAAAGTAGATGAGGATGTTGAGGATGGCTTCACGCAATGTCCTAAGCCCTCAAATATCCAAGAACGTGGTCCAAGAACTTGACAAAAGATTTAGGCACCGTTGATAGATGATTCATAAGATGGGTCCGTAGCAATTTTTTTAAGTGATATCATCTTGTCCTACAAAAAAGCATTAAAGTTAGTATACGTAACAAAAATATTATTATAAATTGAATTAAAAAAACTTAAACTTATATAATTTGTTTCTACTTTGGGACTGGTCCAAACATCATCACAATTTTTATGGATTTTCGAATACAATTGGGTCAAATTATAATCAATAGGATTTTCTTCTTACTACAAAAGGGAAATCTATATTAGAACCTAAATCATAAAAGTACATATGTTAATATTTAACGGAGACTAGTATAACGTTACCATTTTTTTAGATAAACGATGAAAAGATCTAGAACCCACATGATAATGTATTATTAAATTTGATCTATTTGCTTTGTTCGCAATACTCCGTTGCGAAAAAAAATATTATGTCTATATGTTTAATACATCTATCATATACTATAAAAAAAAAAGATAGCAGAGAAATTATCTAATATGTAGGATTTTCAACCATATCACAAACGTTCTCCCATTCGTTTAGTGGCATTGCTTGGAATGGATTTTGACGCGCCAGCTCCTCAACTGTTAGTCGATCCTCTAGCCAACCAAAATTAAGTTCAAACTCATCCTTCAAGAAATTAAAAACAATTAGTATAAATATAAACTAATTATAAATTAACATGTTATACTTAAAGTTTTGCTAAGTAGCTTATTACCAGGCAACTATTTTTGAAGTGGTTTTTCACATCCTGTGGAAATTTGGCCCAAGAGGATGTAGCCATCTATGCATATGTGCGAGTAAGGGTACCAACATAACAAGCACGCCAAGCTGCCGAATCACCAGAGCCACTGTGTGATCATCAGGAATATCAACTTTAATTTTTCTTATTTCCTTACTTTCTCTATGCAGACACCCCTTATAGTGTCTCGACCTCGGCATTGAGTTACAACAACTATATATACATACAATAATTAAGGCACATATTAATTACATACTAATATCTTGAAAATGTATATACTTAAATCAAGCAATAAATCATGTAGTGTTTAATTTGGTAAAATACCTTCTTCTGGGTCTAGTGATGTTGGCCCACTATTCATGGCAGATGAACCAATTGGAGAGTCGGTAATGGATGGAGATGGCACACGAGTTACTTTGTGTTTGGAAGGCATATCTGTTTGAAAATGTAATAAATTATTATTCTAAAAAATATTACGGATATTTATAACAATAATACTTACATAAATAATTTCACTCACTATCAGTTTTGTACGACTAGTGATCACCGTCATCCTCACTAGACACTTCAGTTGATTCATGTTCTTCTGACATTCCACCCTCAATTACTTCTGGTTGAACATCTTCTCTATGCAATGGGATCATGTAATGGCTTAGATCAACAAATAGATTGATGCCTGATTCATTTTCTTAATATGCTTCTTCATTTGTTGAACTATCAAATTCTTCATGTTGTTCATCTCCCCCTAGAATGTAATCCTATACAGTTTTTGGTGAAAACTTCTCCACTACTCGCCATGGGTTACCATACTCAGGATAATACATCACAAAATATGACTCTACAATTAAACCCTCCTGATGAATCTTATTCCCCACAGATCGGTTAAGTTTTCTAAAAAATCGTTCAATAGGATACATCCATCTATACTGAACTGGCCTTGTGACTAAAGCCTCACGAGATAAGTGCACAACCAAATAAACTATTTACATTAAAGAATGAAGGCGGGTACAAACTCTCCAATTTGCACAATATCACTGTAATGTCGGCTTCCATTTTTACTAATGCATCAACTTTTAACAATCTACTGCAAATGTCCCTGAAAAATCTCCCTAATTCTGTCAGAGCTGTACGAACATCTCGAGTATTTTCTAAAATTGTGACTTTGCACACATCTTGACATGTTCGGAGCATAGTCATCGGGTAATTTGATTGTCATGAACCAGTCACAAAATTTCTTTCTCTCATCATTTGAAAATGTATACCATCCAAGGGGAATATAAGATGACGACCCATTATTTTACAAATGTAGTTCTGGTCTTATTCCCAACTCCTTTAAATCTTTACAAGAGCTAGCTATATTTTTTGTCTTCCCTTTTCTTAACATCTGAGTGCCCAATATATTCTCGCATATGTTTTTCTCAATGTGCTTAACATCTAAATTGTGGCGTAATGTCAAGGTAGACTAGTATGACAACTCAAAGAAAATGTTTTTTTTTGTCCAATTCAACTCCACTGCTTGTCGTTTCCTCTTTTGAGCTCTTGCATCCTTCCCAAATATGTTTTCTGAAACATCCACCAACTGCACGATAATATCAATCCCAAATAACTCTGGCAATGATGACTTGCGCTCAACCCTTCCATCAAACACCGCTCTATTTGAACTTCATCTATGATCATGTGGTAAATATCAACGGTGTCCCATGAAACATAATTTTCTACCATTTGTCAACCATTGAGACTGTATTTCTTTATTACAAACAGGACAAACTATTTTACCTTTTGTGCTCCAACAAGACAAGTTTTCATATGCAAGGAAATCATTTATTGTCCACAGCAATGTAACATGCATCTTAAACTCCCTCGATGAGACCGCATCAGATGTACTGACACCCTGATCCCACAACTCTTTTAACTCTACAATAGGTGGCTGCAGATATACGTCTATTTCATTCCCTATTAACCTTGGCCCTGGCATCAGTAGAGTCATCACAAAATATAGATCCTTCATGCACTTACAAGGTGACAAATTATATGGCATTAAGATGATAGGCCACGTACTATGAGAAGTACTCATGTTGCCAAATGGATTAAAACCACCCGTTACTAAATCAAGACAAATATTGTAAGGTTCTTCGGCAAACCAAGACGTACATTGCTAAACCAAGATGTACATTGCGAGATTCTTCAGCATACCATGGGTACTTGACATCAAATTTCTTCCATTCTAAAGAATTTATAAGATGCGAGAGGAAGTTTTCATTTCGGACTCTTTCCGTGTGGTGCCAAGACATATCTTTCGTAGTCATCCAAGACGTAAACAATCTTTGAAGTCGAGGAATTAGCGAAAATTATCTTAACACTTTTTGGGCTATATTATGCTTATCAAATGTCCATCTTAACTCATGACACACTGGGCATGAATCAAATTCTGCATATTTCTTCCAGAAGAGAACACAGTCATTCTTACATGCGTGAATGATATTATAATCAAATCCTAGCACTCACTTCAATTGCTTCACTTCATAAAAATTATGAGGTACCACGTTATCCTATGTGAGAGTCTCTTTAAATAATTCAAGAGCAACATGATGACTTTTGCAAAAATACGACATATAGACTTAATATGGAGCAACCTCACTGTGAAAGACAACTTGCTATGACGGGTGCACCCCTTGTACAGTTCTCATTGTGCATCCTCCAACTATCTTCCAAAGTTTCCATTTTTCTCAAATGATTGTGTAGATGTTCCTTCTCCATCCCTCGCCCCAAACAATCCTACACCAAAATCGCCTAACATCTCCTTCATATCCTCTTCATTATTATCACTATCATCAGAAACATCCACATTTATGCCATATATATCGATGTCATTACCTTCCTCCATTTGATTGGACTGACTGTCAAATCTAACTCCTTTAGAAAATGGTTCGCCATGTCAAAGTGAGTATTTAGGATTGATTCCATTTACATATAAATGCTTCTATACTTTTAAGAACTAAGGTCTTTGCACTTCTTACACGGACATCTTATAAATCCTCGACTGTCAACACTCCCGCGAGCAAATTCTATAAAAAACTTCACCCTTTATATGTACTCCTTATAGTCTCGACCAAGTCATCTCTCAACGACATGCAACTCTTATCCATTATATTTTTGTTTGAATATGATTGTCTCTCAAAAAAACCTAATTCATGGATAAACACTATCAAGGGTCTTTTCATATTCACTGCTTCTATTTTGATAAGGTAGTTGGTCCTTCCCATTCAAGTGACTATCATCTATATCGCATATATACTCAATCCAAAACTCTCATGTTAGTTGAAATTCCAGTAGCATTTCCCTACAATTCTCCAAGTATGCAAGTTGCAAAAACTCCTTGACCCTATCCATCGGCCGAGCAACATACGAACCACACACCTAAAAAATGTAAGGAAATATTAAACTAAAATTTCCAAAACTAACATAAGAGTTTAGACTAAATATAATCTGTCATATAGATGATAGAATTCCAAACTGTTTACTTTGGACAATTTAAGAGTTGTACCTAAACATTCTTTATGAGAATCTTTGGCCAGAACTCTCGAACGGGTCTAAGGTTCACTCACATATGAAATTAATACTAAAGTTCCAATCCTAACTAGTAACCAACCCACTAGTTTATATAAAACATAAACTTAGAGAAATCTTATTTTAATTTGGGTATTTTATGGAAATACCCAAATCTTATGGAAATAATTAGGACAGCTTAATGGTTATTATTTGAATTTGGTTATTTTATGAAAATTATTCATACTATTTGAGTTTAAAATGAATAGGTACTTCAATGTATTTAATTAGGGCATTTTAGTCAAATAATTGTGCATTCTTTTCAGATAATTGGTTTGTTAGTTTATATTATTTTAATTAGAACAAGTTAATGGTTTATATTTTAATTAGATATTTTATGGAAATAATTCATATTATTTGAATTTGGGCATTTTATGCAAATTATTTTGCATTCTTTATGATAATCGGTTTGTTAGGACAAGTTAATGGTTTATATTTTAATTTGGCATTTTATGATTTTAATTTTTGTATTATGCAAATTATTCATATTACTTTCATTTGTGTATTTTACCATAATAATTCATATTTTGGAAATTTGGGTATTTATTATTAATTTCACAACTACGAATATTACAAATTAATATCACAAACAAACAATATAATTAACACTATCACAAATCAATATCACAAACAATATCACAAATCACTATATTATTCATTTTTCAATTACAATAACATACTAGCAACATTAACTTAATTACACTAAATAATTAACAAAACACACATTTATAACATATTAAACTTTCTTATTCATCCCCAAATTACATTAGTCCTAATTTTCACAAATAGTCCCTAAAAATAAAAATAAAACATCAATCATTAAATAAATAACTCTAACTATTTTCCCAATTTAAACAATACACTAATTTTTGCCACAAATTTGTTCTTCAATACCCAAATACATTATACTAATTTTTGTTACAAATTTTTTCATCAATACCAATACCTACATGTACATATAATCCCAAAATGGTTAATAAAGCTTAACTCAAATTTGTGCAATCCAATAAACAATATGAATCACCAATACCTACATATACATAAATCAATATCACAGTTTTTACTCAATCAAATCCAATAAACAACTACATATAAATTCGAAATACAAAAAAAAACCACAAAAAGCAATCCTTACCTCAACTACAAAGCAATTCCTCTCTCTCTTGAACCTCTCCCCTCTCTCTGTCTATAGTGCAAGGTCGCTGCCCTCTGTCTTTGTGTCTAAGTTTTGGAATGAAATGCAATCCGCGTGAAAGGTATAAGTTTTCAAGTCTGTAATGTAACGTTTGATGGATAATACCTGTTCGAACACAAAATTTCCAAATGGCACCTAAATTCTGTGGGTTTTAATTCATCCTTTAACCATTCAAACGAACATCACAAGCATTCAAACTAATAAACCAAAATATTCCATGGGCATATTCCTTTAATAAAGACAAATAAGAAATTATGTATGCCACATATTCGTTCGAACGGATGAATATACTATTCGAACCATTGTATATTCCATGGAATTGGTGCCAAGTTTCCAGCCAAACACATTCTACGAGACAAAAACGTTTGAACAATGTCTGATGCACTACACTAACTATTCGAACAGCATATTGTTTCATCCTAACACATACCCTATCTGTTCAAACAAAGATATTATACTATATAATATATAATACTAATATACTATATATATACTATATAATGTTCATACTATACTATACTTAGTGTATATACTATATTATTATCTATATATAACATATATATACTATATACTATATATATAGTATACATATATACTATATACTACCATATATATTATACTCTATACATTATAGTATATAATATTCATATATACTAATATATATATATATATATAAATGGAAGCGTTCGAACAGGTCAAGGTACGTTCGAATAATTTATTACCCCATTCGAACAACATTCTTGTCTGTTCGAACTTACTTAATGCATATGACATTTGTTTAAACCCTACATTTGTTGTTTGAATGAGACTGTTCCATACAAATACCCAATTCGAATATAGAACGACACAAACACATCATCCTCACCCAGTTTGAACCCATGAGCTCCTCACTTCCAATCCGTCACTCACCGTCGCCGCCACCCATTACGCCACCAACTCCTCTATTGAAACCCCTATCTTCTAATAGGTACGACCTCAATCATCTTCTGCATTGTTAGTGTTTAGCTAGAGGATGTTTGAGATCTATGAAGGGGGTTGGATTGATTCATTTTTGTGTTTTCCAGTAGAAAGGATTGAGCTTCACTCCTTAATCATTTATGTCGATTTAAATAAAGGATTTGAATGGTTTTTATATGTTTCACATTCGGCGCTGAGTTGACTCAACCATGGTTGTTTGGCAAGTTTTCGTTTGAACGACTTCAAAGCCGTTCGAGCACTTAAATGCCAAATAGACATTGGAGTGTTCAACTATGATATTGTCTGTTCGAACATGTATAATTTACATTCAGAATAGTTCAAATAGATATAATTTATGTTCAAACTTAGATGTCCTTTGGGCCAAACAGTCAAGATTTAGTACTGTTGGGCCAAAATAGAACATATAATTTTCCTGTTCAAATGAGACTCTTACCCGTTCGAACAGATGTGTGCTTAGTTCAAACTTAGTGGTTAGTTTTCAAAATGTAATTATGATTAGTTCGAACAGCATTATTTCTGTTCGAACGGGTTGTTTCTATAATATAATATAATTTACAATGTTATCAATATTTTATTTATATTCGTTGTGGTTTTATGATCAACAGTGAACTAGTGGCATTTAGTGGAAGAAAACATGGGAGAGAAGCCGGTCAACCAAGCAGATAAGCTAGTGCTCAGCCGCGAAGACCGATATTGGTTCAGCAGGAGATTATTCTAGATGAATTCTGCAATTTTTCTTGGGATGGACAAAGCATATACTCCCTCATCACCGATTGGGGATGGGCACCGATATGTTAGCAAAGTGGTGTCGCCTATCTGGACATGGTCAGTGAGTTTTACCGTACCATGAGGGAGATGGAGGCTGATGCAGATACCTCACCTTTACTGTTCAAGGAGTGAGTATTACTATCCCACCCTTTATTATTTTTTATTTTATTGGTATCCTGCACATGATGGGCGCGTACCCTACACCGGTTGCACCGCATGCGTCGAGTGCAGGGATAGATGGTGAAGGTGATAGTGATGATGAGGTTCATCAGATGATGTTGGACGCTTCGGCTCCTCCATATGATGGCAACAAGGTCACTAGACAAGTAGACTGTATAACAATTTTTAGAATGTTAAATTTAATTGTTTCCACTGACGTCGATCCGAGGAAACACAAGATAGATTTCGGCATCGAGCGAGCTAGATTTATGTTACGAATAGCTCAAGGAGAGCTGATTGACTTGCCATTATATTTCTTCCATCATATTTCATCTGAGTCCTGCTATTCTAGTGGAAGTAGTCTATCATTTGCACTGATTATCTCTAACCTCCTAGTCTAATTGGGGATTAATGTGCAAATGACTGAGAGGTGCCAGCCACAGATTAGGCCTCTTAACAAGATGACATTAAGCAAGAGTGAAGGTCATTTGTGGAAGACTCGAGCTAACATTCCAGCAACACAAGATAGTGGCATGACGAGTGATCCAGCTTCTACTCCTGCTGGTGTTCAAACACAACCTGCTGAGGCTATTTTGGATGAGGTACGATCTTTGCTAGAGGAGCATCACCGAGTTTTGATCAAGGTGATCGTTGAGCACATCATGGGTAAGCTTTACAAGATGGAGGGATGCATATCTACCTTACAAGAGAATTTTGGCTACATACTAGATAAAAAGTTTTAGTTTTTATTTGACTTTTTTATGTTTTATCGAACATACATTATATGTTTGTGATGTAATTAGTGTATGATTTTTATTTTTGGTGTTTGCTAGCGTGTTTATTGTCAAAAATATTTTTTCTTATTTTACTAAAGTAATATTTATTAACTAAAAATCTTATTTAACATAAATGAACTCATTCAAAGATTTTTAAATTAATTACATAAAATTAATGTAGGAATCTGAAAATATTTTAATTCACAACAAATAATACTATATAATATATCTCTAATTTTTATATTTTGAAAATGCTAACTACCAAATTAAAAAAAAACATTTATTTTTTAAGAAAATTTGGATGCCTTTCAATAAAATATTAGAATTATACAATCTCATTCGAATGTTTATTTTGGGTTTGAACAAAGGTCATTTTGGTTCAAACCGAAAACTTCCATTCAAACAGTATTGAATCAAATCACCACCAATTTTTTATAATTTCAAACCAAAAACTTCCATTCAAAAACTTTCTTCGTAGTTTTTGCATAAGCTTAGAGGAATCAGAGAGAGTTCTTCGTACCTTGGATCAACTTTTATACTAGGTTTCAGGTGGGGATGCCCCATCCCTCGCTTTGAGAAACTTATGTCATTTCCACTGTTCATTTGTCAAAATCCTTTAATGCAACATGGCTTTTGGGGCAACGTCATTAATGCGGCGTGGCTTTTGGGGAAGTGTCATTAATGTAGCATGGAGTTTAGATTGCGGTGTCACTAATGCGACGTGGGCTCTTGACTCACTTTACCCTGCGGACATTTTCTGTTAAACCTCTTCATGTCTGCTGTCTGGAGATCAAGGATTCTCCATATTTCCCATCTACCTGCCTATACAGGTTATAGACGACAGGGTTCATTGAGATGTTGTCAGGGAGGCGAGCCCCATTTGCCCCAACCATCTACTTTCTCAGTGCGTGAGTTACTTCGGGAGTGGGTTTTGCTCATGGGTGAAGTACCCTGCAGAGGCCCACTAACTCCATTAAAGGAGGGTCGTATGTCTCGATTGGGTTTGGCCAAGCTCTCTGACTTACTTCCCCAGTGGCCCCTTGTGGGCTTGCTTTAAGGGTCAATAAGGGGAGAACCCCTTACACATACAATCTATCCTTGTAGTATTGGCAAACTTTCCACATAGAATATTGAATTCCCTTGGCCACAGTTTCCAGCAACTATTAGGCCACTACATCCTCTTTGTAATACCCTTTAACCTCATTTAACAACTCTAACATAGGCACAATATGACACCCCCAATCTCCGCTTGGGATGTAACGGAGACTTGGAGCGTCGAGACATGCAACACAAGGTTACATATCCCCGTACATGACAGTTAATATGCAATGAATCCTAATATGCAACTAGTAGTATGTAATAATCGCAATGAAAATAAAATGTTAAAATGTAAGATATGCCAGAATGACTAAAAACATCCCAACTTCATTAGAAAACCATCATGTTCAAAATACCAATGTAGCATAGACTTATATACAAAGTCATATTATTCTCTTCAAGCGATCTATAGCATGAAGGACTCGGGCTATAAACATCAGCATTAAATCTAGCTTCCTCACAAAATATGGCTCCTCCTCAATCATGCGGATCCAGTGTTCCATCAATCCCGTCCTAGTCGATTCCTAATAAAACTTCTATCATTCCGAGTGGAATGATAGTGGTCCCATAAAAGGATGAGATTTACTCGAAATCTCAGTAAGTTAAACAACTAACTGGCACAAAGATAAATCAATCATGAAAAATGATAAATATGCAATGTAAGAGATGTAGAAAATCAGTATGCATGTATCCCATCCAGATTCCTTAACATCTTTTAAAAAAATATGGAGACATGGGTTTTTACTCAGTAAATAATTTCCTCATCATTTTTTTTTAGAAAACATAACTTCTTCATAAAAGCTTCATCATAAATTTCCATCATAATATACTTGCATTATTATCTTAATTAATAACATAACATGTGGTAATGTCACAGTTCCCCATATGCACTGTTAGTACCTGCCCGTGACCGTAGTACAACTCACATTGAAACTACGTTGTCTATAGACTCGTTCTCAATGCATTGGTAAATATAACATAATATCATAAAATTCATAACGTGTACACCCACCAGCCTTAAGTGTCATAACATGTTGACTTCGATCCGGCGTTCTTTAAAAAGAACCCATTCGAAACCTGTAGACTGTTCTTCGTCAACCCAGGAGTTACCACTCCATTATTAAACACTCCAAAGTGAACAGAGGAGTTCCATCAGGATAATTCCCCATCCTGGCCTTTGGGATAGTGACAAAATGATTTTCATGTTATGTTTTGAAAAATGTTTCTCATGACTTGTGCGTATGTAGTAAATTTCACGCAAAAAAGACATTTATAAATGTAATATGCAAAAATGATAAAAATTTCACATGTCATGAAGGTATGCACTGAATGAATCATGTAAAATGATAATTTATGCTAAAAATGATAATTGAAGTATGAAATGAGTATTTATCAATAATTCATAAATAATCTATCAAGGTGTAAGTTAGAGGCCAACTTACAAACTTTTGGAGAAATTTAAAATTAGTGTTGTAGCTGCGTAAATCATGTATATACTAAGTTAGGGTTAATACTCTTATGAATAGATTCAAAATCAAAGGTTTCAAAAATTGGGTATTTACAAGAATATCCCTAATCTTTCAAAAATTGTCATTTAAGCTCTAGATTTTCACTAATTGCAAACGAATCTCAAATTTAACCAAATTTCATTGACTTCATATTTTTGGCATTATAAAACCATATATGCCCTTAGATTTTTAAAATTCAAAGTGGAACTTGTCCAATTAGTCCCAACCCGTGGCATGCATCATAGTTGATGCCTATGTATATTTTCAACTAATGATCTCTATGAATGCATGCATATGAGATTTTATTTAATCACTAATGATCACTAACATCTTTAGGGACATTATTAAGCATAATTCCTGAGTAATAAAGTTCATCCCAACACTTAATCAAAGGTAAGAAATCCTTAATCATCAATATGCTTAAAACCGATCCATGCTTGAAGATCAAAACAAGATAGATTTAAAACCTATCATGGCATGCTTCTAACTACAAATTTAACCTTCCATAATAATTTTAGGATAATTATAGATCATATAAAATCATGCTTAGTACATGCTATAGCTAAATTTCTATCTAAAACATTCAATCATTCAAACCTTCCTTTAATTGACCCGGTTTTGCATTAAGCATCATAACCTTCTCAAAACTCAACCAAATTTCGAACCAACACTTGGTAACAAAGCTTGAAATGATATCTAAGATCAAAAGGAAGAAAAATTACAAATTTCGTGGCCTTCCAAGCACTCTAGACGGCCTTACACAAGAACACTCAAGAACTCACCAAAACTCACTTGGTTTGCACTCTTTTGATCTCTAAGAGGGGGAAATGCTCTCAAGGCTCAAGAGGATGCTTGGAGCTATGGTGTGAGTGCAATTAGAATGGGATGGAAGTATTTATAGGAGGCCAAGGGGGTGAAGGACGTTGGTTTGGGTGCTTGGTGATTGGGTGAAGTGGGAGGTGCTCAAATCTGGAAAATTTCCAGATTTGCTTGCATGAGCTTAGGTCAGCTTGTGCAGGGGGAATAGTGGCCTAAAACCACCATGATTTCCTCTCCACAGTAGGTTCAAGGGTCATTTAGATGAATCCAGGTCGTGGGGCATCATTTGGGTAGCAGAAAAACCATCAAACAACCCTTGAAAACAGGTGGATGGAGGTGGTTTTGTGGTGGCAGAAAATCAGTTCGGTTTTGGATGTTTTTGGGCAACAAAAATGAGTCAAAATCCTTCATGATGGTCATGGGACTTCTTGGTTATTGGGTGGAGAAGGATTTTTCATGGGGTGGTGGTGCAAACCATGATAAGAGGCTGGTTCAAACTGGACTCAATCGGTTACAACACAAACTAGACCAAGGTGCACCCGGTTTGGTTCTTTGAGTTGGTTGATGCAACCAATTTCGTCCAAGGCTCAAACTGAATTTGGGAGGGTCTCATAAGGTGTTTAAGGACCATATTAACCTTGAGGATAAACCACAAAAATGTTGGGCCCAAGGGCAAAACAGTTCAAGCTTTACACAAGGCAATGCACAAAACCGATTGAAGCATGGTTTGGACTTGTTATGCCATTTTTCATAATGGCATGTGGGATGGTTTAGCTAGGCCATTAATAGAGTATTAATTAAGGTTTAATGGAGTATTAATTCAAGAAAATTAGAATTAAAAAGTTTAAGAAAAGATTATGCAAGATTAAACTTCAAAGCATGGCTTAAAGTGCACTAACCTCAAGTATGATGGTTAATGGCCTTAACCAATTTTCAAAACTTAATTTGAGTACTTTGAGTATGATTTGGGTTTAAGGAAACCAATGGTATGGTGTATTGGGCCTATGGTCTTGAATGGTGAAATGAGCTCAAACATGGCTTTGGGTCATGTGAGGCCATGTTTGAGCTTGAAAGGGCCAAATGTATGGGCTCTTGGACTATGAATAAGAGAGCCTCATTTTACAAATTTGTAAGGTTAAAAAGAAACCTCAAGAGCCACTAAGTTGGGCTTGAAAAGATTTAACTTTACCTACTTGGGCCATGGGTCCATTCTATACCAAGTTTGGCCCAAAGGCCTTATGCCTTTCTTATAGTTGGGCCTAATTGGGCTATAACTAGTCTTAAATTCCTTAAGGCTTGGTTCAAAGTTTTCTTGGGCTTAGACCATGAATGCTCTAAAGTCCTAAAAAACCTCACCAAAATTTACTAATAGGCTTGCCTCTCTAATCCTTAGCTTATTTACACTAAGCACCATGATTAATGCTAAATAGTATTAATCATTAATACTATTTAATGATTAGAGAGGCATTAACACCCCGCCTAAGGATTAGGCGGGTGATTACACACAAAAATCATAGTCAGGGTGAGAAGGATTTCTTCTTCCTCCCTTCTCCTGAAAAGGGCATTTGTAGCCCTCTTATCTGACTCCTTCTATACTCCACCACAAAATCATAGCCCAATAGTTTATTACCCACTTTTGTTGGATTGTTGTCCTATTTTCTGGTCAAGTAGAAGCTCTAGGCTTTGGTGATCTATTTTCACTGTAAATGGCCTCCTTAGGAGGTATGGTCTCCACCTTTGCACTTCTGAAACCAGTGCAACCAATTCCTTTTCATAAGCCAAAATTACCAAGGCCTTCCCCTTCAAGGCCTAATTAAATAAGGCAATAGGATGCCCTTTTGCATGAGGAAATGTCCCACAGCTTTCCCAGAGGCATCACACTCTATTTTAAAGGGTAGAGTAAAGTTGAGTAGTACCAAAACTAGGGGACTTATCATAGCCTGTTTGAGGTCATTGAAGGCTTTTTCTATTGTTTCAGACCACTTAAATCCATCCTTTTTTAATAGTTCTGCTAGTGGTGTAGCCACTCCCCCATACCCCTTGATGAACCGCATGTATTAGCCAGTCAAATCTAGAAATCCCCGCCATGATTTTACAAATTTTGGAAGGGAGCGTTAGGAAGAGGTTGGATCATGGAGGTGAGAGGGGTAAGCACTACTTCTAATAATTATTTTGTTGCCAACCATGTTTTCTTCATGTAACTTGGCCAAGCTATAGGCTGAGAGGAGAGTGGGGGGATTAAACATCCTCGTTGGGAGGCGAATTTCATCATTGAGACCACTCAAAAAACAACTTAGCTTATAGTGGTTTGAAAAGCCCCTTGGTCTATTAGAGAGTGACTCAAATTGGCCTTGTACTCTTCAATGCACCCAGTTTGCCGCAACCTAGTCATGGCCACAATTAGGTCATCATAACAATTAAGGCCAAACCTAACAAGCAAGGCTTTCACAATTAGTTCCTAATCACTTAACTATCCAGATTCATCGAAGTCCTGTAACCACACCAAGTCGTTGCCTTCCATGTGGAATGAAGTTAACCTTAGCTTGTGTTGTGGCAGGGTACTATGGAAATTGAAGAACTGTTGTGCCTTATAAAGCCAGCAAGTTGGGACCTCACTCAAAACACCGGGAAGTCTAGCCTCATAACACAAGCTTGCAGCTCTCCCATCGGCACCAAGGCCATGTTTTGTTGCCCTCTAGATCTGTTAGAAGTCTCATCTCTGGCTTGGTTTTTCTTCTGCAACTCTAGGGTTAGGGTGGTCAGCTGCCTTTACAAGGCCAATATCTAGTTTCCAAGCTTTTAAACTGAAATTCGGACTTCTTTTCAGTGAATTAAAGCCCTCCTACAACTGTGAAAGCCTTGTACCATCCACCATTAACACTTTCTTGTAGGTGGGGGATGGATGTACCTCTAATACCAAATCTGTAACATGCACAAGGGTAGTTGTAGTAGTGGTAGTAGTAATAATTGTTGTTCGTTGACAAGTTAAATATAAACCCCAACCATACCACATTCCTATATTTCGGTTTCAAACTATAACCACCAAAATTCCAACAAAATCTAGTAAATAGATCAAAACTCTAAGTACCACTAATTAAGGAAAGGCAAAATTCATGAGTGTTCTCCAAATGGCATATGTTTGAGATAAAAAAGACCATTTCCTATTTTAAGCATCCCCCAAGAACCCTATAAAAACATTGAACCATTTCAGTCGATATACATAGCAGTTTTCATACTCTTATATCATCCCAAGTAAAGAGGAAAAAAAAAGTTGTCTAGAAGAAGGAAGAAGAAATGGCGAGGGTAGCACTTGTTTTTGTAATCTCCATTGCACTTTTTTTTATCAATCCTCTCTATAGTGGCTGAAGAAAGCCGAGCGCCAAGTTCAATGGACTCAGATGCCACTGCTCACTCACAATCATGGGGTGATTGGTTTGAAGATCAAGTGGGGTAAGCTCCTAGAATTGTTGTCCTTTGTAGTCTTTTGTTTTTTTATTCATTCTCTTTGTTTTTGTATTTTAAATATATATATATATATATAAAAGAAAAGAAAGATCTTCAAAAGTGAGAAGTGCGATCTACAAAAGAATTCCACAACAGTAAATTAACAAACTGACGTGATATAATGTGATATATCATATTCGCTTTATGATATAAAAAACTTTACAATTCAATGTACTATATTAAATTATGTTAGTTCATATAATTATTTGTATGAGATCCTTTTGTGGATGAATCATTCATCTCTTTGTATATCCATAAAGAAATCAAAAGCATGAAACAACTTTCCTAAAATGGGCACATATGCAAGTTGTTTTTTTCTTGTTCCTTTTTAGTTACCGGGAAAATGAAGTATTTTCATGGAACCTTGCTAAGGGTTGTGATTCAAAAAATGGGAAAACCATTCTAATTAAAGTGAGAGAAAAATAGATACACAAAGTAAATAGAATTAAGTACTTAATACAAATTGTCTAACACTCGCTCTATGTATTTTTCTTTCACTTTAGAATCTATAAATTGGACAAAACTTTAGAAAAATCTTATTCAAGATTCAAAAAAACTTCATAATACCTGTTGATCTATGTTTCTTTCTTTTCTTAATAAATATTTTTCATTTTACTTTAATAAAGACTTTTTTTTCTTTTTCAGGCATACTGGTCTCAAATCTGAGGATGATGATGCAGGAGCACCAGCAGGGGAACCAATAAGAGCACCAACAAGTGCATAGAAATATTGATATATAGTGCATGTAGCACTCAAATTACAACCTATTTGATTATATATTACTTATCAATTTTTTGACCAAATAGTAATATGCATCCTCTTCTAGACCCACTCTATTTGTAAAGTTTAGACGCATTATCTACTTGTATACTCATAACTTATCAATAAATATGTCTTTTATCCTTTACCATTTGCTCTATTTCTTCCTCAATTTTCTTTTTTCGTTTATTTTTCTTCTATCGGCTTGGCCGACCTGATGCGAGGGATAAGTCAAATCTCAGAGGGATGCGATACTTGGCTCCTCGGCCTTCTTCGCCTGCGTTGTAGACTGAGGTAAGGGGTGGGGCAAGTCTGTGTGAATATGCTGCTTGGTTCCCTTGATCTTCTCTTCAGCCTCGTAGACTGACGAGTCCGCAGAGACAAGGTGACCCATGGAATCATGGCTATCTAGAGGGTTTGGAGAGAGTGAAAGATCACATGCCCCCAAATCCCCTGAAAGTGATTCTTGGGTATTGAGAGTGTAAGTACTTCCTCTAGACCCAGCGAAATTGGAGCGTGGGGCCTTGATAGGGAAAGAATTGATGTCAAGGATTTTCTTAGGCTACCACACTAGTGCTTACCCCTCTAGCTTGGCACTACCCTTCTAGTATCGACACACTTCTTGGGCGGTGGAGAGAATGGGTTTGCACTCTTTGTACGGCCGGTCGCTGTGTTGTTGAGGGGTCATCTGACTCTATCTTCATATTTGGTGGAGGAGTTTGGGAGGACTTCAGGGCTTTATATGCCTAGTGTCCCGTCGTTGGAGATGGCGTTATGCCGATCAATCAAAAGACTAAACCCACTTTCCATCGAGGAAGGGTTCGAGATGCTTTTAGGTCCAACTCACCCCTTTAATTCTCCCGAGGAGGCAGTATGCTGTATAGCCAAGATGGTGGTTCGCTCTTCACTGTGAGGCAAGCGGGGATGTCCAATATACCAGTAGACAAAATAAATAAGTTAGCATAATTGTGACGCCTCCAACCTCTGCTTGGGATGAAATCAAGACTTAGAGCGTCGGAATATGCAACATAAGGTTACATATCCTCATACATGACAATTAATATGCAATGCATCATAGTATGCAACTAGTAGTATACAATAATCACAGTAGAAATAAAATTAAAAGTATAACTTATGCTAGAATAACTAAAAACATTCCAATTCATTAGTAATCATCGAGTTCAAAGTACCAAATGTAGCAAAATCTTAGTATAACTAAGGGTAAAAGTCAAATCATCCGCTTCATGCGTTCTAAAGCATGAAGGACTTGGGTTATAAATATCAGGATTAAATCCAATCTCCTCTCAAGGTCTGGCTCCTCCTCAATCAATTGGATCCAGCACTCCATCTAGCTCGTCCTCCTCGAGACCTGTCACGACTTCTATAATTTCGAGTGCAGTGGTCCCACAAGGATGAGATTTACTCGTAATTTCAGTAAGTTAAACAACCAACGTTCACAAAGATAAATTAAGCATGAAGAATGATAAATATGCAATGCATGAAATGCAGAAAAATCAGTTTGCATGTCTCCCATCCAAATTCTTTAATATTTTCAAAAAACTGGAGACACATGTTTTCATTTCATGAACATTTTTACTTCAATTTTTGAAAACATAACTTCATCATCAACTTTCATCATTATTACAATTCATATAACATCATAACATGTGGTAATGTCACAGTTCCCTATATGCACTGTGAGTACCTATCGGTGACCATAGTACAACTTATGTTAAGACTATGTTGTCTATAGACTCATTCTTAATGCATTGATAAATATAACATAACATCAAAACGTGTATATCCACTAGCATTAGGTGTCATAACATAATGGCTTCGCTCTTGCGTTCTTTAAAAAGAACACATTAGAAGCATGTTGACTTTCTTCGTCAACTTAGGAGTTACCACTCCTTTCTTAAACACTCCAGAGTGGACAAAGGAGTTCTACTAGGATAATTCTCCATTCTAACCTTTGGGGTGTGTGACAAAAATTATTTTCATATTATGCTTGAAAAAATATTTTTCATGACGTGTGCATATGTGGCAAGCTTCCATAATAACATTTATAGATGTAATATGAAAAAATAGTGAAAACTATCACAGGTCATGTAAGTATGCACTCAATTTATCATATCACATGATATTTTATGCTCAAAACGATAATTGAAATATGAATGAAATATTTATCAATAATTTATAAATAATCTATCAAGGTATAAGTTAGAGGCCAACTTACAAACTTTTCGAGTAATTTGAAAAAATGTCATAGCTACTGAAATCAAGTTTGTACTAAGTTAGGATTAATACTACTATGAATGAGGTTCAAAATCAAAGGCTTCAAAAATGGGTATTTACAAAAATACCTCTAAACTTTTAAAAATTGTCATTAATGCCCTAATTTTTCACTAATTTCATACGAACTTCAAATTTAACCAAACTTTATAGACCTCATATTTTTAGAATTATAAAACCATCTATACCCTTTTATTTTTAAAAATAAAAGTGGAACTTGTTCAAACAATCCCAGCTCGTGGCATGTACTCTAGTTGATGCCTAAGTGTGTTTTCAACTATTGATCCCTATGAATGCATGTATATGAGATTTTCTTTAATAAAAAATGATCACTAACATCTTTAATAACATAATGAGGGATAATTCTTAGATAATAAAGTTCATCCCAACACTTAATCATGGCTAAGATATCCTTAATTTCAAATTTATTCAAAACCGATTCATACTTGATGATCAAAACAAGATAGATTTAAAACCTATCATGGCATGCTTTTAATCACAAATAAAACCTTCCATAATCATTCTAAGACAATAATAAATCATATAAAATCATGCTTAAGATATGCCATAGCTAAATTTTCACTTAAAATCATTTAACCATCCAAACCACCCTTTAATGACCTGGTTTTGAACTGAGCATGATAACATTTTCAAAACTCAACCAAATTTCGTACCAACACTTGGAAAAGAGGCTTGACTTGCTAACTAAGATCAATAATGAGAAAACTTAAAAATTTCTTGGCCTTCTAAAGACTCAAGACAACCTTGCTCAAGAACACTCAAGAACTCACCAAAACTCGCTCGGTTTCATTCTATTGCTCTATAAGGGGGAGAAGTGCTCTCAAGACTTAAGAGGAAGCTTGGAGCTGAGATGTGAATGAAATGAGAAAGCGAGGGAGGTATTTATAGGCTTCAAGAGGGGAAGTTGTGTTGGCTTTGGTGCAATGTGATTGGGTGAAGTGGGTGGTGCACAAGTTTGAAATGTTTCCAACTTGCTTACATGGGCTTAGGTCACGTTGTACAGGGGGAGTAGTGGCCTGAAACCACCATAATTTCCTCCTTAATGTGGCTAAAATGGTCCTTTAGAGGTTTCCAGGTCGTGGGGAATTGTTTAGATGACAAAAAGTCAAGCAAACCACCCACGCAAACCGACCGATTCAAGTGGTTTTCACTTGGTAGATTTGAGTTTCGGTTTTGGATGGTTTTGGGTGGAAAAATGAGTCAAATTTCTCATGATGGTCATGGGACTCTTGGGGATTGGGTGGTGATGGAGGTGGCATGGGGTGGTGGCTCAACCAAGACAGATGATTGGTTAAATTCCAACCCAACCGGCTCCCACTCAAACCAGACTAAGGTTCAATTGGTTCAATCAATTGGTTTGGTTTGTGGAACCAATTTCGACCAAGGCTCATTCTGGGTTTGAAGGGGTATTATGAGGTGTATAAAGACCATATTATCCTCGAGTAAATGGCATAAAAATATTGGACATAAGGGCAAAATAGTCCATGCACTCAAAGGTGATACAGAATAGCTGATGGATGCAAGTTTAGGGTTGATTTGTCATTTTCCTTAATGACATGTACGAAGGTTTGGCTAGGGTATTAATAAGGTCTAAGTATGATGAAATTAAATAATCAATCAAGAATAACTTGAATTAGAAGGTTAAGTAATGATTAAACGAAATTAAGTTTCAAAGCATAACTTAAAGTTCACTAACCTCAAGTATGATGGTTAATGGTCTTAGCCAACTTTCAAAACTTAATTTAGTTATTTAGGATATGATTTGGGTTTAAGGAAACCAATGGTATGGTGTATTAGGCTTTCAACTTGAATAGTGAAATAAACCCAAACATGGATTTGGGTCTTGTGGGATTAAAAGGGCCAAGTGTGTGAGTTGATGGCTTATAGGCTTTTGGACTTGAATGAGAAGGGGCCTCATTTCCAGATTTTGAGAGACTAAAAGAGACCTCAAAATCCACTAAGATGAGCTTGAATGGGCTTGACTTGGTCTAATTGGGCCATGGGTTAATTCTACACTAAGTTTGGCCCAAAGGCCTAAAGCCTTCCTTATGCTTGGGTCAAAGCTAGCTACTAAGTCTTGAATTCCCTAAGGGTTTGGTTCAAGGTTTCTTAGGCTAGGCCCATGAATATTCTAAGGTCCTAAAAGCCTTACTAAATTCACTAACGGGCTTATTTTTCTAATCCTTCATGCCTAATAAGTTGGGCCTAATACCTTCACTCTTACTAAGTTATGTCCAATGGCCTTATGTCCTTTTTATTGAGCCTATTTTCTAGTGTCTTCAAAGAAAGACTTAAAATTTTATATCTCCCAAGTTAGGTCTAAGGCTTTTTAACATCTTAATCTTAGTCCATCACATCTTTAGTGCATTAGCACCCTAAAGTCTTATTACCTTTCTTAAACCTTTATACCCAAAAAGTTTGGGCCGTACTAAACTGGGCCTTCCTAAGTCCATCAAAACTTTTACCCAAATTGCTTAACCCATTAATATGGCAACCAACCAATATGTCATGAGTCATTCCCTTATGGGCCTATTAGTTTCTTATCCTCAAAATTAATAAAACACTAAAATTCTCTAAAATCATATTAGTAACCAATCAAGTTCCAAAAATTTTATTTTTTCTCAAAAATCAATATTACACTAGAATCTTCTAATAATTCTTCTAAACCCAAAGTATACATCATTTTTGCCAACTCAAGTATCCAAACTTACTCTCATTCTCAAATAGCCTAACTCCTAATTAACTAGGATTAAGGCTACTAAGTTCAAGGCCTAAGGAGCTTTTTAGGAAGTGTTACAATAATTCATCCGCGATCTGCGAGTGTGAAATTTGTAAACCTGGGATGTCTTGTTGGAGGCATTAGTCGCTCGGCATCCCATTGGGTGGAAGAGGAGCGAGGCAAGGAGCCTGAGGTGTCACTTATTTGGCATTCCGTTGTTGGAGATGGCATTGTGTAGAGTAGTTGAAGAACTAGACCCGCTCTCCGTCTGGGGATGAGTTGGGATGCCTTACGCTAAACTCGCCCCTTTGGTCCCCCGAGGAGCTGAGAAGCCAGTCTGTTCTTCACCATGTGGGGTGGGGTAAGTTGTTGGGTAGTTTGAGACTAGACCCACTTCCACCTGTTGACATTACAGGGAAAGTAAGTGATGGATTAGGCTGGCGCTGATCCCACTCTTCATCATGGCGGAGGTCAGTGTAAGTTGTCGAGCAGCCAAGGAGTTGGACCTATTATCCATCGAGGAGGGTGAGATGGCCCACCCTCTATCCCCTGTAAGGAGGTAAGTTACCGAGCAATCTAGGACTGGACCCACTCCCGCTTGTTAAAGCTCACAAGGAAGGTAAATGGTTATGCTGTAAAAATTGCACAACAGGCCGGAAGGAGAGAAAGAGTCATTCCTGACCCACTGAGTTGACTAGGCCTTGAACGATATTGTTTGGAGCCCCCAGCAGTGTTCTGATGCTGCTATACGGTGGCGATGCGTACCTCCATGGCGATGAATGGAAAACAAATGCAGAGAAGGTAAGAGTAAGGAACACACAGATTTACATTTTTCTGCAAGTTGCCTACGTCCATGGTCATTTGGGGAGGAAAAATCTACTATAAAATACTTGTTTACAGTCTCTCATAGCCTCTCATTTCTCACTGTACCAAGAAAGTTGGAGCTCTTCCTGTTGGAGAATCTGTCTTCCTTGAGAGGTTCCTGAAGAAGAAGAAAACCAGAGCCTTGAGGTTGTCTGGGCATCCCCTTTTATATGACCATCTTCCTACAACTGTTGGTAGTTGTGTGTCTAACCCCCCTAACTCCTAACCCCCCCTAACCCCCCTCCCATGCCTCCTGACTCCCCCATGACTCTTAACCCCTAACAACTCCTGACTCCTGACACCCCATGCCTCCTAACCCCTAACACTCCTCCTAACTCCTGACATCTACATGCTCTCATGTCCCTCCCTGTCCATAGTGGTGGTTTGGTGGGCTAGGCCCAACTATGGGATGTGATATTTTATCCCTCAACAAAAGCCCGCAATTCTTAAGGACAACTTGTTCTAACAAAAAATCTTAAGAATCTTTAAGATAAAATATGCCACAAAAGTCGTCAACAAGAAAACAAAATAATCTACTTGTGTTAAGTAATAAATGCCTTCAGGGATGAATATAGGCGGGATGTATTTGACCACATATGATTTAAGCTCAGAGCTTAGATAAAGTGGGAGGCTGGCTCGACCGCATATAATGCGAGCGTGGAGCTCGGATATTTGTTGTTATTTGTAAAGTGTATGTTCGTTTGATGCCTTTGTTTTTTGATTTATTGTTAGTGTTAGAATTTGTCTGAAGTAACCCATGCAAAGCAGTCAGAGGGCCTGTCAACCCCCTGAGTCCACTTTAGGAAGTTGCTGAACATAACCCGTTGACAATGGTTATGCATCATGGTGAGTCTAGAGACACAACTTGTAGCACAAAGGTCAGCAAATCGAGGGACTTATGCCCAACTGGCTGTGAAGGGGCAGAGCTCGAGAGGCCCTGTCCCTTAGCCAATGCATTGCGGCCAACTAAGGGACTGGGCTTGTGGTGCATGAAGGTCGGAAGTCAAGAGATTCGTGTCCGACTAGCTGTGAAGGGGGCAGAGCTCGAGAGGCCTTGGCCCTTAGCCAGTACATCGTGGCCAGCCGAGGGACTGGGTTGTGGTGCACAAAGGTCGCAAGTCGAGGGACTTATGTCCGATTGGCTATAAAAGGGAAAGCTCAAGAGGCATTGGCCTTTAGCCAATGTATCGCGACCATTGCACGAAGGTCAGCGATTCAAGTGACTCGTGTCCGACTAGCTATGAAAGGGCAGAGCTCAGGCCCTGGCCCTTAGAAAATACATAGTGGCTAGCCAAAGGACTAGGCCAGTGGTGCACAAAGGTCGGCAAGTCAAGGGACTTGTGTCCGACTAACTGTGAAGGGAAAATCTTAAAAGGCTTTGGCCCTTAGTCAATGCATCGCGACCATGCATTGCACGAAGGTCAGTGAATCAAACGACTCATGTCCAACTGGTTATGAAGGGATAAAGCTTGGGAGACCTTGGCCCTTAGCCAATGCATCGTTGCCTGCCAAGGGATTGGGCTTGTGGCGCGAGGCACCTATCTGTGCTGAATTACTCTGTTGGAGTGCATTGAAGGTTGGAGATGTGTCACTATTAAGGCTCGACTAAAGTAGTCTGGATGAGCCAGCAGGGGGAGCCCAAATGAGAGAGCCCTAGAGAGTTCGTTGGGAGAGTCCTGGTGAGCCTGCTGGGAGAGTCTTGGTGAGCTCGGTAGGAGAGCCCCGTTGAACTCGCTAGGAGAGTCCGGGTGAGCCTATTGTTGTCTGTCGCTTCTTCTTTGCTTGCTCCTCTTCCTTTCTCTCTCTCCTTCTTTTTTTCGAATCCGTGAGCACCATATGCCTCGCTCTGGAAACCAGCCTTGACCAAGTGGGTTGTAGAGCCATTGCATGGGACATGTAAGCCCGACTCAATGTGGGGTCCAACAAGTCTCGTGCAACTGAGGAACTGTGTCTGATCAAGTGAGGAACAGTCCAAGCCATGCAAGTGAGTCCTGCTTGAGCCCTACAAATGGGGCACTGTCTTAGCCCAGCAAGTGTGGGACTTTGTCCAGTAAGTGAGTCTCGTCCAAGCCTTGTGTAATGGCGTCCGAGACCCATGCAAGTGGGGATTGTGTCCAAGCCCTGTGTGGTGGCTTCCGAGTCCTGTGTAGTGACAAATGTGTCTCATGCAAGTGGAGACTGTGTCTGAGCCCTATGTAGTGGCGTCCAAGTCCTGTGCAGTGGCATCCGAGTCCCATGTAGTTGAGTTGGTTGCTTGAGCTCAGGATAGCTCGGTGTCAAGTGTGCCCCATGCGATGGAGGTGTTGCCCGAGCTGAGGAGGGCTTGGTGCAAGTCAATCCTGTGTGGTGGAGGTGTTTCCCAAGCTGAGGTGGCCATGGAGGGTCGTGAGCACAGGAGGGCCTCATGTGGTGCAGTTTTGCATATGGGACCTGCATCTGCCCGCTGTAGTGGTTGTGGACCACCTCGAGGGTGACAGAGAATGTCAGCGGTTCAAATGGTGATCGTCGACAAGGACATGGGGCTCAAGGTAGTGCTGTGAGCCTATTGTGTACGTTGATGCACTCTTCGTGCACTATGCACGTAGCTCACTGTCATCGTCCATAGCTGGGATGGTCAGGAACCACGCCTAGGGGGAACAATGCCGGTGGTCCAATGGGTAGTTGCGGGTGGCTTTGGTGTGCCTCAACGGGACTAGGCCGAGGAGATTTTGGCCACATTCATTCTCATGCACGTGGTAGTGTGGCGAGAAGACAGACGACATCGGCATTTCGCATGGCGACCTCCGGCTAGCCCCCTAGCTGGGCCACAATGGGGTCGTGGCTCGTTTGTGCGCATGTTGTCGTGCCCCATGGTGCACGAACCAAGTGCCGAGCATGGCCCTGCGGCTAGGAGCCATCACTATGCGTGCCTTGGAAGGTGCCAATGTACGTGGCTTTGTGTTTTTGCATGGTACTGTGTAGATGGGTACACAGTGTCTTATGGATACTACACACCTAAACACCTAGTACTTGCCCGCAGTGTATGTGCCGAGTGCATGTGTTCTCTGAGAGACCTACATTTCTGGGATCGAAAGATTTGTGGCCCAATCCCTTGAGCCACAACAGTGGCAAGGAGCTTGGTTCCTCTCCTAGGCAAGAAAAGATTACTCATCCATTTTCTGCAGTAGCATTTTTCGTAAATGTAAAATTTAAAAATTTAGAATACTTATTTAGGAGGATGTTATTTGCTTGTCTGGTAATTATTCAGCATGCTGAAAAATCGTCCTTCTCACACCTCCAGCGTAGAGAGGAAATCATATCCCACAGAAGGCGCCAATGTTGATACTATAAAAATTGCACAATAGCCAAGAAGGAGAGAATGAGTCATTTCGGGCCCACTGAGTTGACTGGGCCTTGATAGGTGTTGTTTGGAGCCCTCGGCATTATTCCAATGCAACTCTATAGTGGCAATGCATACCTCCATGGCAATGAATGGAAAATGAGTACAGATAAAGTAAAAGTAAGGGACACACAGATTTACGTGATTCGGCATATTTCCTAAATCCACAGTCATTTATAATTTCTCATGGCCTCTTATTTCTCACTATACAAAGAAATTTGGAGCTCTTCCTATTGCAGACGTTGTCTTCCTTGAGAAGTTCCTGAAAAAGAAGAAGACAAGAGCCTTGACTTGTCTAGACATCCCCTTTTACATGACCCTCTTCCTGCAACTGCTGGTAGTTGCGTGTCCGAACCCCCTGATTCCTTACCCCCCCCCAATGCCTCTTGACACCTCCTGACTCTTGACACCCCATGCCTCCTGACCCTTGACACCCCATAACTCCTGACATCTGCATGCTCTCATGTCCCTGTTGTCCCTAGTGGTGGCCCGATAGGCTGGGTCCAATATAGGGCTAGCCCGCTCTCCACCACGAGAAGGATAGAGCAGCCTCTAGCGTGGCTCATCCCTTTGGTGCCTTGCGGGGAGGTAAGTAGTCGTTGATGAATATTTTGTTGGTGGAGATATGCTGATAGAGATCGTGTCGATGGAGATCACATTGGTGGAGATCGTGTCAATGGAGCTTACGTTGGTAGAGATTACACATATGGAGATTACGTTGATGGAGATTACGTTGACGAATATTACGTTGGTGAAGCTTATGTTGGTAAAAATTACGTCGGTGGAGATTACGTTGATGGAAATTACATTAGTGGAGATTACATTTTATTCCTGAAAAGCCACATTCTCATTAATAGAATTTACACATCGATGAGAAAATGTAAATTACAAGTCATTCATTTGCAGTGAAGCTCCTGCAAACGCTTGGCGTCCCATGGGCGTGTACCACGTGCACCCTACCACCTTTTGGCCTCATTTCTTGCGCGTAACACTGGCGCACTAGGACCTTTTCTCCTCAAATTTCTCCCACCCCTTACCTGGTTGGGAACTTCATCTTCAAGTGGTAGGTCAACGTTATTGCCCTTAAGCTGTTGAGGGTGGGTCGGCCAATTATGGCGTGCAATGATGAAGGGGCCTTCACCAACAGGAAATCGACCATGACTGAGGCCGCCGAGGGGGTGCTGCCCACCAAGACAAACAGTGTGATGGTTTCGACTAGCTAGACCATGTCCCCGGAGAAGCCCTTCAGTGGCATGAGGCCTAGTTGGAGTCAAAAGGCATTGTTAATACACCTCCTTGCGATGGATATCCGTGAATAGGATATCCGCGTAGCTACCGTTGTCAATAAGGATTCTCTGAATTGTGAAGTTGGCGACCAGCATAGTCACCACCAAGGCATCGTCATGTGGATAGAGGACCCCCTCCTCCTCCTCCTCTCCAAAGGAAATGATTGGGACTAGGTCATTCCTTTTGTACTTGGTAGGGCAGCACTCCACCGAATACACCTCTTGATAAATTGGTGTCTCACCCACTTGGCGTGTGCTTTCTCCTCAGATAAGGTTTTGCCTTTGGCAGTGAAGCCCCCTATAAGGGTTCTAGTCTTCCTTAGCGTCTGTCCTCCTTGATGCAGTGCGCGGGGGGGATTGTGCTGTGATTAAGTGGGAATAATGTAGTAATTGACCATGAAAATTAGGACTTTTAGTCTAGAAATGAATTACATTTGCTCGTTTACACAGTAGAATTGCAATAAGGGTCTTACAGGGTCAAAAAGGAAAAATACGTGTGAATTGCTACTAAGGCCACTTATGTCACACACCCACTCGACACGTAGAGAAAAAAAGAAGAGAATAGGATCCTTTAAACACTCAAACCCTTAATCCTTTTTTTTTTTTTTTGCCTCTCAGACTTCGCACATTAGAAGAACTGCATGGAGTTGTAGAGAGCAACAACTTGGAGAGAGAGATCAATAAGAGCATGGGAGAGGATGAGGAAGTAGAGCTTAAAAGGCAGGAAATGGTGTGCAAATCGGTGTCGTGGGGGATTTCTGGAAATATCATAAAACCAAATCAAAAAACCTTCTTTTCATTTTAGGGTTTATTCTTACTTTGGATTATGGAAATGTTCTTTTTCTTGATTAATAGTTTATTTTATTACTAGATGTGTGAGTAATTTTGTAACCTAGATTAAGGGAAACCTTCAAGCAATAGGGTTTCAATGGGGCTTTTTGGTTCCCTTCTTGGTATCAACTCGTATTCTCCAAAAGTTTCTATCACCCTTGAGTGAAAGCCGAGGTTAGGGTTTTTTACATTCTTTTTGGTTTATCATTGATTGAAGGCACGATGGATGCTTAGAGAGTGTAGGCCATCTTCCTGAGTTACATATTGATTGTAGGTTTGATATGAAATTTATTGAGGTTATTCAGAAAATATTATATTAGTGCTTACAATATATATATATCATCCAAATGTTTTAATCTTGACTGAAACTGCATTTGAAAGTAACTATGGAATGTTAAAAACTCCCTTGAAAGTCCTCTATGAAAAGGAATCCCAAGATCTAGGTGTTTGTCCAAAGGTTTCTTAGAAATACAATTTTGAGTGTACTGCATCTATTGTTTTTCATAAATCAACACAAAAATTTTCCTTTGCCTTAGCTGCCCAACATATTTCTGTTTGCGTTTGCTCCACCTTATTTTTATAAAGAGTTTTCAGAAAAGAAACAAAAATCATTTTCAATCCTTTGATTCTTTTGGTGTGAACAATCTAACCCTCGCTTAGCGACCACAAGATTTTGCGCAACAAACATTTCACTTCCTTAATTCCTTTTATTCCAAAATAAAAGTATGACTCTTAGTATGTCTTAATCCCGTGAAATTGACCTGTCTGATAAGGTTACACCTATCTGAGTTAGAGGAGCTTAGGAGGGATGCTTATGAGAATTCTAAGCTAGCTAAGGAACAAATGAAAGCCTTACATGATAGGAGCATACTTGAGAAAAAATTTGAACCGAATCAACAAGTCTTGCTCTACAATTCTAAGCTTCATTTATTCCTTGGTAAACTAACATCTCAATGGAGTGGACCCTACCTAGTAAAATTAGTTTCTCCTCATGGTGCCATAGAAATCACAAACCCACAAAATGATAATACTTTCAAAGTGAATGGCCAGAGACTCAAGCCATTTTTAGGGACTTATGTACAAGACATTTCATCCATCCCATTGCAGGAACCAATTGTTAACTGACTCAATTTCAGTACAATCTGGAGGTTTCATTCACCTCAGTTAGTCTTTTTTCTTCTTTCTTTTCTCTATTATTTCCATTTTCCTATGTTTCTTTTCTTCAAAGTTTTCTATTGGCCCTCTAATCTTACCAGACTACAATCCAAGACATGGGATACGTACACATTGAGGACAATGCTTCAATTTAGTTGGGGACAATGCTTCAATTTAGTTGGGGACAATGCTTCAATTTAGTTGGGGGGTATGGGATACGTACAATTCAAAAAAAAAAAAAACTCTGTCACATGGAGAACAATTCTGGTTTGATGTTGAAAACACTTCTTAGGTATGACTAAGAGAGAATTGTCTGAATCATGAGTTCATAGATATACAAGTGATTGTAAAATGGTTTTGTTGAGGGGATCATGTAATGAAGTAACACTTGAATGAAGGAAATATGAACACTTTGCTTACTGCCAAACTGTTACCCTTGCAACCTAGGACACTTGAGAGGTCATTTTCTTCTACTAGGATTACTAAAAAGTGCAGCTAAAAATATCTTAATAAATCACATCTTAATGGTTTATCAAAAAAAATGTTATTGATAAATGAGAAAAAAGACAAACCGGAGATCATATATGAAAAGAGAGAGAGAGAGAGAGAGAGAGAGAGAGAGAGGGCATGTGTGCTTTTGGAAAAGGCTGCCTATCACCGAGGCTTTAGTAAGAAAAGAAATAAGGAAGCCTTTCAAAGTGTGATAGCGTGAAAGCTGACTCGTTCGAAAATGAGCAGCCCAAAGGCTATCCCAAGTGCAGGAGCGTGTCGCGTAGTAATTAGGAATAAATTTCTAGATCGTCTCTACAGGGAAAGTGCTTAAAAATCAAACTCGTGTAAAATAGTGGAAATAGTTACAATGAGAGAATAAAAATAAAAATGATGATATGTGCAATGAATGTGAGAGTGCAATGGAAATGAAAATTTACTAGTCATGGACTAGATTCATGTTTGTTGATTTTGAGTGGATGATGAAAAGTAAAAAAAAATAAAATACAAGACAATAAATTAAAATTGCTAGAATTTAAATAACTGGAATGTAAATGGACAAAAAAATGTAAATGACATAAAAGTAAATTGCAAAAATTAAAGGTGCAGGAAAATTAAATGACAGTAATTAAAATTGCAGGAAATTAAAAGTGCGAGGAAATTAAATGACGGTAATTTAAATTGCAAGAAATTAAAATTGCGAGAAATGTAAATGACAGTAATTTAAATTACAGGAAATTAAATGTGCGAGAAAATTAAATGACGGTAATTTAAATTGCAGGAAATTAAATGTGCGAGAAAATTAAATGACAGTAATTCGAAATTAAATAAAAACAAAAATTGTACGGAATAAACTCGATATTTGGAAATGGAGACTGTGTTCTCCAACCCAAAAATCTGAACTTCCAATTAATATAACCTCTCAAAAATAAAATGGACTCTCAACATTTATAAAAAAAGGACTGAAATTTTACTCACTAAACAAACTCAAAACTGAAAATAAAGACTTACAAAAATAAAATTTACTGAGCCATACATTAAAACTAACTGATGAATAAATCATATGAAACTAAAAATTGAACTCAGAAGAAAATAAAAACTGACTGCAAAAATTCACTCACTATTTTTCTGAATTTTAACTCTAAATTCACACTAAAAATATTCTAACATCTGACAACTCTAACTCTAAACTCACTGACACTCTAACTCTCTAACATCTGCTACCCGCTGACTCCAGACGCACCAGCCTTATATAGGCATAAAAAATAATCACTGTATTAGCCCGTGACCTCGTCCCCACTAACAAAAATATTCTCTTTGTCCTGCATGTGCGTCTGTCTTCTCCATTATTTTCGTCCCAGCATGTATGAATTTCATCCGTGATTTTCTTTACATTTCACTGTGTTTTACTGGCCCCGCATGTCTGAACGTGTATTTTTTTTCTTCTTTCTTTTCTTCTTCTTCCGTTCCGTCCGTGCGTGAGTTCTTTTTTTTTCTTCTTTCTCTTTTCTCTTATTTTTTTCTGCTGCCGAGTCCACCTCCTACTCCGTTTCTTTTCTTCTTCTCTGCCGCACCGAAACACTCTTATCACATGCTTATTATTATTTTTTCTTTCTTTTCTTATTCCAGCCGAAGCTTGCACTGCACACATGCATGTTTATTTTCTGTATTTTCTTTCACTGTTTTCTTTCTGCACCGAGGCTAACCAAGTCATTCTCTTCTTCTTCTTCTTCTTTTCTTCTTCTTTTCTATTGCAGCATGCGTGCATGAGCTCGAGCAGAGGCTTCGGTGATGGAGGAGGAGAGCTTCGGTCATGGCGCTGGGCTTCACTGGGGGGCGAAGCCTTGGTCTCCGGCATTTTCTGTTGACCACTGGCGGTCATTGGAGGTGCATGGTGGCGTGGAGGAGTGTAGAGGTGGCGGAACCGGGTGGCTGCATGCTGTTGTGCATGGGGTGGAGCTGGCCGTGGCGTTGGACAGTTCTTGGTCGTGCATGGGGTGGAGGAATGATCGCCGACGTCGTCTGGTGTTGCTGGTGGCTTCAGGCGGGCGGAGGACGGCTCATGGTGGCAGCTCGAAGCTGCTGTGCATGGTGGCACTGTAGTTTCGAGACGCAGAATCGGGAGGTAGACGACGATCAAAACGACGTCGTTTGGCTTGCAGAGGAAACGGCACGTCGTTCAGCTCAGACGACAGCCGGCTCCTCGAGTCAAACGACATGTCGTTTGGCTTACAGGCCAAACGACATGTCGTTTAGCCTGCGCAGTAAATAAAAAATAAAAAATAAAAATAAAGTAAAATAAAATAAAATAAAATAAAAAATAAATAAAATAAAATAAACTATAACAAATAGAATAATAAAATAAAATAAAATTAGAAAAAGAAAATAATTAATTAATTAAAAATTAAACAAAAAAACTAAACTAGAATATTAAAAAAATGTGTTGTGCATGTGAGACAATAAAATCAAATTAAATCACAAGTTATAAAATATAAGCATAAATTATGCTTTTAATCAATTTAATTCATAACTTTGATTTATTGCTTCTTGATTATTTTTCCATCTAAAATCAACGATAAAATAATAAAATAATTAAGAATACATTGATTTTAAATGTATAAAATATGCAATAATGCAGCTCAATCAAAAGCTAACAAATAGAAGTGGTTTTGAATTAAGGAAAAATGGTCATTCTTTATGATAGTTGTAACTGTGGAGTAACCTGGTAGAAAAGGGTGTACATCTCTAATAACCTAAGCACAGCACTGATCACAGTTTGGGACACGTAATTACATTATTGGTTTCCTTTGCATAAGTGTTTCTATATTACATGAAGTTCTTAACTGAGAAATAACGTGAACTATGGAATTAATGACTTATGTTTTTGACAAGTTCTCAACTGGAAAACCTTTGATGGAAAAGTTTCAAAAAAATTGTTCCTTCCTTGTACATCACTCCTTTGCTAAGGGTCTAGCAAAAAGCTAGTTGGGGGATGTGATTAAGTGGGAATAATATAGTAATTGAGCATGAAAATTAGGACTTTTAGTCTGGAAATGAATTACATTTGCTCATTTACATAGTAGAATTGCAATAAGGGCACGACAAGATCAAAAAGGAAAAATATGTGTGAATTGCTACTAAGGCCACTTATGTCACACACACACTCGATTCCTTAAAAATACTTGTGACCACAAGGATTTTGCCCAACAAACATTTCACTTCCTTAATTCCTTTTATTCTGTAATAATAGTACAGCTCTTAGTTTGTCTTAACCCCTATGAAATCGACCTTGGGACTCTCATTATACAATAACTAGACATCTTCTGCACTTGGGAGGCATTTAATAAGAGAGACACACTGGGATCCCTGCACGGCTACACTCTACCTCAGGCTCCCTTCCCTTCTCGGCCTTGTCATCCTCTCCATACTTCTTTCTTGCGACCTCCACCTCCATTCCCACTCCTACCTTCGGGTGGGAGGGTCCCGTGGCCTCGGCTGTCCAACCTGCACTCTTTCATCTTTCAAGGAAATGAATTCTTCGGTGTTGTGGGTGGGGGACCGATGGTAGGTGCAATAACGATGGCTAGCGCTCTTGTACTCGTCCTCCTAGGCTGGCTGGTGGTCGTCTTTCTGGATGGTGAGCACCAGCAGATCAAATCAAAGGTCCGGGGCTTTCCTAAGGGCTTCTTCCCTCTTGCTGTCATGTGGCCCTTCTCTGGCTTCTCGCGAGCCTTGCCTCTAGTTGGCGCCTTCGCCTTTTTCTCCACATGTTCTAGTTCTCTCCTCCTTGGCTCCATTAAGGCCCAAAGCATATCTTCGACATTAATATAGTTGTCGGCTTGGTCTATGAATTCTCATAAGGTGGCGAGAGTTCTTCTTACCAACTTTGCCATGAACTGGGATAGGGACCACACTCCCTCCAAGAAGGCTGCTAGCTTTATCTTCTCATTCTGGTCATCCATAGTCATCTGTTCTTTGTTAAATCTGGATAGGTGTGGCTTCAAGCACTCATATTCCCCCTGTTTGATGGTGAGGAGGTATGTTGCATGGCGTCTCTTTCTCCAACTCACAATAGACTATGTGAGGAATAAATGAGTCAACTCCCAGAAGCTTTCTATGGACCTAGATGCCAAAGACCCGAACCATACTCTTGTCGGCCCCCTCAAAGTCAGTAGAAAGACCCTACAGACCACTTTTCCTGGGAAACCATGTGAGTCATGTGGGTTGTGAAAGTTTCCAAGTGTTCGAAGTGTTCGAAGGGATCTCCAATCATACATGCCCATGGGGGGCACCGGGAACTTTAGTGGTAGGGGCACAGCCATCCCCTCCTTGCTGTATGGGAGGCTTATGCTGGTGTGCAATTGGTCTACCGATGACAATGTGCTTGCCATCTCTTCATACATCCCTTTGAGGTTATATAGCTCATTGTGCATGTTTTTTCTTTCTTCCTCTCATCGCCTCTTTCTCCAGCGTTCCTAGATCCCACGTTCTCGTTGTTGATTCATTCTGCTTCATTTCTAGCTCATTGGTGACCGCTTTGAGTATCTCATTTAACTTCCAATGGGTCTCCACATTGGTAATCAATTTTCCAACCAGTTGTTCCATTGCGACGAGCCTCGCTTCCATGTTTGTTGCTGTTGTTTCTTCATGTCCCCAAGTTGTCTAAGAATGGGTTGCCGCAGGCATATGAAGGACACTTGAAGTTTTTAGAGATCCAACAGACAGTGCCACTATTAATGTTGTGTTTTGCGCGCCTTTAGGCCGAGTTCCAAAAACTTGAGTCTTCAAACTATCACCTACACACTTTAAGCAAACACCGAGAATTGGGACCTTGGTGGTGGCTAGGGAGTCTCTGATGCTAAATTCAGTATATCTCCTTAGTAGTTTGTGCGTAAGCTTAGAGGAATCAGAGAGAGTTCTTCGTACCTAAGGATCGACTTTTATACTAGGCTTCGAGTAGGGACACCCCATCCCTGACTTTGAGGAACTTATGTCTTTTCCACTGTTCATTTGTCAGAATCTTTTAATATGGCATGGCTTCTGAGGCGGCGTCATTAATAAGGCATGGAGTCCAGATAGAGGTGCCATTAATGCCGTGTGGCTTCCTATTGTTGTTGCATTGTTGTTCCGACGTGGCTTCTGGGGCGTCATTGTTGCATTGTACTCCACCACAAAATCATAGCCCAATAGTTTGCTTATCCACTTTTGTTGCAATCTTGTCCCCCTTTTCTGGTCTAGTAGAAACTTTAGGCTTTGGTGATTTGTTTTCACTCTAAATGGCCTCCCTAGGAGGTATGGTCTCCACCTTTGCACTACTGAAACCAATGCAAACAATTCCTTTTCATTAGTCAACATTACCAAGGCCCTCACTTTCAAGGCCTAATTGTAAAAGGCAATAGGGTGCCCATTTTGCATGAGGAAAGCTCACACGGCTTTCTCAAAGGCATCACACTCTATTTCGAAGGGTAGAGTAAAGTTAGGTAGTGCCAAAACTGGGGGACTTATCATAGCCTGTTTGATGTCATTAAAGGCTTTTTCTGTTGTTTCCGACCACTTAAATCCATCCTTTTGATAATTCTGTTAGTGGGGGAGCCACTTCTCCATACCCTTTGATGAACCACATCTATTACCCAGTTAAACCTAGAAATTTCCGTAGTGATTTTACTGATTTTGGATGAGGCCAATCCCACATGGCCCTCAGCTTTTTAGGGCTAGCTTTTACTCCTTAGTCTGAGATAAAATGCCACAAATAAGCTACCTTAAGGGTAAGAAATTTGCACTTGGACATCTTGGCATATAACTGGTGTTGCCTAAGAGTATCCAGTGTAGTTTTTAGGTGCAGCACAAACTCATTTTCAGTTTTTTTGTAGATTAAGATATCATAAAAAAAAAAAAAATCAATATGAATCTTCAAATGAATGGTTTAAAAATCTGGTTCATCAAATTTTGGAATGTGGAGGGTGCATTGGTCAAGCCAAAAGGCATGATCAAGAATTCATAGTGTCCTTCATGGGTACTAAAAGCAGCTTTTGTTATGTCCTCGATTTTGACCCTAATCTGGTGATAACTAGATCTAAGGTCCGGTTTTGAGAATATTATAGACCCACACACCTTATCCAATAGTTCCTCCACCACTAGTATGGGATACCTATCCTTCATAGTGGCTTTATTTTAAGCCTTATAATCAACACAAAGGCACCATGGCCCATAAGCTTTCCTAACTAGTAGGACTCTAACATTGCTGAATCATCCCAGTAGAAAGAGCTCATTCACAATCATTTCTATTTCATCTTTTTAGCAATAAGGGTATCTATAGGGTCGCACTGATATAGGTTTGGTTCCAGGTATTAAAGGAATGGAATGGCATTAGGATTGATGGGGGGTTAGGCCTAGTAGTTCCGTAAAAACATTAGAAAATTGGTTAAGTAAGCTTTTTAGTAAGGGTGGGGGTTCAGGGATATTCTTTTCAGCTTCCAGAATGTGTAACAACACTCCCTTATTCCCCACACAACTAGTCCTAGGTATCCCACCCACTTCAATCAATTTGGAATTGGATAGTCCCTTCAACCAGGCTGGTTTTCCTGCAACTACAAATTACATTGTTAAGTCCTTGAAATTCCATAAAATGGACCCCAAAGTTTGGAGCCAAACTACGCCCAAAACTAAATCATCCTGCTAGCATCAAGACATAAGGCCTTTGAAGTGAAGTTCATATGTTGGATGGACATTGACGCCTGCTCAATTTTCCCTTCATTGGCAATTTGTTCACCAATAGCCACTTTACCCCCAATCTTGCCATGCTAACTACAGCTAGGTCAATAAAATTTTGGGACTTGCTTGTGTTTATGAGTATGACTATCCAGCAGTCCCCAATCCTCCCCTTCACCCTGATAGTCTTAGGATTTAGACAACCAGTAATAGCATGTAAGGAGATTTCTAGTTTCTCATTTAGTGTTATTACATGCACCATTTCTCCCTCAGTGGGGTTCTCCCCTAAAACTCCCACCATTGTCTACTCTGTCTCAGAGGAGTCATAGATCTCCTCAATGAGGTATAGCTGAGGCATTGGACACTTATGGCCTGGGTTCCACTTAGTCTCGCAGTAATAGCAAAGGCCCTTTTCTCTACAGTCTCTCATTTGAGTTTTGTTGATGTTTTAGATGAGAAGTGTGTTTTGCTAGGGTTTTCTTGGGTTCTGGTAGTGGGAGGAAGCATTTGGAAGGGGCTGGGTCAGGGAAGTGAGAGGGGTAAGCATTACTTCTAATAAATATTTTGTTTGACACCCAAGTTTTCTTCTTGTAACTTGGCCAAGCTATAGGCTGAGAGGAGAGTAAGGGGATTAAACATCCTCACTAGGAGGCGAATTTCATCCTTGAGACCACTCAAAAAGCAACTAAGCTTATAGTGGTCTGATAAGCCCCTTAGTCTATTAGAAAGTGACTCAAAATTGGCCTTGTACTCTTCAATACACCCAGTTTGTCACAACCTAGTCATAACCTCCATTGGGTCATCATAACAATTAGGGCCAAATCTAACAACCAAGGCTTTCATAATTTGTTCCTAATCACTAAACTATCCTGATTCATCAAAGTCCTGAAACCACACCAGGGTTTTGCCTTCCATGAGGAATGAAGCTAACCTTAGCTTGTGTTGTGGCATGGTATTATGGAAATTGAAGAACTTTTGTGACTAATACAGCCAGCCAGTTGGGTCCTCACCACAAAACACTAGGAAGTCCAGCCTCACAACTCGAGCTTACACCTCTCCCATCGACACCAAGGCCATGTCCTGTTGCCCTCTAAACCTGATGGAAGTCTCACCTTTGTCTTGGTTTTCTTTTGCAACTCCAAGGTTAGGGTGGTCAGTTGCCTTTACAAGGCCAATATCTTAGTTTCCCAGCTTTTGCATTGAAATTCAGAGTTCTTTCCAATGAACTAAAGCCCTCTTGCAACTGCAAAAGCCTTGTACCGTCCGCTATTAACACGCTCTTGTAGGTTGAGGATGGAGGTATCTCTGATACCAAATCTGTAATGCGCACAAGGGAACGGGTATTCATAGGCTCACTTCAAGGGTGAGCTACCTCCAGAGAGAGAGAGAGAGAGAGAGAGAGAGGAGATTTTATGCATTCAATTCATAGTGTTCATTTCCTCACCATCTCAGACCATATAGGCCGATAGTGGTAACAACTTGTAACAAACTTATATAATATTCCTTTTAGATCTACCTTTTTTTTTTTTGAAATAAAGATATCTCATTCCTTAAAATAGATGCTGAATACAAGGAGGAGATTCCTCCATAAGCATGCATTCTTCCGTACAAGAAAGAGCAACTTTTGCCAAATGATGGGCAATTACATTAGTATCCCTACTAACATGAACTATAGACCAGCTGAGGGTCTTTGAAAGCATGAGCTTGATGTCTCTAATGACCAACCCGAAAGAACTCTAGCCGTCTTCTCTGTGTTGCACTGCTTTGACCACTGTTAAGGCATCACCTTCCAAGATCAGGTGCTGTAAACCCTGCTCGAAACAAAAAGAAGTAGCTCTACGAGCTGCTACAGCTTCACCAAGTAATGGATCCGGAGCCAGGGCCATTGAAGAGCACAAGGAAGCAATGACATATCCCTCTGAGTTCCTCACAATCACACCAATTCCCAGCTTTGAGTTACCTTTGTCAATTGCTGCATCCCAGTTGGTCTTGAATACATTTGGTGGGGGAGGGGACCAATGGGTATTTGGTAACTTTTGGATCTTGTTATGCTTTATACCAACCTCTGTTCTAAGTTGAATAGCTGCCAATTCTGTATGGATCAATTTTGAAACTTGAGAGGGAGAATGGAATTGTTGTTCAAAGATCCAAGTATTCCTCCTTTGCCAAATAGCTTTAGCAGTGACTGCTAATTCAGTGATTTCTTGAGAAGATAGTCGGGCCATCAAAGCTATCATAATATCTTTGAAGGAGCCTTCAAAGATGCTAAGCTTTTGTATTCTTCTTGAGCTCATGGACCATACATCCTGAGCTGCTCTACAAGACCAGAGGGCATGGGATACTGATTTAGGTTCCATCGAACAGATTGGACATAGAGGTGTTTCACTCACTTTCCTTTTATGCAGGTTCAACTTCGTGGCTATGGACTCTTTCACTACTCTCCACATAAATGACTTGGTGGCTTGAGATACTTGGATACCCCACATTTTGTTCCAGAAGTTCGAGTTGGATTTCTGTGTTGATGATTGCCCCATATTAACTTCTTTTAAAGAAGCTTGGAGATGATATGCACTCCTTACAGAGAATTTCCCATTGCTTGGACATCTCCAGGTCAGTGTGTCTTGGCTCCTACACGGGCTTATGGGGATCTGGCTAATCAAACTTGCCTCAGCTGCTGTGAAGATTGCATAGATAAGTGATAGATCCCATTGCATAGTCTCAGGATTTATGAGTTCAGAAACTCGAGTTTCAGCATCTAGAATAGAAATCGGGGACTGCACTTTGAAAGTTGAGGGACATGGGAGCCACTGATCTTTCCATATTTTAATCTTACTTCCATCCCCTACTCTCCATAATAAACCTACCTTAAGAACAGGCCTTGCTAGGAGGAAGCTTTTCCACACATAAGAATCAGTTGGCCTTGTTTTGACAGAGAAAAATTCACCATGAGGGAAATATTTAGCTCTAAGCACCTGAGCAGCAAGGGATAGAGGGTTTTGAATGATCCTCCACCCTTGTTTGGCCAGAAGGGCTAGATTGAAGGATTCAAAGTCCCTAAACCCCAAACCTCCTTCCTGTTTTGATTTCCCTAGAGCTTGCCAACTTAGCCAATGGATCTTGGATCTATTGTTACTCTGACCCCACCAGAATGATTACAGCAATTGGTTGAGCTTTTTAAGGATGGTTTTGAGTAATTTAAAGATCCCCATGTTTTAAGTAGGTATTGATTGCAGCACTGATTTTAGCAGAACCTCCTTCCCTGCCTGAGACAAAATGTTGGTCTTCCAATTGATCATCTTAGCTTTGACCCTATCCAATATTGAATTGAAAGCCTTGGTTTTGTTTCTACCCACATAAGAGGGTAGACCCAGATACTTGTCAAAAGATCCTGAAGCTTTAATTCCTGATTGATGTAGTATAGCTTCTTGAACACTAGGCTTGGTGTTACTACTGAAAAAAATTGAAGTTTTCTCAAGATTCAATCTCTGACCTGAGACTAGTTCATAGGTGCTTAAAACTTACTGAAATCTACCCCACTCTTCTGGATTGGATCTACAGAAAACCAAGCTGTCATCTGCAAAGAACAGATGGTTGATATGCATGGAGCCTCGAGCAGCTGGAATTCCTGAGATCAGACCTTGCATTTCAGCTTGGTTTAGGCTATGGCTGAGAAATTTCGACCAGATGATGAATAGGTAGGGAGCTAGGGGATCTCCCTGCCTAATACCTCGAGATGGAGAAAAGAATTCTTGAGGGACACCATTGACAAGGATAGAGTATGTGACAGTGGTAACACACTGCATCACTAGCTACTGCATCACTAGCTCAACCCATTCACATTTGAAGCCCATCCTCATCATCACTTTGCTTAGGAAGTCCCACTCTACACGGTCATAGGCTTTGCTCATATCAAGCTTGAGGGCCATGAATCCATTTTTCTTCCCTTTCAGCCTTGTTTGCATTGAGTGCAGTAACTCATAGGCAACTATCACATTGTCTAAAATCAGTCTTCCTGGGACAAATGCGCTTTGAGTGGGAGAGATTAGCTGAGGTAGGATGATCTTGAGCCTGTTTGCAATGACTTTGGAGATTATCTTATAAAAAACGTTACATAAACTGATTGGCCTGTAATCTGAAGCAGATAGGGGGTTTTTCTTTTTAGGGATCAGAGAAATGAATGTTTGGTTGATTTCTTTTAAAACCTTTCTGGTATTAAGGACTTCCAGAGATGCTGCAGTTACCTCCCTGCCTATAGTGATCCAATGCTGCTGGTAAAATACTGCTGGGAAGCCATCTGGGCTAGGGGAACCTAAAGGATTCATTTCTTTAATTGCAGTTTCCACTTCCTGTTTAGAGTAAGGGCCTGAGAGGGTGTAATTCATATCAGTACTGACTACAGCAGGGAAGGAATTAAGAGCTTCCTCGATATTTTTTGGGTTAGATGAATCAAACAACTTGCTATAATGATCTTGGAAGACCCTTACAATTTCCTGCTTGCATGAAATCAAGTTACCATCTTCCCTTCTGATCTGTTTAATTGTATTCACCTACTTCCTTTGAGACGCACACTTGTGGAAAAATTTAGTATTTATGTCCCCCTCTTTAAGCCATCTTTGTTTGGCTCTTTGTCTTTACTTCATCTCTTCTTCTTCCAGATAACCATCTACCTCTCTTTGAAGTACCTTTATCTGATTACGAAACTGGCCCGTATTGGCTTCTTGTAACATTCTAATCTGTTCTCTCTTCTGAAAAAGAAGTCTTCTTTGGTTTCTAGATACCTCCTTATTCCAAGCCTTGAGCTTGTCTCTGCATACTTTCAGACCTTCTCTAGTAAAATCAAACTTTGAAGTCTGCATATGTTTCTGCACCCAAACAGCTTTAATGATCTCAGTGCATTCCTCTCTTCTACCCCATGCAGCTTCATACCTAAAGATCTTGTATTTTGGAGCTCTGGTTGGATAGAAATTAAGCAGTTAACATATAGAGGGTTATGATCTGAGCATTGTCCTACCAGCTCCTCAACTTGATTGAGTTCAAAGAGATTAAGCCACCCTTCATTGAATAAGGCTCTATCCAACCGACATTTGGTGAAATCAGAACCCTCCCTTCCATTGAACCTTGTGAATTTTGATCCTCTAAAACCAATATCCATTAGACCACATTCTAGAAGAACAAGTTTGAAATCCTCCATTTGTTTAAAGGATCGAGTACTTGAGCCAAAGTGTTCATCCTGGAACATTACCTCATTAAAATCACCCATACACATCCACGGGTTATGAATTTTTGAATGGATCAACCTAAGTAGATCCCAACTCTCCCTTCTCTTTGCAGTTGCAGGTTGTCCATAAAAGCCAGTTATAATCAGTTTCTTACTAGGGAATTCAGCAGGCACTGAGATAGATATGTGATGGTTGGAATAGGAGTCCAGCTCAGCTTCTACTTCTTTTTTCCAAAAGATAGCTAAACCTCCACTTCTGCCCACACTGTCTACAGAGAAGTTATGATCAAACTGCAGCTTTTCTTGAATAAGTTATATCTTGTCCCTTTTACATTTGGTTTCACTAAGAAAAACTACATCCGGGCTCTTTTCCTTCACCATAGAGTGAAGCTCACAAACTGTCCGAGGGTTCCCAAGCCCTCAGCAGTTCCATGCTAGGTGTTTCATGGTGACTGGCAGGGCTAGATTCCTGCCACTGCCATCTGAGCTTGTTTAGCTCTCTTTCTGGTCATGATGATTCCTTGAGTTTCTATTGCAAGCCTTTTCCTTGGTTTTGGATCACTTGATTCACACATAAATTCATCAGATGGGATTTTGTTGTCCATAGGCCCCAACCCTCTGGCCCTTCTCTTCCATATAGGTTTATTAACCTTACCAGCATTAAAGGATTTAATAGGAGAGTTCTGTGAAGGTAGGCTTACGTGGGCCATGTCTCGAGTAGGGCTTAAAGTGCCTTGTTCTAGCTAATACATGCTAAGATCATGGTTTGACAGGGACCCCTTGGAGAACAAAGAGTCCTTGGAAGCCACATCAACTAGTTGGTTGGTATCAGTACTATTAGAGCCTACTAGAAGAAGAGGGTCTAGTTGATCTTTAGTTCTGTTGCTGCTGACTTTCCCGTGAACAGGTCCCCTTAGTTGGTAATTGTCAGAACTCTCGAGATCAGCATGTTCGAAGTCTGCATTGGGTTTGCCAGAGCCTTTCTGTCCCATCCTTTCTTCCTCGAACCTGTTCTCCTCACTTGTGTTTTGGCGCCAACTTCCCGAATTCTCAAAGTCACCTCCCTTCTTGCTGAAACTTGGGGAGCTCCTCAACTATGTGTTGGCCCTCAACCAAGTGCCATATTGTGGCATCGTGCCTTCAAACTTTTTGCTTCCTGAAGGGGAAGGCTGACAAGACGAACCTGAATGCTTGATGACTCCACAATGAAAACAGAACATAGGGAGCCTCTCATATTTGAATGGGATCCAGAAGCGTTTCCCTCCCATGTTAATAAACCTCCCCTGGATTAGAGGCTTACAAATATCAACCATTACTCTAACTCTAAGCAGATTACCCCATGCCATACCACTTGCATCAACATCAACCGATAAAACTTTTCCTACTACTGCTCCCAGCCTCTCTCCCGTGGTTTTGTTCATTCCAGCAAAGGGTAAGTCGTGTAGCTGTATCCAGAAAGGTTCCTCCTGAAAGTTAATATCTTTTGGAGCTAAGCAGCCTGCACAGTCGAACAAACACACCAAGGCCCTATCAAAGGACCAAGGTCTTCCCGATAAGATACGTTCCTTCACCATTGGATTCTGAAGTTCAATCAGAAACGAAGCCAAGATTCTTAAATGAAGATTGACCCTCCACTTTTCATGCCTTACTCATAGTCAATCGAAATCCACCTCTGTTTACTTCTTTCTCACCTATAATAAGAACAGCCAAACAATTCTTGCTTTTCTCTATAGATAATAAAACTTCCTCCTCTGGTATGAAGACTTCTTGTTTCTCTTCCTCCGTAAGGCTTAACCCCTCGTAGAGGTTAGATAATTCTTCCGCCATAATGACACAGGGAAGCTAACTAAGTGGAACTCTCAGGCGGACCTCTCTTCGAACCACATCCAAGAGGAACCCTCTACGTTCTAAGAACAAGAGAGAGAAGCTCCACCTTTCCAAGAAAGAGGAGGGCTTTTTACTTATAAGGTTGTAGTATGTGGATGTTGCCTTTTAGATCTACCTGGCGCACTATATATCCAAACATGAAAATTGATAACAAGAAATAAACTAACTAGAGAGTGGACCGGGACCCTGAACTTCCAGCCCATTTATTGCTTTTGTCCACGGAATTTTAGGCCTAGTAATAGCTTTAGCCCATAAGACTTAAACCCGCACAAATACTGAAGTCCATCAAACTGAAGATCTCTTTCTTTGATAGAACCACCTTCGGCTTCTAGATTGACATAATGGGACCTTATTGTAATGACTCATAGAAAGTTCAAATAAGTTTGCGCTCATTCTAAAAACATTTAGTCAATGTTACAATTAGAGTACTTTATAATCACTATAAGGGGTATAAACGTCTCCTTACAAAGAATGTAGAGTCTCATATATCACCTTTCTATAGGAAATCCTAGGTAATAAACTTGTTATCGCTCCAACATATTTGCTTTTTTGTAATAGAAAAAAATCCTGACATAACCCTGTCAGTTTTTTGTTCAATCTACATAAAAAAAATATTTGTTGTGATGTTCGTAATTAGATGTACGTTCGGGTACAAATCTGAGCATGAGAAGCTTTTGGGGAAGAAACGTATGTCCAAACTATTGTGCTAAGATGGGAGGAAAGACAAATCCCAAAAATATAAAACATGCCAATGAAGATCAAGAGGTTGGAATAGATCATTCATGACAACCTGAAAGGTTGAAGGGGTATTAGTGAGACCGAATGACATGACTAAAAACTCATTTGGACATAAAAAATGAGAAGCTAGATAAGGCTAATGTACATATAGTTTGAATAGTTAGCAAGCATTAACTAGTTATGACTTGCGCACACAAATTTGTATGTTTGTCAAAAAAGCATATAATAGTTGTATTGCTTTTCATCATTATCTGTTGTCATGAGTATTTATATAATGTAGTTGCCTTTCTTAATCATCTAACCATAATATAAACATAATTAAAAAAAAGCATACAATGAAACAAAATATTAAAGCAAAAATATATTAAAAGATGGAGTATTAAACAAATAATATAATGTCCGAATGCTATTGATCATTTTGTATTCCAACATCATACGTTCAAGCCCTCCAAAAAAATAACGTTCAAATATAATTAAACTGACAATATTCGAAGGTTATATTTTCAAATAATTAAATTTGGATGTTCCATAAATATATATATATATATATATATATATATATATATATATATATATATAATGAAGTTTGAATGCACGTACAAACTATATATATATATATATATGTCGGCCAAGCAATATGTCTGAATGTAGCATGAGCATGGTACGTACCATGTCCAACCTATAAGTAATTCATGTTCGAGTGTTTTCCTTGTTAAATAATAATAATTGTTGTTGGTTGACAAGTCAAATATAAACCTCACCCATACCACATTCGTATATTTCGGTTTCGAACCATAACCACCAAAATTCCGGAAAAAAACAAACCCTAGTAAATAGATCAAAACTCTAATTACAACTAATTAAGGAAAGGCAAAAGTCATGAGTGTTCTCCAAATGGCATATGTTCGCCATAAAAACGACCATTTTCTATTTTAAGCATCCCCAAGAACCCTATATAAGCATTGCACCATTTCAGTCGATATACACAGTATTTTTCATACTCTTATATCATCCCAAGTAAAGAGGAAAAAAAAAAAAGTTAATTTCTTTCTGTTTGTTTGGAGGAAGGAAGAAGAAATGGTGAGGGTAGCACTTGTTTTTGTAATCTCCATTGCACTTTTTTTATCAATCCGCTCTGTGGTGGCTGAAGAAAGCCCAGCGCCAAGTCCAATGGACTCGGATGCCACTGCTCACTCACAATCATGGGGTGATTGGTTCGATGATCAAATGGGGTAAGTTCCTAGAATTGTAGTCTTTTGTAGTCTTATGTATTTTTATTCATTCTCTTTGTTTTTGTATGATAATATATATATATATATATATATATATATATATATATATATATGTAGGGGTGTTCATCCGGATTCCAACCCGGGAACCCGGGTACACCCGGACCAGAACCCGAGTTTCAAACCCGGGCCGGAACCCGGACCAGATTGACCCGGGTCAAACCCGGGCCGGAACCCGGGTAGATCCGGATTTTTTAAAACCCAGAAATCTGGGTTCCGGGTTATACCCGGATTTTTTTTTTTTTTTTTTAAATTAGACTTCAAAGATTTTGTCTCCATTTAAAATTTCAAATCATATTTTCAATAGAAAACCAATATAAATCTCTTTTTAGTCTTTTAGTTTTTAATACAACATAAATAATTAATTAACTTTTTAACTAAATGCATGTAAAAAAAAAATCAATATTCATCATGTAAAATGCATGCGACATACACGATGCAATCAACTACATATTACATTGTTTGAACTAATTTACTAAGAATATTACAAAACACATACATTACTTTAATCAAACTCTAATACACAATAAATTGTTTGCAAAAAATCAAAAACTTTTCCATCAATTAGGTCTTCTTCCAACAGTCAAAGAATAGTGGTTTGGCAAGATCTCTTGGCTGAATCGAGATGTTACACATGCTTCCCAAATATAAAGGATCTTTAGGTTTAGGTTTGTTCGAAAAATTCACCCTCAAGGTTCGGCCCATATATTCCTGTGACATCCAAATTATTCTAGTAATGAGGAAACATAAAGAAAGAAAGAAAGAACTGAAACAATCAAGTTATTTGTACCTCAAGAGTTAATAATACACAAATATATGGGAAACGCTAGATTTTCAAAAGGGAGAAGTGTGATCTACAAAAAAAATTCATAACAGTAAATTCACAAACTCACATGATATAATGTGAAATATCATGTTTGCTTTATGATATAAAAAATTTTACAATCTGATGTACTGTATTAAACTACATCAATTCATACAATTATTTTGGTGAGATCCTTTTGTGGGTGAATTATTCATCTCTCTCTGTATATCCATAAAGAAATCAAAAGAATGGCACAACTTTTCTAAAAAGACACATATGCATGTTTTTTCTTTTTCCTTTTTAGTTACCGGAAAAATGAAATATTTTTCATGCAACCTAGCTAAGGGTTGAGATTCAAGAAATAGGAAAACCATTCTAATTAAGTTATAAAGTGAGAGAAAAATAGATACACAAAGTAAATAGAATTAAATAATTAATATAAATTATGTGAAACTCACTCTATGTATTTTTCTTTCACTTTAGTATCTATAAATTGGAAAAAACTTGAGAAAAATTTAATTGAAGATTCAAAATAACTTCATAACACCTCTTGATCTATGTTTCCTTTTTTCTTAATAAATATTTGTCAATTTACTTTAATAAAGACTCTCTTTTTTTTCTTTTTTTCTTTTTTTTTTTCTTTTTTTTGTCTTTTTCAGGCGTTTTGGTCTCAAATCTAAGTATGATAACGCAGGAGCACCAACAGGGGAACCGATAGGAGCACCAGCAAGTTTATAGAAATATTGATACATAGTGCATGCAGCACTCAAATTACAACCTATTTGATTATATATTACTTATCAATTTTTTGTCCAAATAGTAACATGCATCCTCTTCTAGACCCTATTCATGGAAGGGGGATGTCCATTGCATCAATGTAATGGTTTCTAGCAAGTACAATTAAATAAATTTTATCAATTCATGACCATGGCTAGCTAGCACATGAGTTTGCCCCTTTTACATGTATGATTATTATTACTAAATTTTATATCACTAATTGGTTTTTTGGGACAAAACATATTGTCTTAAAAAACTGAGATTTTATTCCATAATATATTGAAATAAAAATAGACATCCTTATTTTAGTCAAACAAGTGATATCAATTCAAATGGAACAATTAATTTGCTTTTAAAAGATTTTGTTAGTATTTAAATGGATATCAAACTTCCGGATCGCCTTTATGTCTTTTATGTTAAGAGTAATGTTAGATATAGTTTTAATTTATACAAACAGCAAGCTATGTGCAACCCTTTTTAAAAAAACGATTTTTTTCAGGTGAATCTCAGATTTACTTACTTTTTTAAATGAAGTGGACGATGCTTGCAAACGCTATGACTGTACAAGTCCATTTATTATGTGTTTTATTCATTCCATCTTTTACACAAAGGAGTATTTCTCTCTCCATAACTAATTATAAAAACAAATTAAACTTTTAATACAAACTCTCATCATTAACACATGCAAAGTATTTGTCCAAAAATGTTATCAAATATAAAACTAAGAAATTAAATATTTTTTATAGGCTAATCATGTTACCAAGAGAATGTGCCTGGAACCTAACTGAATCGGATCGGCTAGAAAACTAGCTACTTTATTCCCAAGACTAGTTTGCTTTCGGACAATGATACAACACCAACTACTCTATAATTTATCTACAACTTCATGTTAAAAAAAAAAAATACTTTAATTCAAAATTATTATCCTAGCAACAATTTAAAGTGCATGAAAAAAATAATTATTTAATCCTTAGTTGTAAATAGATTGTAATATAGTTGTTATTATATCTTTTCCCTTGCTTGAATAGTCTTAAAAAATTATAACTAGCAGTGAACTTATGGTAGTAATGTTTACAACTTTCGACAACACAATAAGTACCAATTAATGCGACTACTTCAATTCGACGTAATAACCACGCGTAAACGTCCCGCCAGCAGAAATCTGCATGTGTGCTTAATGATGTTACAGATCAGAAATAATATATTTAACGGCGGCTTTCTATTGTCGTATTATTTCCATTTATATTTGTGCCAATCACTCTTTTAATTTGATTCCCCGTAACTCGTAAGCCTACAAATTTTCTTCTCTCTCCCAAATTCACTCTTTCTTAATTTGATTTCATGTAACTAGTAAGCGTCCCGCACAATCCTTTTAAAAAAAGTGAGTAAATACGAGATTTACATGATAAAAAATTAATTTTTTAATAGTGAATCTCACTCTTTTTCAAAATAATTATACAATATTTACGCACTCCACAACTATATCTAGCATTACTCATATTAAATTATTTAAAATCAACATTTACGACTCCATAGGATAATGCAAAATTATTATCAAATGTTTTATTCAATATTCATTAAGATATTATTTTTAACAGTATGATTAATTCATATAAAATTCTTGTGACATGATTAGTTGATCAGAACAAAATTTATTAGATTAGGCATTGAAGAAACTGTTGCGAGGATTTTTAATATCATTCCAACTGTAATGAGAAATTTCAATAACATTCTACAAGCAACTTAAGCATTTGGTAAATATACATATCAATGCTTCATGAATTGGAGTATTAGTTTAATTATAAAAATAAATTTAAACCATATATAAATATTAGAATATATGTCATATTTTAGAAAATTTCTAAGATCAAAGCAGTCTTTTTTACACATCATACTTGAAAAGTTTTAGAAAATATTATTTATATTATATCACCTTATATCACATGTCTCTCCCCATTTATTATAGTCGGAAGCATTAACTATACTCTTATGTGATATGAGGCGTATTTAATACAACACAAGACTTTTTTAGTTTTTAATTTGCAAGGGCCTAATTTTTGGGAGCAAAGTATAAAATAAACGGGAACTTTATGGATTTTTTTTTTTTTTTTAAAGAACATAAAATAAATTTATGTGGACTCTGTAAAGTTCATTCGGGAGAGGAATAGATTTCAACAGGAGAGTTGAATTTATCCTCTTGCCTCTATAAAGTTGGTTTCTCTTCTTTCAAATCTTGTCAAGACGACACAGTCCATATGGTGCTATATCACCTCTGCATGCAGGTTGATTCTGAACATGGGGTGCTATCCAATCCACCCAGCTTGGGGCCATGGGCATGTCGCTTTTTTGTGTCTGGACCTTTGTTGCTAGGTTAGGCACATAAGGAGATGTTTCCCAACTTGATTTCTAGGTTTATGTCTCTTGTATACGTATGGCTAGGTCACCCTTTTTGCTTTTATTTTCATTTGCTTTCCCACTTCGTTGTAATTTAATTACCCAGGCTCGCTAGTCATTTATATAAATTATATGATATCTTTGACCCCGCGTGGGTTACTCTGTTTAATGAGTTGGATCTTGTCTCTATAAGAAACTATTTTTCGGTCTTCTTCTTCTTTGTTAGACATATGCCCTATCAGGTGCTCGGCCTGGTTGTACTTTATGTGGGCCTTTTGACCAGCCTAAATGTTTCAATCCCATTTCTCAAGTGCTGCCAGCTTTTAGTGTCAATACTTGGCACCCCAACATAGCCTTATATGCCGTGGAGTAAAGATAGAAAGGGTAGTTTGCATGGGTTGGGTATTGCTTTTTAAAGTGAATATATAATCAGAAGTGCATGCATGCTGTACATTGGTCAGGGCCTTGCAACAAGCAGATGGATTGCATGCATGATGCCAATAAGAGCTGGTAGGCATGGTCCTCACAAATGATATAGTAACGGTTTTGATATAAAAAAACGATTTCTCATCTCATCTTATTTCATCATTATAATTTATTTCAAAATTTTATACAAAATATAATAAACAATTCAACTTTTTTAAATTTCAAAAAAAATAATAATATTAAAAAATTATATTATAACAATATTTTATTCAACTTTTAACTTTTATCTAAAATTATCTTATCTCATCTCAATATCCAAATAGGACCTATATAGTTTCAGAGAGAGAGAGTACTCTAAGGCCCTAGTGGAAGAAGGTCTCCCAAAAATATTCTAATTAGAATTTTCTAAAACAAAAAAAAATCATAATTAAAAAATGTGATTAAATCAATAAAAAAAATATGAAAAGTATCAAATAGGTTTTATGTATGAAGTTTTGCTACACAACCTCCACCACACTCCATATTTTTTTAAATTTTTAAATTTTTTAATATTTTTAAAATTTTTTTTTAAAGTTTATTCTTTTTAAACTATTTCAAATTTTCTATTCATTATTCATATAATAAATATTTGATAAAAGAAAAAAAATTAAAAAAAAAGGTAGCATGTGGAGGTTGTGTGAATAGTAGGAGATTGTAGAGATTTTTTATTATGTAATTGGTTATCTTTTTGGATGATCATATTTTTCTTTTTTTTTGGCTTGTTCTTGAATCTTTATGATTATATTTCTAAATATATATGTTAATATTGGAATTTCTTTTTTTAGAATTTTGTTATGTTTGAGTTCACTTGATGATGACGAAACTTTCTCTCTTATCTATCTCCTTTTCATTTCTAGTGTTGGTACTGAGACATGAAGTGATATTCTCATCTTATCTCCACGTAATAAATATTTCACATGATCTCATTCTACACTTGCCTTTTATCGTTATTACTTTCATATACAACATGAAATTTATAAAGAGTAAAAACTACTTTTTAGTGTTTATAAAAGATTTTAGTATAATAAGAGACAAGGGCCCCTTTTTTTTTTTTCCCAAATGAGTGGGTTTATAGGACTTTGTTTACAATAATGGATATCATTGATTTTGAGAATCTAAAGCACATGTTATAAAACTAATTTTGAGAATCTTAATTAGGCAATTCTACTTTGCAAAACAATAGGAGTGATTTTTAAATAAAAATGTAATGTAAAAATAAAAATAAAAATAAATTTATTAATTTTACTTATAAAAAAACCTCACTCGAAATTTCCCTTTAGGCCCTACAACCTATTGAGCCTACCCTGGGTATGATTACTGTGAGAATGTTGCCTTGACCTTGTTTGGTTGTGTGTGGAGTTTGATTTTAGAGTTGAAAAGTGTCAGGCAGATTGTTCACTCGACTGTCGCTCGACCTGGACTCAGGCAAAGAGTTCACTCAAAGGTGCTCGAGAGTTGGCTCGAGTGAAGCTCAAATAGAGAGTTTGCATGACAATGGGCTCAAGCTAGTGAAGTAAAACCCTAGTGTTCGCTTAAGGGTTGGCTTGAGTGATGTTGCATAGATGGTTCAGTTGCTGCGCGATTGACACTTTGCTCAAGCGAAGAACCCTTATTTTGTTGGCTTAGGGTTTCTCACACCTGGGCCTATATATATGTTATGTTTAAAGTTTGAAATGGTATCATATTGAAAGAGGGAGAGGCAAGAGGTATTTGAGAGCAAGGGGGAGAGAGAGAAAAAAAAATCAAGAGAGAGTTGAGATTGCGTGAGTAGAGTGAAACTCTTATAGTTCACTATGTGTTTTAATCTCCTATAAATAAAATCATTTGCAGCTCTATAGACATAGGCGATTTGCGGAACCACTTAAATCTTGTGTCGTATGATTGTGTGTGTGTTTGATTCATGTGTTTCTGCATTTATTTCATTATCTATCTTGCTATCGTTGTAAGTGGGTGTGGTGAATTTCACAACAGACCTATATTATGATTTCCCATTTTTGTGTTTGGTTGAGATAGTAGCCATATTAATGGACAAACTAGCGCCAAAAGAAATTATATTTGTTTTCATAGACTATACAAGCATCATGCACTTCTTGTGAAAAGATTGAGTGAATATGGAATCAACATGAAAAAACTATTTTTTTAATGGTGAACCCCACTTTTTTTCAAAAGAAGTGCATAACGCTTGTACAACCATAATTATATCTAACATTACTCCTAGTGCCCATATCACTTCGTAAGTTTTCATTTTGTAGGTTTGGAGTTTAGATGCAAGAGAACTCTCATAATCGAGCGAACATGTTCTGTAATTAAGAGACTATAAAATGTCAAGTATTCAACTCTCTCATGTTTGAAATAAAAGATAAGTGAATAATTATTTAATTAACTTGTTTGTCAAGCTTTTAAGGGTTGGCATGTTTGGCGTTGTGGAGACAAAGGGTTCAAGCTATATATATTGTCCTCGATCCGCCAGTGTTACTGCCGTTCAAGCAATATTGATGGATTTCCTCGTACTTTCGAGTTCACCAAAGAACTACCACGAGACCAAGTTTCATATATAAACTGCAACTCGAGTTGAAAGCTATTTGAATTGAAAGTTGACCAAAACACTACCAAAAGTAGTTAAATTGATTATAAACAAACTACTTAGTGCTTGTTTGTTTGGGTTTGAATTTGAAAGTTTAGAGCTCGAATTCTACTATACATAGTCACTTTTACATACTGTTTGCGCACTCCATTGATGTCATTGACCAAATGAGTTATTTTATATTAAAAAAAGTGAAGCAACCAATCAATTAGTGGAGTGCGCAAAAAATATGCAAAAATGACTGTATATAGAATTTTTGTTTAGTAAAATTCTACCGTTAAAAGTCTTATTATAAAAAACTATATATCCTATTGGTAATCTCAAACAAATACTTAACAAATTACCTCATAAAGTAAAGCTTAGGTGCATACTTACATATCGTATATGTGAAGGGGCCTTTCAATCAGAAAGGCCCAGGCCCAAAGAGATCAAGCTACGAGAACCCCAGGCTACTCAGACAAACCCTGACATGGGCAAGAAGCCCAGACCAGGAGGCCACATACTTGTGCATGTCAGGGGACCCGACAACACAACGACGTGCTGCCAGAGTACACACAGAAGGCTCGGCCACAACCTGACACCCTGTCATGACAGGATGATGGCGGCAAGTCTGGCCGAGCAAGACCTGACACGCCACGAATATCTCTCAGCAGTCTGGGCCGCGGACCGACACAATGTCACGACAGGGGGAGGAGTGGTAGCAGGCCTAACTCAAGTATAACCTGACACTCCACAACCTCCCTCGACAGTAGAGTCCGAATCAGGTATAAATAATATCATTCCCTCTTATGGGAAGACTCTCTAAACTTTCTACCATTTCTCTTAATTCTCTAAGCCTTCCTCATTTTCTATAGTATTCTTCACTAACTTTGGCATTAGAGCTACTCTGGAAGTCACCCTATGGCACTATTTGGGCTACGAAACACGACATCAACAATGTATATATATTTTTAAAATTTCAAACTTTATAACCAAAAAAAAAAAAAGGACTATATCATGAAAGTTAGTAATTTCTTTCGAAATACACTTGAGGAGTAATTTTACATAAACAATCATTTTTACAATTTTTTTTCATAACCCTCTTTGCGCAAAATTTGAAATTAAAATTAAATAAAAAGATTAAAAAAAGTAGTATTCTTAATAAGGTGGTATTGACGGCTCATAAAATGAGTTTGTAGAATATTTATTACCTCCACAACAAATATTTTTTAAGTCTAAGTAAATAGATCTACGGGACTTCATTAATCTAATTTATTCATTATTTTTTTTATAAATTTTAAATTACATGGACAAAGTTAATTTTATCAGGACTTACAGTTGAAGTCCATTGTCGGTACGCACGTGCAGGGATAAATAGTTGTTTTATTAGCTCGTTTACCACGAGACCTTCTTTTTTTTTTTTTTTATATAGAACATTTTAGATTTTCTAGACATAAAGAATCTTCTCTGTACAATTTAAATATATATATAATATATATAAAATATATATATATAAATATTAAAAAAATATGACGAGGGCTGTTAGGTGGAGGTTCAAGGATCTGTAATTCACAAGAGAATACCTACTATTTCACCTACACTTTCGTTTGCAAATTCCTTGTTGGATAATTACTTTGGGATATAGAATTGAAGTTACTGTAGAGCAAGTTGGATTGGGGATAAAATTCACCTGTATGAGTATTCTATGGTTTTTAGATAATATTAAAAGTAATATTAGATATAGTTTTTGAGTGTGTAAGTTTCATGTACTTCAAAAAAAAATAAAGTTTACTATTAAAAACAAAAAATGAGTTTTTCATATGGATTCCATATTTGTCCATTTAAAAAAAAAAAAAACGAGTGTGCAAGACTTGTATATCATAAAACTAGAAAAATCATTTTCTGATACTAAATGCTTAATATATGTTATAAGATTATATTTTATGTGTTTTTTTCATCGCTTATTCTAAATCTTATAGTTGGGACTAAAATTTAAGGATTCTTGATCTTATTCTCTGTGTGTATATTTTCATTTTTTTATTTTCTATTGATCATTATTTATGTGACTGGATGAAGAGATTTAAATGAACCAGTTTGTTCAATAGTCCGCCTTGTTACTCGCCTGGTTAAATTCGAATTGAACTCAAATCGTGAAAAAAACCTCGCACATGAAAACAGATATCTACTCGATTAGTGAAATGATACATAACCGACAAAACTCGACTCGACTCTGTTAAAAAACTTGTTAATGCCTACTCCTTTATGCCCGAGTCGACTCGTTAGCTTGACTCAATTAAAACTCATTCATATATTGAAAAATATATACATACACTTATGTATATATACATATATATATATATTAGCTAATAATATTACATAATACTTTTATAATTAAATATATAATATGTAACCTAATTACTATGTCTATATATTGAATATACTTCATAGCTATATTTTCAATTTGTACAATAATTAGTCAATAAGATTTAATAATTTCATATACTAGTATGTGGGAACTATATATGAAATAGATTATAAACTATCATATTACATGTATGTATTAATAATTTCTATAGCATATGATATGATAAATTATTATATGGATAAATATCAACTAGTTAGATATTAATTATTAATAAATTTTTAAAATCTTAAAATTCAATAGAGGTGTTAGTTGTACAAATTCAATATTAAGTTTTTTATTTTTTTTATCCATCTAATTTATTAACTATTTAATCTAATTTAAAAAATAAAAAATAAACAATTTGAGTCGAAATTGAACTCAACTCGAATTCATTTTTGGGATGACCTCGAGCTCGAGCTTGAACTCGAGTTGAAGATTTAACTTACCAAGTTGAGCTCGGGTTCAAGCTCGATTTCAGCCCTATGTGGATGTGACAGAATTGGAAAAAGAAGAACTTTTAGATACAAGTTTGCAACATATTAGCTAGAGAAAAATATTAGACTGTTTGAGAAAATCAACACAAAAGTAATTAAAAAGTGCTCTTCAGTCATAAAAGTGCTCTACAAAAATACGTTGTTTGGAAAATCAACATATTAATATATGTTCTGAATCTGACTCATGTGGCATCTTTGATTGTTGATTTTTGTTTTTCTTTGTTGTTGTTGTGATAGTACGTTACAACTAACCTTCTTCTTCAATATGTATGTGTATAAATATACATGTATAAATATATATATATATATAAATATATATATATACACTTTTATTTATTTTCATTGGAATGAGTGACATCTTTTCATATTGTGTTTTTATATAGGAGAATACTAGAGTGTAAACCAAACGTGCACTTCAAATATGTATACTAGTGTAAATATATATATATATATATAATATATATACTTTTTTTTTATCTTTTAAGTATTTTTTTAAATATCTTTAATTATTAAAATAAATAAAAATTTACTAATAGTCACTATTTTAAAATATTAAGGAAAAAAATTAAAATATATGAGTGTGCTCATTTGGTGGACACATTTGATAGTCATACTAATATTTTCTTTCTATTTATTTATTTATTATTTATTTATTCAGTAATTTTTTATATTTAGGCTGCGTTTAGATGTTGAGTTGAGTTGAGTTGAGTTTTTTTATGAATAAAAGTGAGTTAAGATGGTGAAATGAGTTTTGTGTGGGTCTATCTAAGATGATTTTAAATGTGTTTGGATGTTAAGATGACTTTAAATGTATTTATGGGAAGTTAAAAAATGATGTGGGTCCTACGTGTAAATAAGTGTTAAATTGAAAATTGTTGTATATCCCACGTGTAAGGAGATTTTGAGTTGATATGAGTTTAATAATGTGAGAGTTGAGTGTTTGGATACTAGATTCAGTTTAAAATTAGACTGAACTGAGTTGATCTCAACTGAGTCTATCAATCAAACGAGATCTTAAACTTCCCTAAATCATGCTAATATATATATAGTAAGGTAGCAACTGTCCATAGAAACAATTCAAATTTCCAAGATTTTATTTCATATATATCTTTTTTTAGCAGTGCTATTCTGCTGCTCAGAGTAGCCCGCTGCAACTTACCGCTAAGTCAAAATCATATTTTTATTTTTTTTTTAATTTTTTATTCATATATTTTTTTTATCATTTTAAAACATTTTAAAGAAAAAATCAATATACTAATAGTTACTTTCTTAACTATTAAAATAAAAAAAAAATTAAAATGCATGAGATGTCAAAATAAGAGAATAAATTGAGTGGACAAAATAACATTATTTATTATTATTATTTTTTAGTTGAATAGGGAGAGATCAAAGGTGTTAAGCATTATACTCTATATTCAATGTGCCAATCACTTGGAATTAATCACAGACTCTCTTGCCCTCATACACATCAACAAAACGGGCTTGTTGAATGTAAGCACCGTCATATTGTTGAAACCGGGCTCGCTCTCTTGACCCATGCATCTCTTCCTTTTCTTACTGGCCGATGCCTTTGAAACTGCAATTTATCTAATAAATTGACTTCCAACTCCAACTCTCACAACAAATCCCATTTCTCTTATGGCTTACAAAATTGATCTGACTATAACTTCTTAAGAGTTTTTTGGATGCCTATGCTTTCCTAACCTTTGTCCTTACCTTTCACATAAATTACACTACTGATCCACTTCATGTCTCTTCTTGAGCTATAGTACAGCCCACAAGGCTACAAATGTTTCGACATTCAAAACAACAAAATGTACATCTCTCGGGATGTCACCTTCCACGAATCAGTTTTTCCTCTAACTCAAAAACAACCAAGCACTACACTTCCATGTCAAAATTCATCCCTTACTACACTTCCCATACTTCCACCCTCAATTTTAGGCCGAGCACCTATTACCCATCCATCTACGTCCCAACTCACCTCCTCTCTCCTTGGTCCAGGCCCACAAAACCTCACTTCACTCCCTTCCCTTCCGTCAAGCCCACCCTCACAAACACCACTCATTCTCAATCCTCTTCTTCAACCTCACGAATCCTAACCACATCAAACACCTCATCTTCTTCCCCACCCAAGTCATCTCTTCCAATTCTTGTCCCACCCAGATCACCGATCATAACCAGAGCCCAAACTCATTCTTCTTGACCCAAAATCTTCACACGATGGTACCGTACTGTACCCATCTCGACACTATCTCATCACCAGCATCATTGTTCCGGATGATCTTTCAAGTTATTCAAAAGCCTCAAAATTTCTTGAGTGGCGACATGCCATGGAGCAAGAGTACACTGCTCTCCTCAGCAACCAAACTTGGACCCTGGTTCCACCTGCTCCGAACTCAAACATCGTCAGATGCTGCTGGGTTTTTTTGAACAAAAACAAACGCAAATGGCTCCTTCCAATGCCGCAAAGCCCGATTGGTTTGCCAAGGGCTTTTATCAACAGCCCGGAGTGGATTATCACGAGACTTTCAGCCCCGTAGTAAAGCCAACTACAATTTGCCTAGTTTTGTCTATTGCAGTGTCTCACGGCTAGCCCTTACGCAACTCGACATTGAGAACACCTTTCTCCATGGCACTCTAAATGATACAATCTTCATGTAGCAGCCTCAAGGATTTGTGAGTGTAGAACATCCCACGTATGTGTGCAAATTGTCCAAAGCTTTGTACAGGCTTAAGCAAGCGCCACGAGTATGGTTCACCCAATTCAGTTCCTGGCTAACAGAGTATGGATTCTCCCCATCCAAGGCTGACCCGTCTCTTTTCATGCCCAATTCACGGTAACACTCATATCTTTCTCCTTGTCTATGTCGACGACATTGTAGTCACTACATCAGACACTTTTGCTATTGATAAGTTAATTCATGATATGAGCATAGACTTTTCTGTATATGATTTGGGCAAACTGTCGTTCTTCCTAGGTCTTGAGATTGATTATACTATGAATGATTTGTTTCTCTCTCAAAGAAAATACATCAAACACTTGCTGTCCCGTAGCAATATGCTCCAGGCAAAACCCGTGACATCTCCAATGGCCTCTTCTGTCAAGTTATCTAAGTATGACAGTCCTGACTTTGATGATCCTTCCTTGTATCGTAGCCTAGTAGGAGGTCTCCAATACCTCTCATTTACTAGGCCTGATATTTCATTTGCAGTAAACAAAATTTTACAATTTATGCACACACCAAAAACCTCACACTGGGCTACTCTTAAACGGGTTCTAAGGTATCTTAAGGGTACAATCAACCAAGGCCTCTTTTTTGCCTCCCGTCCAAGCTTCACATTGCAAGCTTATTCCGACGCTGATTGGGGAGGATGCCCAGACGACAGGAGGTCAACTGGAGGATTTTGTTTCTTCCTTGGTAAACATTTGATCTCTTGGTGCTTCAAAAAGCAGAAACAGTTGCTCGATCCTCCACATAAGCCGAGTACGAGTCCTTAGCCTCCACTTGCCGCTGAGTTACTATGGCTTCAAACCTTACTTCGAGAACTCAATCTTCCATTGTCTCAAGCTCCCATCCTTTGGTGTGATAATCTTGGAGCAACCTACCTTTGTGCAAATCCAGTCTATCATTCCAGACAAAACACATGGATATTGACTACCATTTTGTCAAAGATCGTGTTGCAGCAAACACCTTAAAAATTGCCTTCTGTAGTTCAAAAGAACAACTAGCAGATGTTCTAACCAAGCCAATTGTTGCTGACAAGTTCCTTAGCTTTATAACTCGTCTCAATTTGGTTAACACCCCATTGGACTCGAGGGGGCATATTAACATATGTGCCTCTACTGATCATCAAGATGAAAACCAAAGAGGCATTGCACCAACAGCAGAGCAACCACAGCACTCAAAGTAGTACTTTACGAATTGTATTGTATTCTGTTATTTCCCTACTGTTGGTGTAACGAATTTATTCTTTATTCTCTCCTGTACTTATTATTTATTCTGTATTATACAAGTCTATATATAGCCCAATGTTGGCACAATGAAAAGCACGAAGGAAAGTTTTCCAAATCTGTTGTTCTGCAATTCTATCAATGTCCTCGAGACAAATTTGAACAATAACTTTGTTAAGGCGTCGTTGGTTTTTTTTTTTTTTTTTGCAACTCATTTCATTTCAACTAATTATTATCATTCAATATTTTAATTTTATAATATTTTTATTTAACTTTCATCTTAACTCACTATTCAAATCACACTAGTCAAAACCAATGGTACTACATTGGTAAGTTTCGACTTAATATTATGTTTTCGAAAACCTCTTCAACTAATCTAGCATTCTTGATGGTGCATTTCGTAAATGATTTTGATTCAAAATAAAAATAAATCTATAAATTAACATAACTTGACGTTAGATTATATAAAATTATTTTATTGTGAAGTAGATTTAACGTATTATATAAAATTCATCTATATAATTTGTAAATTTATTTTTTTAAGATCTCTTGTGAATATAGCACTTTTTATCTCTCCGTTAAGTTAAGTGTTGGCCTTAAATTTGAAACAAATATGCTCAACGTTATTATAGCTTATATGACTGGTTTCTGGTTCACACATTACAATTTTAGATTTCAACATCTTCTACAGCGAAGACTTCCTCAAAGCCTGATGAAAAACCATGAAGAAAAAACAAGTTTGATGGAATTTTGAAGAGAGAGAGAGAGAGAATGATGCATAATTTGACAGATGTATTTAACATAATATGGACGTGGCATTGATTTGTATGTTATATAGATTTTTATAGATTTGGGTTTTGTCTTTCACATGATTTGGTTTGGCATGTGTCAATACCTGAGTTTACATAATCTCATTGCATGAATACAATTATCAAATATAACCTTAAAGCACTCAATTGGATTGTTTACGTAATTGAGTATCAATTTTAGTTTATACAATTTTAATTAATGATTTAAAATATGATATTAAAGTAAAAATTTTGAATTCCAATCTTAATTATATTGTACTTTGAGGTTAAAATATCAGATTTTTCTATCAAGATTGATGTGCTTTAAAATCAAATCAAATTCGTACACTCTTATTAGTATTAATAAATTTTTACTATTAACAAGTCTGGTGTTCCAAACACTTTTCATAAAATTGAGAGAGACGGACATACGATGTAGATCCTATAATATTAATACACGGAAAACATTAAATATCATGGGAATAACATGTTGTGTTTTTTCTTTTTACGAATTGTAGAAGGTTGTGGTGAAAAAAACAAAAAAACTGGTGAATTAGTCAACCGGACTGAATCGGTTTCATTATTTTTAAAACCGATCGAAATGGATCCTTTTTTTTTATTTTTATTTTTTTAATACCAGGCCGAACTGGATCAGATTGATTCATATAGATATATATTTTTTAATTTTTTATATGATTTTTTATATTTTATATATAATTTTGATATTTAATATATATAATTATATATAAAATAATATTTTTATTATATGCTAATTTTTTTTATTGATATTATATTCTAAATTAGTAATTAAAATAACATTAAAGTTTAAAATCCCATATAAATAACTATGTATTATCATTATAGTTTATAGTATTAGTAGTTATACTAATACAATACCATTATATATTATAATATATTATAATATATTATCAATATATTATTATATACTATAATATAATATATTATATATACTATATCTATATATAACATATCAAAAAAATAAAACCAAATTGAATTGAAATCGGTGAAAACCGAAAGTATCGGTTTAGATGTGTAACTAGTGCGTATCGGTTTTTCAAATTTCAAAACCGGAGAGTAATATGGTCGGTTCTAAAATATGTCTAAAATCAAATCGAATCAGACCAATTATACCTCTAATAAAAGGTATTGAGACAGAATATTGTAAGAAATCTCAATCCCATATTCACCATACTGCTTATTGTTAGATCTAAGTATGATTTATATATTAATTGTGTTTATCAACGTTAAAAATTGTATGAAGTAAAATAGAAAAAATTAAAAAGTTTACTTTAGTTATGAAATAATTATATAAAAATAAATTATAAATTGACATGATTTAATGAGATACATTATATTATAAAGTTATTTTTATTATAAAATAAATTTAACAAATTTTATAAAATTATATCTATTTATAAATTTAATTTTATATAACCTCTGTGTGAATATTAATTTAATTACACGCTGGTTCATTAGCCATGGCTCATAGCCCGACGGTCTCTGAAAAGCTACAACTAACAGTTTGGTGGTCGTGGTCGTGGCATGACAGCGGAGCACTCGGACGGTTAACAGATAGATAATTGGACTGAGGCACAACAGATCAGTATCCCTCTCTCTCTGTCTCGCCCTGCACCCCTGCTTCTATTTTTAAACTCTCTCATTGCACACTCGTTGTCCGATCCAAACTCAATCCCAGATGGAACCTAATCATCCTTGTTCCTGATTACTTATTCCAAACCCAATCCAATCTCTCCCGAAATAAACTCATCTAACAGCTGGGCTCTAAATTCTTACATCTCCAGTTGTATCCATTTTTATTGTTGAAGTTTCTCTCTTTTCAGCGATCATTTCTCTCTCGGACATTTTATCAAACTGATAATAAGCACTAGGCTCCGATTTGCAGAGCGATTGTGATATATAGGTGTGGGGGCGCGCGTGGTTCTGTGTTTCTAAAAGAGAAAAATGAGTTTCAGGATGAGAGCGACGATGGGAAGGATCTTAGGAAGCCGTTCCTGCACACTGGTAGCTGGTACCGTATGGGGTCGAGGCAGTCCAGTATGTTGGGCTCATCCCAGGCCATTCGTGACAGCTCCATCTCAGTCGTCGCCTGTGTTTTGATCGTCGCTTTGGGCCCTATCCAGTTCGGTTTCACTGTAAGCAATTTTTTTTAAGTCGATCTTCCTCTGCCATTCTCGTTCTTGTTTGCATTTTTTAGAATCTACTGTTTTTCTATTTTTTTCCTTTCTCAAGCAACAAAATTAGCTCAGTTAAGCTTTCTGTGATTGCTGGAGTCAGATGTTAATATTAGGAAACCAAACGAACAAATGCACCAAGCGTCAATGGTTTCTTTCGCTTATTCCCTAGTTTTTTTGGAAACCAAACGGAGAATTTATGTTCTACTTATTGTGCAGTCTGGGTATTCATCCCCTACGCAATCAGCAATCACTGAGGATCTTGGACTTACAGTTTCGGAGGTGTGAATCTCTACTGCCTTCACGTCGTTTGGGTTTTGTTTTCATAAGTTTCTAATCGTGTTCCTGGTCCATATTCTATATTCGGCTCTCTGTCCAATGTGGGAGCAATGGTTGGGGCAATAGCAAGCGGTCAGATTGCAGAGTATATTGGGCGAAAAGGGGTGGACTGGTTCCTTCATTGTTTCATTTAGTGTATTACACATTGCGTTCATTATTTGCTTGTTTTGGTTTTAATGACGAGTATTACATGATTGTGATAAATTGCAGTCTCTAATGATTGCCGCTATTCCTAATATTATCGGTGGCTGCCATATCATTTGCGAGAGTAAGTTAATAATGATTATCTAGTCTTGGTTTTGACCATAGGCATATGGAAAGTGTTGGGTAATGCATATTGTTTTCTATGAAAAGCTCACTGCTCTGTGTAGGATGCTTCATTTCTCTACATGGGAAGGCTGCTGGAAGGGTTTGGTGTAGGAATATATCTTATACGGTAATGGTTTGGCTTCATCTTTGTTCTTCTAGTATGGTATTTTGTGAAAGATGAATTCATAAGGTAATTGACTTCGTTGATTATCTTAGGTCCCCGTATACATAGCTGAGATAGCACCTCAAAACTTGAGGGGAGCTCTGGGTTCAGTGAACCAGGTTAGCTGTGTTTACTGGTTTACTCTTACCATGGTGGTGTCAATCATACAACATGGACAGTCAATCACTGGCCACTTCAGTCAGGTTTTAATTTCTTTTAACCTTTTCATTTTGTGTCCTGTACTCTCAGTCACCATTGGAATAATGCTGGCTTATCTGCTGGGACTTTTCTCCAATGGAGAATACTAGCAATCTTGGGTAATCATCTGAAAAATTCACTCTGGTGGTCTCAATTTCCTCTCATTCTCTTCATATTTCTCCTCATATATAGATGAATCAGCACTTGTTTACAAGTGTTAAAATTTGATGATTTTGTTTTAATTAGAAGCTTAGTAGGTATGGAACTTGCTTTCTTCAATGACTCTCAAAGTTTTCAGCCTGCAACATTCAGGAAGATCATGTCTTTATTAAAAAGTTTATTTTTTATTTTTAACTTTTATCGTACTTTTGGTTATGAAGTGTACAAGTCATATCGTTACTTTTCTCTCAATGAAAAAAATTGGAAGACGCTCCTGTTTGGTTATTAAAATTCGAACACAATTTCTAACCTAGAAACATTCAATGTCTAGTTGTTCTATAACCTGTTTGAGTTATTGGTCATGTACTCTTTTTATAGCTTTTATTTTCATCTAGTGTGATAATCTAGTTGTATTCTTAGTAGCTAGTCTTATTATTTGAATAACTTTTCCACTTTTATCTTTTTCCAAAAAAAGCTTCTGGGCCGAAGTCCTGAATTGGAAGACTATATTAAAACATAGAGAAACTCAAATCAATAGACGAAAACACAAAAACTTCTAAAAGTTGAGGCCTTTCCCCACAAATACTGGAGACTTCAGGGTGCTGTTTTTTTGGTTTGTTCTGCGAGTGCTTGTACAATCTTTGAATGACTTCTTGCACTTCTCTATTTCATCAATTCAGATCAATTTATAAGTTAGAAGTTAATTTTTCTCATGTAAAGGAGTATGAAAAATGTGAATCAGATGTAATTGAACGAAAGGTGTCATATATTAAAAAGAATCTTGGAAATGATAGAACATTGTGACTCTCTGTTGCAGGTATAACTGCCATGTACAATATTAATACCTGGTCTTTTTTTCATCCCAGAATCCCCTAGATGGCTGTAATTTTTTTATTTTTAAAATTGGTTCTATTCATAAATGGATGTATTATTATAGTTTCTTGATGTGTGCTTTCTTTTCTTGAATCCAGGCAAAAATGGGTATGACAGAAGAATTCGAAACTTCTTTGCAAGTTCTCCGTTGCTTTGATACTGATATTTCCGCTGAAGTAAATGACATCAAGGTAATCGTTACTAGTCTACAAGTTAACTTCTTGTTTAATGGTTTAACTTTATTCTTTAATATTCAAAGTGGTCTATCCCTTCCAGATAGAACTCTTGAATTATATAGGTAATAATCCATGTCTCTGGAATCCCCTAATAATACAACAAATAGCAAATCAATGCTATGCGATTTGCAGAGATCTGTAGCATCACAAGTAGAAGGGCGACTATCCGGTTTTGCAGAACTCAAACAAAGAAGATATTGGCTTCCTCTGATGGTATTAATTGCTTTTCAACAGCTGACGGATTTGGTTTTCCATTGGCATTGTTGTGGCTTCAACCTAGTTTTTTTTTGGCCAATTGATATCCTGCAGATTGGAATTGGATTACTTCTTCTGCAACAGCTAGTGGAATCAATGGTGTCCTGTTCTATTCCAGTACCCATCTTTCAATCTGCTGGTAAGCATGAACTCATTTCCTTATCTTGCATTGAAGCATTTCATAGGAGTGGTGCCCTCGAATCAAGTTAGTCCTAAATCACTGTATTTTTCTTGTTTTTAACCTGACTGGTAGGACCTCTCTCTCTCTCTCTCTACCAAAAAATTGTCGGATCAGTTTGCAGGTGAAAATGTTAATTGGGGGCCTTGCATCTTCAGAATCTCTATACAGTACCTAAATGAACTGCTGATTGCATCAAGCAGCCTTTTCCATATCAAATCCTTTTCGCAATAAGTAATTGGCTTTCTAGGATCCATATATGGTTTCCATAATAATATAATACATCCTGAAACAGCCCAGAATATATCAATGTTCTTGTATTCACCATTAATGTTGGTTTAAACTAAATAAAGGTTACTTCTCCAATTTAGTAGAATCTTGTATCAGCTTAATGCTCGACTATCTTATTATTTTTCCATTAATTTTCTGCAGGGGTTACATCAAGCAATGTGGCTACGTTTGGTGGCTGGTGCTGTTCAGGTACAGATTATAGTTGAAGTCGAGTATATTCATATAAATTCTATCAGGGGAAAATGCAGTTTCCACTCTCTAACTAACCTGTCTTGCAATAAGCACCATAAATTACCGAAAATGACACATTGTACCCTCTTTAAATTTTGGCCATCAAGATTGTGCCACAGTTAACCTAATTTTTCATCCATCTTAACACTCAAATTGGATGAGGGTGGTATTTGGAAGTTGGCGATAGTTATGGGGTGTAATTTTTCAATTTTTTGAAGTTTAGAGTGCACATTGTAAACTGTCTATTAGTTAGTGGGTGGAAAGTGTATTTTTCCTATTCTAAAAGTTATTCTCCTGATCTCTAATGTTCTCAAACCATGTGCACATAAAATCCATATGCCATCCAGGTCATTGCCCACTGGAGTGACTACATGGTTGGCAGACAAAGCAGGCCGCCGGCTTCTTCTTATTGTGAGTTTGAGCATTTCTCTCATTGTTTATTCATTGTTAATCATGTACATAGAGGAGGAAAGTATACTTTTTTTTAATGTTTTGTTGCAGGTTTCTTCCTCTGGAATGACCATTAGCCTCCTAATTGTTGCAGTCATCATCATTCTTTGTGAGGGTAATAATACAGTGGATTTTGTAGAATTGGAAATTTTTTTAGGAATCGCATGCATGTGAAAAGTTTGAAGAAAATTGTTTCCATATGTGTAATGATCTCAGGATTTCGTGTCGGATGATACTACTTTATACAATGTAATGAGCATCATCACGGCAGTGGTTGGAGTTGTGGTATGTCTTTACTTCACGTTGTTATATGGTGAATCTTAATGCTATCATTTTCTTTCATCAGTCTAACCAATTATTTCTTTCAGGCAATGGTAGTTACCTTCTCTCTGGGAGTTGGAGCTATTCCGTGGCTTATATGTCAGAGGTATCATCATTTACATTGCAGTACATTTTTCTACAGTTAATGGAAGCAACTTAGACTGTTCATTTGAGACATGTGACCTCTTCTTTGTCAAAAGAAAATATGGGCCCATGTAACTTGCTACAGTTAATGTTATGGCTAATTTATTATTATAATAATTTGTTAATGCAGATCCTTCCAATCAATATTAAGGGCCTTGCTGGTAGTGTAGCAACACTTGGCAACTGGTTCATGGCCTGGGTGGTTACGTTGACTGCAAACATGCTCTTAGAATGGAGTGGTGCAGGTTTGTCTCTCTCTCTCTACCTAAGGAAAAACATTACAACAAACAAAAAACCTTCTTCCCCCTCCATCCAACTAAACAGGCTCAAGACTTGGACATTCTGGATTTGATTTTATATTAGGAGTTGCCCTAGAGATTATCTGATACACAGGTTTAATTGGTGGGATTGTGTACCAAGCAGTAGCGGAGCACGTTTTGTTCAGAGGGTGCAATTCCACATACTGAACTTCTAAAAAGTTGTTAGTTATATGATTTTTAAAAACATTTTAAAATTTTTTTTTTATAATTATTGTTGCCGCTAAAAAAAGTAGTGTTACTTAGAACATTTTTTATGATTACAAAAAAAATTGGGGATTGATAGTATTTAATCCACATGTTAATTAGGGAGTTTTTTAAAAAATCTATTTTTTCATTTTAAAACAACACAATCCAGTCTATATAAACAGCAACACACAAGCTAAAATTCCAAAAGCGTAAAGAATTAAGAAAACAAAAGAGTCCACATCTCTAGACTTGCAATTCTATTCTAAGTCTAACTGAAGTGCAAAAGGCCTTTAAAAAAACCTAATTAATAACCAATGTAAATCGGTTGATGGCTTGATAAAAATACAAATAAAAAAAAGGTGGTGTGATGGCTTTTTCCATCTTTGGTAATTTATCTTTTATCCTATTTTGGTAATTCGGACTAATATTTTATATATTTTTCTTTAGTATCTTTGTTCATTAAGTAGAGGACAATTGTACTGAACTTTTTAATTGTGAAGTAAGAAATTTTGAGCAAAAAATTTTCATATCAATTTATTTTTCATTATTATAATTAGAGTCTGCACCCACCGAAGTATAATCCTGGCTTTGCCATGGTATCAAGGGTTAAATTACAGTGGTTGTGTCCGAAGGACCTGGCAGCTTGGTGAGGTTCCACATCATTTAGGAAAAAGAAAAAAGAAAAAGAAAATTAAGCAAGGTTAAGGCTATGTTTTGGATGTTAAGCTGAGCTGAGTTCTATATAAATAGTAGTGAGTTGAGTAGGTGGAGTGAATTATGTGAGGTCCATCTAAAATGATTTAGATGTGTTTGGATGTTAAAAATAAGTTTAGTACTATTTATGAAAAGTTAAAAAATGTTGTGTGGATCTCACGTATATAGATGTGTTGAGTTGAAAAAGGTTGTGGGTCCCATGTATAAGGAGGTTTTGAGTTGAGATGAATTTAGTAATTTGAGAATTGGGGTGTTTAGATGTTAGACTCAGCTTAAAATTAGACTGAACTGAATTGATCTCAGCTTGAGTCTTGTAACCAGTTAAGTCTTGCAACCAAACGGGGCCTAACAGTGCATTTCACTGCATAACAAAATGTAGATCAATCACCAACATTGACCCACAGATGGAATTGTTTTTCCATTCACTTTACCATGTTTCTTTTTTACTGTTTTCTTGTTATTGTGTTTAACTGATTTAGGCTGTCTCTGTTATCAACAGGAACCTTCACCATTTACATGTTTTTGTGTGCTTTCACTGTGGCATTTGTTGTCATTTGGGTCCCTGAAACCAAAGGGAGAACTCTGGAAGAAATTCAATTCAGTGGTCCTTCAGATAAGATTTTCCATTGTTTTTGTTCTCTCTTTTCCTCTTTGTTAGAAGAAGCAAATCACTTGCCATTCTGATTTTGCAATGCCCCCCACAGATTTCTGTGAAATGCAAACTTGTATCATGTATATCCT